>ML664177.1:17272564-17663015 GCA_007570785.1 Antilocapra americana | reverse complement strand
CATCAAGGCTATGGTTTTTCCAGTGGTCATGTATGGATGTGAGAGTTGGACTATAAAGAGAGCTGAGTGCCAAAAAATTGATGCTTTTGAACTGTGGTGTTGGAGAAGACTCTTGAGAGTCCCTTGGACTGCAAGGAGATCCAACCAGTCCATCCTATAGGAGGTCAGTCCTGGGTGTTCATTGGAAGGACTGATGTTGAAGCTGAAACTCCAATGCTTTGGCCACCTGATGAGAAGAGCTGACTCACTAGAAAAGACCCTGATGCTGGGAAAGATTGAGGGCAGTAGGAGAGGGGGACAATGGAGGATGAGATGGCTGGATGGCATCACTGACTCGATGAACATGGGTTTGGGTGGACTCAGGGAGCTGATGATGGACAAGGAGGCCTGGCGTGCTGCGATTCATGGGGTCGAAAAGAGTCGGACACGACTGAGTGACTCAACTGAACTATTTATTCAAGGTACAACCTCGGCAAAGCTTCCATAACCACTTAAGAGGTTCAGCTTCTTCTGTGGAATGAAGACTAATGCCTGCAGGGTTCTTAGAAGTCAATGTAGGAACAATGCATACATCTGAGTAGATAAATGCTTATCATTGCAAAAGGCACTCATCTTTTGACCTACAGAGCAAAGAAGATGCTCAGTAGGGGATATAACAGTGACGTATGCAGTATCTACCTGGAGAGGGGCTTTGCCCTCCCCACTAGGATACCACCCCTCTCTTCAAGAAGAGTTATCATCCCACAAACATCTTGCTGCCTGGCCACAGTTTTCTCCTGAATCCACTCCTATTTTTTCTGCCCATCCTCTGAAACACAGCTTACACTCACTCAAAGCCTACCTCCTGCTAGTTCCTGAGGTTGTGTGCCTCACATTGCAGTCTCTTGGCTTCTGTGGTCCCACAGCTTTTCTTGGATCTAAAGTGAAAATGCTGGGGGACAGGAATGTTATCTTACACCTTTTTTGTGCAGCTCCTTCTCCCTACGTCTCCATTCCATGCCCTGAAGAAGACCAAATAATGCTGGATAAAAACCAATTAATAATCAAATGTTTAATTCAGGAGAAGGGTCAGGCAAAGACTCCCATTTTATATAAAATAGGGAGGCAACCCCCATGTAAGAAAATCAAAACTGATGATGCAAATACGGCTGGAGGGAAGTAGGAATGGGTTGCTAATGTTTATGGGGTACAGAGTTTCAATCTTGCAAGATGAAAGGATTTCTAGAGATAAGTGGAGAGGATGGCTGCTCACCAATGTGAATATTCTTAGTACACCTGAACCATACACTTAACAATGGTCAGTTTTATGCTCTATATATTTTACTTCATGAAATTGTTTTAATTATTGCTTCCCAATTTTAATTTTTAATATAAAAATTTAACTTTTTAATTTAAAATTATTTTTTTTTTACTATGCCACACAGCTTATCCAAAAGAAAAAGAAAACAAAGATAGAGGAGGAAACCTAAAAGCTCCAGGAGAAAAATGATCTGATAAAGTACATTTCCTTGCATCTCCACACTAGACTAAGGTCTGTCTTTGTAGTACATCTTGTTCTTTGCATTTCTGGTACCTGGCAGAGGGCTTATCAACAGTAGACTATGAATAGATAAAAATAAGTGCATGCATGCATACATGCATGAATAGATGTACCAAGCTTTGGAGCAATACGCAAACTATCAGATGTCTAGTTAAAAATTTTCTTAACATGATTTAGTTTTTAAAATTACACCCCACTTCATCCCCTAAAATGGCTGATGACTGAGTGGCAAGACCCCCACACACTCAGACTAAAGTGGCTGACCATGTGGTGTTTTAGAGGAGAAGAGAGGAAGGTGGGCCTAGACAGGCATTATTCTTCGAGTTAGAAGTTCAGGGAATTCCCTAGGGGTCCAGTGGTTAAGACTACACTTTCAATGTACAGGGCAGGTGTTCCATCCTTGGTTGAGGAACTAAGATCCCACACACCATGGGGCACAACCAAAAAAAAAGAATTTGAAAGGAAACTCCCCAAGATTGTCAGGGGCAAGGGTGGGAAAGTGAAATAAAGATGATCTGAGAGATCTGTGAGGTTGTGAGCTTTGTGAAATCATCTTATTCCACCTCCTGCCTCCCACAGCTTATTCTGGACTTGTATCATTCCAGCCTATTCTAAAAAGTCAGCAGAAGCAGCTTTGAATCAAATGGTAATAAACACTGGGAGGAAACCCCTCTATGTAAAATGAAACTTCAGCCAGCTAGATTTTCCCTTCTTCCACATTAAATAAAAAGTTGCTGGAGTGGACACACCAGAGAAGAAGTGAAAAGATTATTCTTCTGAACCCTGCTGTCTCCCCAGCCAACATCTTATTTACATCCAGTCCTCTCTCAGAACAAACTGGCTGCAGCCACCAACAGCCACGTCTGTGAAGGATCATCTTTGCCCTTTAATTTAGGGTTCCGTCTCCAAATCCTGCCAAGGCAACTGCTCTCTATTACAGTTGGACTTCTCCTCCCAAGCAACTTAGAGACCTAGAGGAGGAAGTGGCATAAATGTCTAATTCTGAATAGATAGCCCCAACAAGTTTACTTCACCCAACAGCCCCCACTTTAGTTCCTGTCTCCCCTCCTTTTCTCCTGCTCAAGGTACCTAATGGAAAGTTGACAAGCCCCAAGCAATCCCAAATGCCACTCCAGAAAAGAGGCAACACACATCATTCCACATAAACTAATTGTAAAACCCTTTATAGTAACTGATTAAAGTCACAAGCCTGTTAAATGGCCAAAAACCACATCCGGATTGAAAGCCCTACCCCTCCCCACCCTACTAGGAGAAGATTCAATCCTCACTCTCCGGACTGAGATGTGGAAAGGGGCTCTAAGTCTGTGGGTACCTTTTGAGCAGAAAGTGGACATGAAGGTGGTTCCTGAGTATACCTTTGGGGACTATTTCCAGACCAGGGAAACAAACTGAGAGACCACCATAGCTTTGCCATCTAAGAGGGGAGCCATGGATGCAGTCACTACCTCTGAATCCGAGAGACCCCCAACTCCTGAATGCCTACTTTGTTAGCTTAAGTAAGAGCAGAACTTCACGACAAACATGCCCATCTCCTACCAGCTAGAGGAAGCTGCTTATTTCTTCCTTCCTCAGACCTTCTAGAGGACTTAAGAGTCCCCTTCACCTGGAATTCTCAGAGCACCTACCTCACCTGCAGTATTAGGGGAGTTCTCTTCTTAACGTTTCCCTACCCTACAAACACCTTTGACAGCAGCACCAGAGTGAAGTTTCAGTGGGGAACCTGGTTCAGGCTGAGGGCATCAACAATGGAAAATATGCTCTATTCTCCTAAAAGGATGGTTAAGAGACAATGGAAGGGCCCATATCTAGAGGTTCTTGGCAGTTGCCCTGATGAGCTTCATCTCTTTCTCCGAAAAGGTAGCCTTTTCCTTTTAGCACACAAGTTATCAAAAGCATCCTACACACAAATCCCCTTCAATATGCCTATCTATCATTGTTCCACATAAAATGCACACCATATTCACAGAAGTGGACTTGAACACCCTACCTACTGCCTTAGGAAAATAACCCAATGGTTACACCCAGTCCAAAGACAGGAGGCACAAGTCCATATCGAAAACAAAGAATAGGAACAGCTAATGTGTGGTAACACCGGTTTACAATTAAGGTAATGGTGGCTCAAGGAGATTAAGTAACTTTTCCAGTTTCCCAGTCATTTCCTGACTCCAAAACTCTTCAGAGATCTCTGGAGACACCTTTCCTCCGCACTCCTGCAGGACTGAGTGAGAGACCTAGGAAGGTCATGAGACTCTGACCTAATAATAGAGCTTCCTCTCTCCTTGAGCCTCAACAACTCTGAAAATGATTCCTGTCTCCCCTGCTCCAGATGCCAAAGAACTCAGACTCCACAACAACCTTTACACAAAACAATCTTTAAAAAATTTCTAAATTCTCTCATTTCTCCTCTTAAAGATTCTAACTATATCCAATTAACTAAATTAATCCATCCAATCAAACTTCACTCAGACTTAACATTTTCCATTCCAAGTGGCCAAAACATCTGAATGAAAAACTGATTTTTTAACTAAAACTAACTCAAAATGAGTAAGAATGAAGCCTTCCTTAACCCACTTTTCCTAAGGAAATATTGAAAGGATTGACTAACACCCATAAAACAGATATGCTGGAGAGGAAAAGAGAAAATGAAAGGGGATCCTTCACTTCTTCTGTCTCCTCTCTAACAGAGATCTTCTCCACAACCTCCCCCACTAAACTATGAACAATTAGTTTACCCATCCTGACCAGTCACTTATATATGCCTTTAGCCACCAAAATGCCACTTGTCTAATAAATCAGAATTGTCCTTAGAGGATTTGAAAATATCTGGACAATCTAGTGAAAAATTCTTTTTTTACTCTTCCAGTTATTCGCTCTGTATTTCAAGCAGTTTACTGGTGGCTCGCCATGCTCTCTGCCACAGGACCAGAACATCAGATCGTGGAAGCCTGGACTTCTGCACTAGGACTGCGTTTCTGGTGGTGTTTGTTCTGTATACAGTTACATTTCAGCATTTCGCAATCAAGTTTTCTCCAACTATATTAAAATGATGAGGTCCAGACCTACTCTTCTCCTGTGATTTACCCATAATCAACACACATCTTATTTCAGCAGTCTGCATTTAGGGTGAAAGCTTGTTTCAAGCCTCTTCTTCCTTCACTCCATGCCTCTTTATTGCAAACCTACTGGCTGCTAAGGAGAAGCAGGTCTTACAAAGCTGACTCTGCTTGTTCAATACTAGAATGACCCCTTGGACCTACTAAAAAGTACAGAGCCTCTGTGAATAAACTCTAGGTTCTTCTACTAGAACGCAGTCAACAAACAGAGGACTGGACATATCCATCTTTGTGCTGCCATCACAGGCGCGCTCCTGGATGATTGTTTTCCAGCCAAATCAAATCAATTACCAAAAAAGCATACATTTTGATTCCATGTTTTTTCAAGGACAAGACCTTTTCTTATTTCTTTTCACAGACATTTAAAAAGGTGTGGACTGGACACAGATGGAAATTGTATGCAAATCTGACGTTAACATGGAGTCAAACACTGGTTGAGACCCTGGGAAGGATCTCCACAGCCTCGCCAGTGGCCAACTGAAAGACCTGTTGTCAATCATTTCCAACTAACTAAAACCCATGGTAGACCCTCTGGTTACTATTACTCCCTTTGTTATTGTTTCAGTCAGCCTTTGGGACGTGGGGACACACAGAACATCTACTAAAGATTAAATATTATCCCATGCTGTTTCCTCTCCAAGGTTCTATGCTGCATGGCTAAGGGCCTCAGGTCTTGGGACAGGGCAGCAGCTAGAGGCACTTCCATTTTCTCTCTGCCTCTCATCCTCTTACTCTCCCCTGACCCGCTCTTTTCCTGTCTCCTCTGCCTCTTCACTCCACATTCACCCACCACCAGCCTTTAGCTTTTGCCTTAGACTGGCAAGGTCTTGAGACAGCGCGGGCGCTGGAAGGTCTGCACCGTGGGGCCTGGGATCTCTCCGCGTGTGGAAGGCCGGGTAAGCCGCGGCGAGGTTTGGGATCTGGGGGCTCCCAGGACCAAGGCGAGGCTGTGGGCCGATGCGTCGCAGCCAGGGGTCTCGGGGACCCTGGGAAAGGAAGCCCTCCCTCGCAGACCCAGGCCTGCGGCTGTTCCCGGGCAGGGGCTGGCTCAGAGGCAGGCGGGGGCCCCTGCGCGGAGCGGGCAGAGATTGCGAGGCCGGGGCTGGGCTGGGGCTGCGGCGGGCGGGGAAGGGTTAGGGCAGCGGGGCCGGCGCGGGCTCTCCAGGAAGCGCCTCCAGCGCCGCCTCGACTTTCTCTGCTTTTTGAAAAAGCGAAGGGAAGGCAGGCAACTCCGAAAGCAAAAATCGCCTTGCCCTGGGCTGAATCTAACACCGTCTTCTAAACCTGGTGTCTGAGCACCCCTCTCCCGTCAGTCGCTGTGCGCCTCCGGCCGCTCCTCTTTAAAAGGGAAGCGGGCAATCCACCCCACCCCCATCTCTCTTTCTTTTTTTTCCCCGTCTGGAATTTCCAACCCAGGACTAACTCGTCTGATTTTTCCAGTCTCCCCTGCTGCTTTTTTCCCTCCCTTTTTCTCTCCCAAACACTCCCATCCCAAAATCTAAGCTGCACTTTCTGGAAGGCATTAGCCACATTTTAAGAATCTTTTAAGAGAATGGGAGCGAACAAGACCGAATTTAAATTCTAACAGTTGGCAAAATGTCTGTTCTTCAAACGCCTTTGGTTCATACATTTATTCTAATGACAACATGACCACACCAACACCACTCCCCCCAACACACAAATCAGCACACGATAACCAATTTATATCTCTTCATCACAAAAACCCTTAACGTCTACAAATAGCACTCAGGTCTCCCTCTTTTCACTTTAAACCAGATCTGAAAAAAAAATTTGGTGTTTAAAAATTTTATACTCACAAGCCTATCTCAATGGTATCTTTGTCAACTGACTGTTACACATTATAGAATGTGTAACATTCTATATTTTGAGCTTATAGAATAAGCTCAAAAAAACGAGGCTTAAAAGTACCCAAACACATAAAGTATGATTCAAATGACATATATTAAGGTAATTTTAAAAGATTAGACGCTCTGAAGCTTTGAATCAAGATTCTTCCAATGGTTAATGTCATGTATTTCACCTCTAAAACATAATTACAAGAAAGAATGTTTTGCTCTTGTTCCAGCAAAGTCTATGCCATTACAATTTTACATTTGGAGCAGTTAACTACTCTTTGAATAAATTAGTGATGGGAATTACAATTCTTCCACCTCTTTACGCAAAAGTTCTCCATCTGGGAAACCACTGGGAGTAAAATTTCATCTACTTTGGGTTAGAAAGCCAAGGGTTCTGGAAACGTACAGCTTTTTCAAAGGACAGTCATCTTCAAATACTGAGCACCAAATGCTAAGTTAAAGATTTATCTAGCAGTGAAAAAAATTAATTTGCAAACACTTACTTTCTAGATGACAATTAAATGGAAAGAGTGAATTGATTTCCACCTTTCCTCCAAACAGTGCAAAAAAAATTAAGCATCAACTGAATTTTTTCAACTTATTTAAAACTCACAAAAACTGATATTAGGTAAGAAAACCTTTTTACTAAAAGTGTCACAAACTATTTCTACTTTCAGCTTACTTGTTGAAGACCTGGTCAAATGTACCTTTCAGCTATAACCACTAAGGCAAAAGTGCCTGCAAATACTCCCACTCTAGTACTTTTCCTCCTTTGCAGTTATTATTTTTTTAAAAGACATTCCCTTGCTTCTCTTATAATTCATTTCAGCCCATAAGAACAATTTTCCTTAAAGGCAAACCCATTCCTGAAGGCAAAATGTTTGTCTGTTTTGAATACATTCAGTGATCCAATTATTTCTTCAGCATCTCCCCAAATCACTTAAAAATATTTGTTGCCATTCACAAGCCATCCCGTTACAGAGATTTTTAAAGCAACCAACTTTTAAAAATTAAACTGTAAAATCAGAATAACGTTTAAATACATACTCTTCTGAGAGTTCTCACACTTCATTTGGCTGGAAGACCATATTTTGTGGGGTTTGATAGTTACAAATACAAGGGAAACTGTTCAATTAGCCCACCTCATTTTAAGTCAGAGAAAACACTAACCTGCCTAAGAAAATCAAAGTCTTCATCTTGAACACATTTCACCTAGAGAAATGGAGTACCTCTTTCTTTTTTTTTTCCTTAACAATACCTTTTATTTTGATGACACCAGTTGACAGGAGGTATGCTATCTTTAGGCCACATTCCTCTAGAAAAAGTCACACAGTGGTCAATGAAACAAAAATTGAATTCCCTTTTAAGGGATTTTCTTCCAAAATATCCAAGTCTCATTAGGATGATACCCTTTTACCTTCACTACTCAAGTGTCTCAAATTTAAAAATGAATAAATAAATACAAATGCTTTCCACAATTGTTTCAAAAATGCTTTTGCTTTCCCTCCTTTGTCTTAACACTTGACAGTAAATTTAAATAAATTCTCAACAATAAGCTGAAACTCTCAAGTAAAATTCCAATACTGACTAAGAGGGTATTTGGAAAGGTGATCTCAAGAGAAATTTAATGCCACTCATCTAAAAAAATTCATCTAAAAAAATTCAATTTAATGTTTTCAGTTTAAATGTATAGTGTTCATTTTCTTGAGTTCTTAAAAAAGAACAAACTGTATTTATCAAATAGATACAAGGTTAAAACAAAATATATTAATACTTCAAAATCAGTTACTCAGAGGGAACTGCTAAAAAATATTGTATCTTTTGCTTGCTAACCCCCATCCTCTAAAAACATAAACCCCAGGAACTAGGTTGGGAGGTTTTTACGAATCTCTTGGAAATCTTTAAAGCCACAGTTCATTTGGAACTGAGTAATCAAGAAGAGTTCTCCTCTATTTTTAAACAGTGAAAACAATACATACACACACACACACACACACACACACATATATGCACCATTGTTCATTTTGCTTAAAATACATTAGTCATAGTTAATTAACTAGTTCCTGTTCTATACATCCACAAAACTAAAAAAGCCAGGAACAAACCAACTGAAGAAATACTTTTCAGACAGACTGAAAACACATACCACAACATGCTTCCTCAAAGAACACAAAATGATAGAGCAAACCGACTTCAGGAAAACAAACTTTCTTTTTTTAAATCCTGAAACTTCAAAAATTGATTCATTCTAGAAAAATGAAAGTGCCTTACCACCACTCAGAAAAACAAAACACAACTGACTCAATGTTTGTGCTCAAAAATTGTTTCAGGAAGGGGGGAGAATACACAAAAGTTTGAATATGGGTGTGGAAAGGAAGATTTTGTACCCAGTCCTCACAAACCCCACCTTTTCCCAACTTAAAGAAGCCCTCAGTAATACATACTGTTGGGAACAAGAAGCCTAAAAATGGCTTTAAAGCAAGCAGATGGCTTAGGGGAAAAGATGCATAAAATACAGAGCACCATGAAAATTAAAATATAAATGTTTTGGGTTCCATTTCATCACATTTTGCTATTTTTCTTGCTTTTCACTTCATTCCCTTTAAAATTTAAACCATCCTTTAGAGCAAAAGAAAAAAAATTCCACATATTTCAGAATTCCAGTTATTCTGGTTATTTCCCATCAACAAGTTTCAAACACTCAGCTTTCAGTTCAAAAATCCACTATCTTCTCAGTCAATCTACTGATGTCAGTGTACATACTTCTTTTATTCCCATCTCCAGGAAATGCTTCCAAATAATAAATACTACTTTTTTTTCTTTCTTCTGATTTTATTGCCTCTTTATTCCTTAACCCTAATTGCCTTTCCAATAACAGAGTATTTCAAGCACTGGAGGTTAAATCACAAGCTCTATAAACATAGTTACAAGTCATATTGATCATCTATAGATACAATAGTTCCATGTTACTTAAATATCTCAAGCTAAAGCACTGAACAGATTTTTCTCACATTAAACTTTCTAGCTCCTCTTAACTGCCTTCAGAAAAGCACAGTCACCCACCTTTACCCTCCCACCCAGAAAAAGCCTGGGACTATCCTGAAATGAAGCAAGTTTCCAGTTGAAATGAGGGGGGAAAAGGATCAAAGATTTACTGGGGACTGCAACATGAGAGAAAATTCTGCACTGTCAACACGTTTAAAGTGAGGTTTGCAGAAAGACTCTGCCCTTATACTTCCCAGCCAGAGTTCAATGAAAGATTTGAACCATGAATCAGTTTTGGGGATAACATGATAGAGGTACCCCTTTTGCTGAAGAGAGGACAAGAAGATATTGGAACAGTCTCTCTCTTACACACTTATACATACACACACACACACACACCCATTCATCCAGGGAGTTCTAGACCCTCCAAAGAGCCCCAGCTCACAGCCTGAACACAAAGCTCTCACCCCAGATGGTCCCCTTCTAACAATGGACTGAAGGAGTGGGGGTGGGGGGCTCGCAAAGGATAGTACAGCCAAAGCTTATTTGCAAAATCCAGTTGGAAGGGGTGGACGTCTGAGAGGAGGAACTAGAGGTAGAGGTCTGTTAAAAAAAATTATGCCTTTGCCTGTTGCAGAAATATAAATAAAGCACAAACATAGAATTCTTTAGGGGGCAGGAACTCATTCCACTTCCCCTAGGAAGTCAAAGGGGACCCCTCTCCCAATTTACTTAAGAATTATTTTAAGAGAAGGGTGGAAGAAACAGGCCTGCTAGAAAGTTGCTGAATGTCCATGAGTCTAAACTCTTAAAAAGATTTTTAGCTTCCCTACAAAAAAAGCCCCACACACCTTGAACAAACTCCAGAAGGTTTCTCCCCTATTGATCTTTTCTTCTTTGCTTCTCCAAGTAACATCTCCTAGTCCACCCCAGCCCCAGCTTTTTTTTTTTTACAAGCTGTAAACCACCCATTACAAGATCTTAGCCAATCTTCCCTCCCTGCCCCCAACATCCGGAGTTAGGGGTGGGAAGGCCAGTAAAGGGTTTCTTCTCCTGGAGACACGATGGACCCCTAAACACAGCCTCTCAGCGTCCCCAGGCTGACCTCTCCCCAGAGAAGAGCTCATTCCTACCTTTGTTTTTTGGGGACGGAGTGTTCAATCTCTAGGCGTTTTCCTTGCAGCTCCACTTTCCCTACAGATTAAATTGAAAAAGACAATATGAGGGCTTGGACAGGAGGTATGGGGCGGGAAAAGGAAGGAGAAAGACACTAAGGTGATTCAGGGGTTACTGGGATTTGAGATCTTCCTAGGAATCCAGGTAGTGGGTTCCGCAGCCGGATGTGAGAAGGTCGCTAGAGGAATGGTGGACTCTATAAATTCATTATCGTGTTTTCTGAATTTGTGTTTTGTTCCCTCACTGAAGCTAGCTGAGTAGTGGACGGCTCTGGGAGCCGGATTTGGGAGAGATGCGAGGGCGTTCGTGTGGGCCGGCTACCTTTACAGCTCCCAGATGTGGGGAGAGGGGGCCGAGAAAGGGCTCCCCGTTTCTCCTAAAGTGTGCGGTGGAGGGTGGGGGTGGGGTGCAGAATGAAACTTTATTTTCCTGCCTAGTCAGGAAGAAAGGCTTCGGGTGGCTGGGCGGTCACCTGTCGGGACCGGCCCGGAGGCGAGGCCCGGGAGAGCAGAGCGGGGCCCCGCGGGAGGGTCCCCGGCGGCCGCGGCGCGCGCCTCTCGGCCCAGCCTGGGTCTCGGGAAGCAGCATGGCGACCCGCCGCCGCCGCCGCGCCACCCCGCTCACGCCCCACTTTCAAATCAAAATGGCTCAAGCCCCGGGCCCTGGGCGGGAGGCGGACCCCGCTGCTCTCAGGTCGAGCCCTAAAGCTGCAGTCCGCACAGAAACCCTGGAGATCGCGAGGCGAGCGAGGACCCTTCCCGCCCGGAAAGGCCTAGGGCGGAGGAAGGGGAGGGAGTGCTTGGGGGGGGCGTCCAGCCTCGGACATCGAGGGCCTGACTCAGAAGGACGCACACGCGGGGGTCGTCTTGGTGGCGAGTTCTCCCCCTCCTGCCAACGGGGGCTCCCGCCCCGTCGGTGGGGGGGTAAGGGGATCACCTCGCTAAAGCCTCCAGCTCTTCATCTCGGGCTGGGAGGGACCGGCGAGGGGTCAAAGGGGGGACCGATAGGGCGTCGGAGGAGGTGGGTGGAAGTCGGTACCCAGGCCGAGCCCCGCAGGCCGGGAGCAGAGAGGAGTTGGCGGGCAGGGGAAGAGGAGGAGCAGGTCCCCGTTGTTCAGGCGGTGCTTTCTCCGGGGAGGGGGTGGACTCTTACCCGAGAAAGTTTCGATGGCCTTCATCGCCCAGTGTTCGTCGGGGCAGTCCACGAAGGCATAGCCAGACTTGACCAAAAACTGGCCGCTGTAGGAGATCTTGTGCTCCGCAAACACTTTCTCCAAGTCCGCGGGGGTCACGCTCTCGTTGAGATTGCCGATGTACAGCTTGTTCATGGTGGCGGTCTCGGGCAGGACGCGGTCCCGGGCAAGGCCGAGCGGACGGGCGCGGGCGGCGAGCCTCCTAGGCCGAGGCGGGAGGCGGCGGCAGCAGACACAAACTTTCTTTGCACCCCACCCCTGAAGTTGTCCGGAGCCGTGGCGGGGAGGGCGGCCGGAGGGCGCGCAGAGGTCGCGGGAGAGTTCGGGGAGGCCCGGGAGAAGTGTCCGCGGCGCGCTGGGAGGCGGGCGACGCGGCGCGGCTCCTTCCCTTCTGTCCGAAACCCCTCCAAGCGGGCTGGTGTGTCACGTTTCTCCGCGGCCGCCCTGGCGCCGCCTCTAAATAAAATCGACTTGAAAAAAAATGGAGCGGAAAAAAAAAAAAGGGCAAAGCCACGTGGTGAAAGCCCCCACCCACCCTGCAGGGGAAGACCCCCGACGCCTCAGGGCCCTTGGGCCCTCCAATCCAGCCCAGCCCACCAAACTCCCACCCAGGGGCGGGGGGGATGGGGGGGCTCTCAACTCACCCCCCGGGTAAACTGGGTAAGAGGGGGCTGCTTTCGGTAGCTCTACTTGCCCCCTCCCCCTTGCAAGAATCTGGCCCCTAGGGAGGCGCCCCGCCCCCCCACCCATCCCCCTACCCGGGCCCTAGCCGGGGGAGGGTGGTCCAGCCCCAAATCTCCCTCCTCTAACGAGGTTGGGTAAAATGTGCGGTTATTTTTTATTCGAGTGGTCGGGGGTGGGGGGGAGTTTGCCCACCCTACCCCAGCTAACTGCTAGCGACTGACAGGCGGGGGACGGCCAAGAGAGACAAAGAGAACGAGGACTCTGGGGTCTTCAGGAGGGGGTCGCGCGAGCCGGTGATTTCAAAAGAAAGGCGCTTTCCCCCTAGATCTTTAAGTGTGTGTAGAGGGGGTCCTCGGCCTCCCCACCCCAGCGCTAGGAGACTCCCTCGCCTCGGGGAATCCGGGACTGAGGGGCCCCGGGAGCGCGGGACTGCGAAGCTGTAAAACACGAGGGATCGCGGCTGGAAACCAGGGATTCGCAGAAAATCGTGTTTCGGGATTCCCTCGGGAGAAAGGATGGCTCACACCCGGGGTTCGGCTGTTGAACTCTAACGTCTCGGGGTCCTGGGGGAAAGCGCGGCTCCGGCCCAAGATGACCCCGGGAGAGAGGGAGGGGTGGAGAGAAGGAAGAGGAGTGGTCGCACGAGCGGACCCGGGCTAACCGAAGGGGGAGGTCTCAGGGAGGGAGTGACAGGGTGGAGATCCGAAGGATCCCCATCTCGCTCCCGGACGCAGGGACAGACAGGTGGAGTCCCCTCCGCCCGTCCCTCTCGCGACCGCGACGGCAGCTTTCCCAGCTCCGGGTTCGGGTCTCGGAACTTTTTTGGGGTGCGGGATTTGGATCCCGGCTGGAAGGCGGGAGAAGGGCCGAGGGCCGGCGCGGGGGCGGGGGGGCGAGCGCTAAGCCCCGCCCACGTCCCCAGGTCAGGCCCGCGGGGGGAGGGGGTAATTTCCGCTCGGCGCTCGGGGAAGCGAGGGGCGGGAGCTCAGCTCCGAGGAGGGGGCGGCGGCCCCTCCCCCGCCCGCCTGGGGAGGGGGAAGCGGATCCGCCCTGGGCCCTTCCCTCGCCTTTGACCAACTCGTTCCGGATCCTCTGGCCCCGGGAGCCCGAGGGATGGACCCGACTGGGCGAGGGGCGACACGTGGGCGGTCGCACCCCGTCTCGGCGGTGGGGGAGGGGGCGGTGGGCCGCGCGTCTCGGAATCCCGGGTGCGCGGCGCAGAGCCGGGCGTGCGGTCCACGCGCAGCCGGGATCCCGGGCCGAGGGGCGAGCGAGGCCAACGAGTTTCCAGCGGCGGGGGCTGGGACGGCGCCAGCGGGTGGTGGAGAGCGCGGCCCGGGGACCCTGGAGCCCCTGTACCCAGCGAACCAGGGCAAGAAGGGGGTGGACCCCCAGTAATGCCAGAGTCTCCCCAAACTGGGCGGAAGCTGGGGGTTTGCTCTTGGTTCTGCGAGAGGGAGAGATAATTTTGTCGGGGGCACGCGTGCTGCGAGGGCAGGTGAGGAAGGGGGTCACTCTCCCTTTCCCGGTCCCCGACCCCATTGTCTCAGTCGCCGGCGGCCCGGGCAGACTCCGCAACACGTGTTAGCTGCACCGATATGAATGCCTTGGTTTTTTTTTTTTTCTTGTTATTATTTGGTGTTTGCAGAGTCAGTGAGCCGGCTCCGACTTCGGCGCACCGCCCTTCTGGCAGACGATTTTCCACCGTTCAAAAGTCGGGAGTTAAAGGACCGCACGCTGCACCTTTGTCCCACACCCCGTTTTCCCCGCGCACTGAAAAGCAATAGGGTGGGGGAGGGCTTCCAACTCGGTTTCTCCATCTCCACTACCTTCCAAACCCACCCTCCAAATCCGCGTTTTGTTCTTGCCAGCCACGTGTTTGTCGAATTTTTACTTATGTGATTTTTTTTTTCCTTCCATGGATCTACAGAAATCTGAATACTATAAGCCATCAGTTGCCGAGTAGACAAAAAATGTTTTCTATCCAAGAAGGCTGGCGATATCTGTATTCCACCCCCCCCCCAATTTCTCCGACCCTACCGGTTTCAGACTCTTTAATACTTGGCTCTTGACATAAACAGTTTTAAACAAACCAACGAGTTTCCACTGCCTGCCATATAGTAGGCATGCAATAAATAATTTCTCTTAAGTGAAAAGCAAGCTAATACAAGCTGTAGAGCGGAGAAAATTAAGAGGAAAATTAGAAGGCTAGGGGGAAAAATTATCTTGGCCAGAATGTGTGGGTCTGTTGCCGGGGGGCTCTTCTTGGTTCTGTGTATTTACTTTTGAAAGGGCTAAAAGATGGTCTCAGAAAGGCTGTTGTGTTCCTTGGCCTTTCCCTAGATAGGAACCCAGCTTCCTGAAACCTTTTCTGTTCTATTGGGGAACAAGTAAGAGGGTACTCTGCGGGGCATTCCAGGTCCCAGAAACCTTAAGTGCTGTTTCCCTCATTTAATTTAAATCTTCAGGAATTAATAGAAGCACCTCTCAGGTTTTCTCCCTGGGGAACATATCCACTACTCTGTCTCTTTATTCCTAAAACAAAGGCAAGTTACACCCCACAAAAATCTCCATTCAGCTCTCTAAACGCCTGTAAAATGAAGCCCACATTTTCCTATCTTAAATTCAAAGGGAAACAAATTTAAGTTAATAATTGAACATTATCCAGTTTGCTTTTAGCTTTATTTTTTCCACTTAAAAATATAATAGAAGTGTAAAGGTTAGCTGAAATTACTCAGTTTTTCAGATGTTTTAAAATGACAAAGGAAAAAATATAAATGTATTAAAAAATTTACCAACTGCTGATAAACTGATTGGTACTTTTAAAAATCAGCTGTTTCACTGAATTCTAACCCTCCCCCACCCCCCACCACCAAGAGCTGTGTGTAGTCAGAGGCTGCAAGAACACAAGGGAAAGGAGACAGCTGGGTGAGATGCAGACCTTTTTAGCCCCCCAAATCAGTTTTGCCTCAGTGACCTGGCTATTTTAGGCTGAGGTTGGGGGGACTGAATGATGTTGATTGGTGCTTCATCTCTTCCCTCTGAGTGAGTCTAGCTCTAAAATTAACCTGAGAGAGGGGTTATTTCTTGTCAAGACTCACTCCCAGGTTAGGAATAGGGGTAGGAAGACTTGGGATGCCCTAATTTGCCATCATTCTTTTCCTTGGCTTTTTTAAAAATTAAAGACAACTAATAAACATTGTATTTGTTACATTTTTTTTTTCTACATCACTTCTGTGGGAAAATTTAATCTTCAGTGCAGAGTTAAATTTACTTTGTGAGAGTTAAAAGTATAGCTGGAGGGTAAATTGTTTTAAGAATAATGATTTTTAAAAGTATTACCATACTTTTTGTTCTCTTCCTCCTCTTCCTCCTTTATTTTTCCTGAAGAAGTGTTTGGTCTAGTTACATAATTCAGTTTTCTGAGTTCAGAAACACTGAAACTTGACTCTATTTTAAAGATGGGGGTTCTGATCCATTTTCCTTCAGTGCGAATATATAAATACTTGCAGAGAGAAAAAAAATTTAAGAGGATAATGCAGTTGAAAAATTTTATATATAAAGTGAAAAAAATCAGCATTTCCACAAATTAATTTTAATATTTCTTTTCAGTTTTTAAAATTTGTAACAGTTTTATATTTTGTATTTTGTCATCTTATTTGTATATCTTGATTTTTTACCCACTCTTGTACCATAAGTATTTTCCCATGCTGCTTCCAAGCTTTGATAATGACCATTTTTAGCCAAAATGTTATATTCAGCCCAATAGATGTGTTAATCATGAATCATTATTCTTAGGTGTATAAGTTACATCAAATCTTTTACTTTTGTTAGCAGTGCTGACTAGGTATTTGAGGGCATATAACTTTTTCCTCTTTTAAATTAGCTCCTTTGGATAAATCCCCAGAATGTATATTGCATTTTAAATCTAAAAGTTATCGATGGCTTTCTATTTCAAAAACTTCACATGCTTTACAAAAAAGGGGACACACATTGGAAAGCAGTTAAAAGGAAAATACATTAAAATTGAATTTTTACAATTTTTGTTTTCTAATGAATCATGATCAATATTGAAATAAACTTATGGTTTCTATGAAATACAGAAAAAGAAGACTGCACATTTCCTGACATATGGCCACTTTGACTTCAAAGTTTTTGAAAGAATTTGTCTTTTGTTTGCTTGGTTTTTGTTTATTTTGTTGTTTGCTTGTTTTTCATTGTTACTGTCTTGAGATATTTTATTTCTTCCTGCAACTTGAAGTCTTACTGTGGTTCTTTTAAATGCCTACAAACTTTGAAAAAGTATAAATTTATCCCAATACTAAAGCACATTCAGCATTTTCTCCTGTCAATAAGGATAATTATATGACTAAGATAACTCATAAAATGTAAGAGAATTATAAGCAGAAAAGGAATTCCCTCCTTCAAATTATTAAGTGTTCAGTATTTAAAGCCTTGAAAAGAAGGGTGTTTATTCCAGAGATAGAAGAGATTCATGGAGGAAAAAAAAACTTTAAGAACAGTCATTTGTTTTTCTATGGGTCACACAATGTGTGTGACAAAAACTGCTTAACTTTTGGTTTTGGCTCCAGTTTACAATATAGAAACTTTTAGGTAAGGGAGAGAATAATTTATTTAATTAACTTTTAAAAAAAATAAATGCTTCCAAATTCAATTTGTTAGTCAATTAAACTTCACCACACTAACCCCTATTCACACATGTAAAAGAAATGGTTGATAACATTCCTCAGATTACACAAGTTTTTTACTGCAAAACATTTGGTTAAAAGATAATAAACAACTTTATTTAGTCCTTATTTTGCACAAAATGTAAAATAGATAGTTGGTATGTTTGGGGCAAAATTATAGAACTGAATAAAAGACAAGGAAATAAATGTTATTTTTTTGAAGTAAATGTTATTTTCCCAAATAAAACAAATTATAACAAGCAACAAAAGTGAGGGAATGCATACATGGATATTATTTAAGTGGGAATAGTAATAAGACAATTTTTTACTTCAAAGCTACATGTCTTCTAAGTAAATGATTTTAATTCAAAATGAATAAGTTACAACATTAAATTGCATGGAGTTAATTTGATTTTATCTGTATAACCTCTATGCTTTTCAAGACTAAAAGAATTTTTCTATATGGAACTCAAACTATTTTTGTTTGCTTCATTAAATTTTACTTCTGATGATAAAATTAATTTACCTTACTCCTGTTTCTAGTTGGACTCTTTTTTCCAGGAGGTGTCTTGAATGTTTAAATGTTTCTGAGTGCTTAAAAGGGATACTTTTAAAAATATATTTAAGATGAAAAAATTAATACAGGTACTATTTCACTGATAGTTCATCACCAAAATACTCATTAAAAACACTTCAATCTGTCTTTGTAAAACAAATTTTTTCTTTGTAAAAGAAAAAGGACCCAGTGTAACAGTACATTGTTCTTGTTTTTTTTAAAATGGTTGTTTAACTAAACTGAGACACAATTCTAAAAGTGATTTCAGTTTTCATGGATTAGCAGTCTAGAGTTTTGGTCCATCCACTCCTCCCATAAATGCTAAAAAATTTTTAAGAATTATTATTAGCACAACTTCCAGTTTTAAACATAACCTGAAAGTATTTGATGAGCATGTGTGTGATAAATGATTGAATAATTTTTATGAATTTCTTTTAATTTCTAAAATGTGCTTACAAAGTGTGTAGGAAACAAATATTAGAGTTGTTTCTAAATTGCTTTGAAATGAGTGTCAGGATCTCTTTCCCTATCTTCCTCTTCCTCCCCGCCCCTCCCCCCGCCCCTCCCCCCTTTCTTCCCCCTCCTCTCCTTTTGTTCCTCCATTTTTCCTCCTACTCCCGACACTGCCAATTCCTTTCCTCCTCCCCCTTTACCTTTACCCTCTTTTCAATTTGTCTTTTTTCTTTGTTACTTCTCTTCCCCCTTTTATTATTCTCTGAGTCTTTTGCCCCTCAACCCATTCCTTTCCTCTTTTTAATCAGTATACCTATTCAAACTTTCTATGCTTTTCTTCATTCCTTCCCGCTTCCTCTCCCATTATCATTGACGTGTCGTTTCAACTGTTGTTTCCGGTGAAGTGGAAGGGCACAGAGATGCTTGAATTATTTTATACACCAAAATGGGAAACTTGTTAAATTTTTGAGAACTCCAGGGTTATACAGACCCCAGAGCACCTTCACCCCTTTACTCCCAGTGTGTATTGTCTGAACATGCCCTAGATAGTCTCCTTCTTTGTATCATTTTCCTGTGTCTTGTGTTGCTTATAACTAATTTGGTTATTAGCATTTTATGCATCAAATCCTTGAGAGCAAAGACCCAGGGAGTGGGACACAGTACTAACAGGTGTCTGACATAGATAGATAGATAGATAGATGTATATATAAAATAAATATTTTCTGATGCTACCTAAGAAGATGAAGTCAGTGTAATCAGATAAAATGCTGTATTCAGCTTGTAAGTGCATTTTCTTTCCTTCCTTCCTCCTTTTTCCCCTCCTTCCTCCCTCCCTTCTTTCCTTCCTTTCATTTCCCCTACCTTCCCCTCCTCTTTTCTTTTTTAAATACAATACTCAACAATCATCAGTTGAAATACAAATAAATGCAGCCATCCAAAAAACTGATTGGCCTGCATCAAAAATAGCAACTAAATGGCATCTCTGGGCTTTTCACTCCCTAGTCTTGTGCCATGACAGTGCCCAGTGCCCAATGTGGAGCATCCTCTTTCCATGTCTGGTCAAAAGAATAGTCTTGAAATTATTCTCAACTCAGAGTTTCAGGCAGTCATTGGCAACCAACAGAGTTGGTCAATCTCTTTAGTATCTTGCTCTCCCTTGATGCCACACAGCCAGCATGGCAATCCCAATCGGCACACACCGACTGCCAAGATCCCTCTTTGGGTCTTTCCTCTGGAATGTAGGCAGCTCCCCATTAACCATCATCCAAAGCAAAAATGTCATTCCAGGATAGCCCTCCATCTTGATGATTCTCAGAATGTCTGGTATAGTCACCCAACAATAGCAGATGTTTATTGAATATTCTAGCTATCAGTACAGGCTTCCCAGGTGGTGTAGTGGTAAAGAATCTGCCTGCCAATGCGGGAGAACCCAAGAGATGCAGGTTCGATCCTTGGTTCAGGAAAGATCTAGAGTAGGAAATTTCAACCCACTCTAGTATTCCTGCCTGAAAAATTCCATGGACAGAGGAGCCTGGCATACTACACTCCATGGAGTAGCAGAGTCAGACTGGACTGAGCACGGACACACAGGTATCAATACAGCTATAAACACTCAAGGAGAAGGCAGACATTTTAATAGCAGGTTAAATTAAAGGAAAAAATAAAGCCAGTTATGAAAATAACAAGATGCTTTGTTTGGTTTTTAATTTATAATACTCATTACTAGCAAGAATATAGGGAAATAGAACATTCCATGTAACTGTGGAGGAGAAGAAGTTTAAAGCAGCAAACACTTTTAAAAATGCATACCATTTTGACTAAGAAATTGCACTTTGAGTAACATTTCTACCAAAAGTCCAGTATATAAAGCATTTTATTCAGCCTTGAAAGGAAATTAAGTTCTGATAATGGCTACAATATAGATGAACCTTAAAAACATTAAGTAAAATAAGCCAGATAGAACAGGACACATAAATGACTCCACTTACCTGAGATACCTAGAATGAATTCAGAGAGAGAAAGTACCAAGATTTGGGAGAAGGAGATGGGGTGGGTAGTTACTGTTTTGAGGGTGCAGAATTTCAACTTAAGAGGACAGGAAAGTTCTTGAAACAGTGCAATGATTGCCCAACACTGTAAATGTACTTAATACCACTGAATCTTATATTTAAAATGGTTAAAATTATAAATTTTATGTTATATATATTTTACCATGATTAAAAAAGGCAAAAAAGGTAGATTCCCCGGTGGTCCAGTGGACTGGTGGTTCGGTCAAGTTAGGACTCTGCTTCCACTGCAGGGAGCATGGGTTCACTCTCTGGGTGGAGAACTAAGATCTCACATGCTGTGAAGTGCGCTGCTTCCCCCCCCAAATTTTTTTTAAAGGCAAAAAAATTAATGAAAATTTCAAAAAGAAGAAAACTTAAGGATGTGTTACATATCTGTCAAGAAAAAACAGTTGGCAATATATTATAAATGCTTTGAAACATAAAACTCTTCAAGTAACTTTATTAGTAAAATATTATGTAGTCATTAAAAATTATGTTCACACAAGGCCAGTGGGACTTGTGTTTGGAAGAAATGGAAGGGTGCTGGAAACAGCAAAGCTCTACTCTTAAAGAATGTGTGCAAAGTCTCACATACATCTGAATCACGTTCTTGATTTGGCTGGTGATTTCCTGCATCTATACATGCGTCAAAGCTTATCAAATTGTATACTCAACCTATATCTTATCGTTCCTACCGTCCTTCACAATAAACTGTCAAGAGTTCCAGATCAAGCCTGAACATACAATGTCGAGGAAGAATTGTGATTTACATTGAGTTTAAAATTAAAGTTATAAGTAGATTAAATTTTTAAAAAAGAATTTGTGAAATTATTAAATTTGATCAGTTTTTCATTAAGTGGTATGAAAATGAGATTCTATAGATCATTGACGACTGTGATTAGAGAGGCATAAACCTACTTCATGGTACTTTCTGCTTAGACAGCTCAAGAAACTGGCCACAGGAGTATGTTGTTTCCTTAATTAAGTACAGAAGAGGTACTATCATTTCAAAGTGTAGCCTCAGTAATATTAGTTTTACTGCCAAAACAGATACTTTAGCATTTATCATAGAGTTAAATTTGGGAAGATTGTTTGAAGTCAGTATTTTGTATAAAAGTCCTTGAATACATAAGTCTGACAATTTTGAATTTTCTCCTTTATCTTATCTGAGTATACAAATTTTTAACTCAGTTACTAGCATAAATCTTATTAAAATAAAACTACATTTGTGTTAAAAAAATTATATTTAGAGTTTAGAAAAAACTTAGGAGAAGTTTACCAAAAACTGCGTGTCACAAAACAGTATTTGTGCTTATGTAGTCTGTATGATTGAAAATAAAAATTACATGGGCATAAAGGACTAGAAATTACCTTACAGAAACTCTTGTACATGGAGACCCAGAGACATATACAAGAATATTTACATCAGCATTGTTTATGATAACAAAACCTAGAAATCCTACAAATGTTCATTGATAGGAGAATGGGTAAGTAAAACCAGGTATAGTTATGCAATGGAATACTAGTGAGCAATGACAATGAATGAATTTCAGCAATGTGTGTCATCATGGATGCATTTCATAATTTGATTTTAAAAAGAAAAAACAGAGACTGAGTAATATACACATTATGGTTCCATTTACCTAAGTTCAAAAAATATGCAAAACTAAACAGAATGTAGGGAGACTCACAGGATACTTCAAAGCTTGGGAATGGATGTCCTAGTTCCTAATCTGAGTCATGGCTTTGAAAGTATTTGTTTTATTATTGTTGTTGAAACTCTATGTGTATAGTTTGCATTATTTTTGTTAAGTATAAATATTTCATAATAAAAATTAATGGAAATAATATAGCTTGGAAAACTATTGTTAACAATAGTTTTTTCTTTCAGTTTTAATAAACTATAGTTGATATACAGCATTGTATAAGTTTGTATACAGTGTAATGAGTTGACTTAAGTGTATCATGAAATGATTACAGTAAGTTTAGTGACCATTCATCATCCTACATAGATAAAAAATTAAAGAAATATAAATAGTTTTTCCTTGTGATGAGAACTCAGGATTTACTCTCTTAATAACTGTCATATATAACATACAGAAGTGTTATATTAATCATTTTGTTCTTTACATTCCTACTACTTATTTATCTGATAACTTGGAATTGGTAACTTTCGATCACCTTCATCCAGTTCTCCCTCCCCTCACTGCCCCCATCTCTAGTAACCACAAATCTGATCTCTGTTTCTGCTTGTTTGCTTGTTTGAAGTAATGACCTACAGCACTATGTTAGCTCCTGATGCAGGACACAGTGATCTGATATTTCTATACATTTCAATATCATGACCACTAACAATAACTCTTTGGTTTTGAGACTATTAGTGAATTTCTTTCTGTTCCCCCTCCCTGTTTCTCTCTCTCTCTCCGTCACTGTCCATTTCTCTCTCCCTTTACTCTGCTATATTTTTCAGGGTTTCCCAACTGTCTATTACATTTTTATAACAAATTTTTTTAAAAAGGTAAAATAAATACTTAAATTTATCACCCCAAAATATCTTTACAAGCCAAATCATGGATGTGGCTTGACTTGAGCTAAAGGTCTGACTAATTATACATGTATTCATAATAAACTGAGATGGTCTGTGCTGAAACTTAGGACCAGCTGGTGAATAATAGGAAGAAAGCATCCAGATTCACACCTGCCCAGTCTATCCTAGATCTTGCAGACGCATTTCATTTCCATCACTGAAAACCCATAGGGTGAAGCTTATTTCTTTCTCATTAGTTTGGGAGTTTCTTGCTGAGGGATCATGTCCTTCAATACACTGGAAACCACATGGCAGGATCCATGTTGTTTCCTTTCTCTGAGTGGCTTCATTATTTTTACCACCTAAGATCTCCTTTATTATTTCTCTATAAGCCCAATATTCTGAAAACCATTGCCTATCAAAAAATTCCATTGATCAAGTGAGAAATTCCCCGTGGCTTAGCAGCAAAGAATCTGCCTGCAAAGCAGGAGGCACAAGAGACATGGATTCAATCCCTGGATTGGGAAGATCCCCAGGAGAAGGAAATGGCAACCCACTCGTTTTCTTTCCTGGAAAAGTCCATGGACAGAGGAGTCTGGCGGAGCTATAGTCCATGGGGTCGCAAAGAGTCAGACATGACTGAACATGCTTGTATATAGAAGCCCAACATTTTTCAAAACGTTGCCATATCAAAAAATTCCATTGATCAAGTGATAACAAGTGAGTGGCTAAGCCTTGATGCTGGGAAAGATTGAGGGCATGAGGAGAAGGGGGCAACAGAGGATGAGATGGTTGGATGGCATCATCAACTCAATGGACAAGTTGTAGCAAACTCCAGAAGACTGAAGGATAGGAAAGCCTGGCATGCTGCAGTCCACGAGATTGTAAAGAGCTGTACACAACTGAGCGACTAAATGACAAAGCAGAGCTTCTACACACGTGGCAAGAAGTGACACTATTTCCACCCAAAGCAGAGGGATTTGGCATTGGAATTTACCCATACAGCTGTGCCTAGAATAATTTGTGTTTGATGTCCGATGTCATGTATGCTTAGTCGCTCAGTCTTGTCTGACTCTTTGCAACCTTTTGAACTGTAGCCCACAAGGCTCTTCTGTCCTTGGGATTTTTCAGGCAAGAATACTGGAATGGTTGCCATTTCCTCCTCCAGAGGATCTTCCCGATCCAGGGTTTGAACTCATGTCTCCTGTGTCTCCTGCATCGCAGGCAGATTCTTTACCCACTGAATCATGTTGAAAATAGCTCATGGATAACACTCTACCCATTCCACTTTCCTTCCTTCCTTCTTAGCGCCCTGGATCCGAGGACTCTAGAGTTTGAGAAACATTAGTCAGGACCAGCTTTCCTAATTCCAGTACTTTGCCTGGGAGGAGAGCAGAAAAGAAAAGAGAGATGCAGAAAGAACAATGGAAAATGTGGTGAACACCCTGAGGTGGTTGTATCATTGTTTCTATTCTAGGTCAACTATGCCACAGATAGGCCAGGAGTCTAACCCAAGAATGCTTAGACAGAAGTCCTTGCACTTGCCATTATATCAGTGGGGCATTTAAAAATCCAAACGCAGCCCACATATATATCACAGTTGATTTCATACAAATGTGTAAAGACAACTCAATGGGGAAAGGATAATCTTTTCAACAAATGGTGCTGGAACAATTAAATATCCATATGTGAAAAAGAAATATCCTTCCATACCCCATCCTATATACAAAAGTTAACTCACTCATCTACCTAAATCTAATAATTTAAGTCATATAATTAACTGAAAAACCAAAAACTATAAGACCTCTAAGAGAAAAATCTTTGTGACCTTGGGTTAGACAAAGCTTTGGTATGACACTAAAAGCAAAATTCACAAAAAAGCCCAATTGATAAAGTGGACTTTATCAAAATTTTTAAAAACTGCTTCTCAAAAGATGTTGTTAAGAGAATGAAAAGACAAGTCACAGTGGTGATTATCCTATAGAAACCCTATGTTGTGTACCTGGAACTAATATAGTGTTGTAAGTCAATTATACTTTGAACAAACAAACATAGAAAAAGGTCAGATTTGTAGTACTAGAGATGGTGGGTGAGGGGAGGGTGAAGACAGTCAAAAGTTACAAACTTCTAGTTATATTATAAGATAAATATGCATTAGGAATATGATGTACAGCATGAATATTATAATCAACAATGCTGTGTGCTATGTATGAAAGTTGTTAGGAGAGTAAATCCTAAGAGTCTCATCAAAATAAGAATTTTTTCTCATTTTAAAATTTTCATAGATGCCTGCTAAACACCCTGGTAATCATTTGACAGTATAGGCATAAGTCCAATCATCATGCTGATTGGATATATAGTGCTGTATGTCAATGATACCTTTAAACTGGAAGAGAAAAATAAAAATGAAAAAGAGACACATCATAGACTGGGAAAAAAGTTTTGTAAATCATGTATCTTACAAAGGACTTGCATCCAAAGAACTCTCAAAATTCAATAACAAGAAAACAACAATCCCTCCTCCCAAATAGTCAAAAGATTTGAGTAGACATTTCACCAAAGTAGACATACAGATAACAAATGAACCCATAAAAAAGCTACTTAACATTATTAGCCATTAGAGAAATGCAAATTAAAAGTACAATGAGATACCATAATATATCTATTAAAATGACTAAAATTTAAAACTGACCAAATTCAGTTTTGGCAAGATGATGGAAGTGCTTTCACATAGCTTGTAGAAATGTAAAATGTTACAACCACTTCAAAAACACCTTGGCAGTTTCTTAAAAAGCCAAATATACCCCAATCCTAGGTATTGTTCTTTTATATGTCCATACAAAGACTTGTCCACAAGTATTCACAGTAGTTTTATTTGTAATAACCAAAAGCTGGAAATAATCTAAATGTCCACCAACAGATGAATGGATAAACAAACTAATATAGCCATATGATGGAAGAATATTACATAGCAATAAAAAAGAATGGACATTGTGCCACAATGTGATTGAATCTCAAGTATGCGAAATAAAAGAAGCCAGACAAAAAGCATACATACTGTGTGATTCCATGCACATAAAATTCAAGAAAATATCAACAAATCTACAGTGACAGAAAGCGGATTGGCGATGGGAGGAGTAAGTCATACGAAAGAGGGGCTCAAGCAAACTTTGGAGACAGCAGTTATGTTCTCTGCCTTAAGTGGAGTGGTGGTTTCATGGGAGGAGACATGTCAAAGCATTGCATTGTACACTTTAAATATGTGCAGTCAAGTATGCGTCAGTTATACCTCAACGATGCCATTTTAAAAAATCCCAACATTGAGGAAGGAGTGGTGAATCGGAGAAATAACCACTTTCCATCATCATAGTAGAGATAAATTCATGCAAGAATCATCAAAAGTTGTTAAATAAGTCTGAGGGTGGGGAATTCTGAAGCAGGTATACGCATTGTCTTAAAGGGTCTCCGTGTACATTTCTTATTAGTTATAAGGAGAAAAATAGGAACTGTACAGTGGGAAAATCCAACTTCGGGTGATCAAAATTATCATCAGTCATAGGAAGGCAGACACCTTGTTCCTCCAGGTGCAATACCTTGAAAAAAAGACACATTTTCATTTTCCAGTGTTCTGGTCAGGATGTATAACCCGAATCTAATCTAGAAGAAACACCAGACAAAACCAAATGGGGAAACATTCTATAACATAATTGGCTTGTACTCTTAAAAATGTCAGTATTATTAAAGAAAGAAAGACTGAGAAACTGACTAAGGAGAATAAAGAGACATAACAATGAAATGCAGTACACAGTCCTGGACCGGATCTATGAACGAAGGAGAAATACCTGAAAAGATGTTATCAGGATAATTGAAAAAAATTCTAATACAGACTATATGTTTATTTCAACATTAAATGTCTCACATTTCATAAATGTACTTATTGTGGTTAGATAAGTGAACATCCTTGTTTGTAGGAAATATACTTGAAAATATTAACTGGTAAAGCAGCATGATGTGCATAATCTACTCTCAATTTAAAAGATAGATAATAGAGTGATGGAAGAAAAGTGGCAAAATGTTGAACGTTGGTGAATCTGTGCATATATTGGCGATCTCCATATTATTTTTACAACTTCCCTGTAAGTTTTAATATATTTCAAAACAGAAGCTTTTAAAAATCTCCAGACAAATGACACACAGAGTCTCTGGGAATGACACTGAGGCACTAGGATTTTTAAAATCTTAGGAATGTTGAGGTTGCCATGTTTGGCAAGTAACAGCACAGGCTGCTCAGGTAAATCTGAATTTCAGATGAACAACCATGTTAAAACACTTTTTAGTACAAATACATCCCATGCAGGATTTGCTGCCTACAGAAGCAAGTACCCTCTTGGAATGCAGTTCATTCTGCTATCTGTCCTCTGCCTTCGATATCTAAAATCATCTCTGTTTCCACTTTTGCAGAGAGATCAGGACTGGGAGATATTACGTGGAGAGATAGGGATAGGGAGATATTAAAAGGCCAACATTTATGATGATGAAAAGAAACAATCTAGCATTTTCTATAACAGTGGCAATGGTGGTCAACATTTTTTTAGTACAGATTATGCGTTTGATGTTGTTGTTGTTCAGTCACCAAGTTATATCTGACTTCTTTATGGACTGCAGCACGTCAGGCTTCCCTGTCTTCACCATCTCCCAGAGTTTGCCCAAGTTCATGTCCATTGAATCAGTGATGCCATCCAACCATTTCATTAGGGTCTTTTCCAATGTGTCAGCTCTTCAAATCAGGTAGCCAAAGTATTTGAGCTTCAGCTTCAGTATCAGTCCTTCCAAAGAGTATTCAGGGTTGATTTCCTTTAAGATTGACTGGTTTGATCCCTTTGCTTTCCAAGGGACTCTCAAGAATCTTCTCCAGCACCACAGTTTAAAAGCATCAATTCTTTGACTCTCTGCCTTCTTTATTGTCCAGCTCTCACATCCGTACATGACTACTGGAAAGACCATAGCCTTGACTATATAGACCTTTGTCAGCAAAGTGATGTCTTTGATTTTTAACACACCATCTAGGTTTGTCACAGCTTTCCTGCCAAGAAGCAGTCTTTTTCTAATTTCATGGATGCAGTCACCATCCTCAGTTACAAGCAGGAGATGGCAAGTGTAAACATCAACATCTTAGGAATCAGTGAACTAAAATGGACAACAATGGGTGAATTTAATTCAGATGACCACTATAATTACTACTGTGGGCAGGAATCACATAAAAGAAATGGAGTACCCCTCATAATTAACAAGTCTAAAATGCAGTACTTGGCTGCAACCTTAAAAACAACAGAATGACCCTGGTTCGTTTCCAAGACAAACCATTCAATATCACAGTAATTGAAGTCTATGCCCCAACCACCCTTGCTGAAGAAGCTGAAGTTGATCAGTTCTATGAAGATCTAGAAGAGCTCCAAAAACTAACACCAAAAATGATGTCCTATTCTTGGTCCCCACAATCATGGTGGATGGCCGCTGCAGCAGTGACATTAAGAAACACTTGCTCCTTGGAAGAAAAGCAATGACAAAACTAGACAGCATATTGAAAAAGCAGAGACATTACTTTGCCTACAAATGTCCATATAGTTGAAGCTATGGTTTTTCCAGAAGTCATGTACGGATGTGGGAGTTGGACAATAAAAAAGGCTGAGCATTGAAGAATTGATGCCTTTGAACTGTGGTGCTAGAGAAGACTCTGGAGAGTCCCTTGGATCTCAAGGAGACCAAACCAGTCACTCCTAAAGGAAATCAACTCTGAATATTAATTGGTAGGACTGATGCTGAAGCTGAAGCTCCAATACTTTGGCCACCTGATGTGAAGAGACGATTTATTGGAAAAGACTCTGATGCTGGGAAAGATTGAAGGCAGGAGGAGAAAGGGATGACAGAGGATGAGATGGTTAGATGGCATTACCAAGTCAATGGACATGAGTTTGAGTACACTCCAGGAGATGGTAAGGATAGGGAGGCCTGGAGTGTTGCAGTTCATGGGGTCACAAAGAGTTGGACACGACTGAGTGACTGAATAGCAAATTCATGATAGGGGACTGGATTGCAAAAGTAGGAAGTCAAGAGATACCTGGAATAACAGGCAAATTTGGCCTTAGAGTGCAAAATGAAGCAGGGTAAAGGCTAAGAGAATTCTGCCAAGAGAACACACTGGTCATAACAAACACCCTTTTTCAAAATATAAGAGATGACTTTACACATGGACATCACCAAATGGTCAATACCAAAATCAGACTGATTACATTCTTTGTAGCTGAAAATGGAGACGCTGTATACACTCAGCAAAAACATGACCTATAGCCGACTGTAGCTCAGCTCCTCATAGCAAAATTCAGACTTAAACTAAAGAAAATGAGACCACTAGGCCAGTCAGGTACAACTTAAATAATATCCCCTATGAATATGCACTGGAGGTGACCAATAGATTCAAGGGATTAGATCTAGTAAACAGAGTGCCTGAAGAACTGTGGACAGAGGTCCTTAATATTGTACAGGGGGCAATGAACGAAACCATCCCAAAGAAAAAGAAATGCAAGAAGGCCAAGTGGTTGTCTGAAGAGGCATTACAAATAGCTGTGGAAAGAAGAAAAGCGAAAAGCAAGGCAGAAAGGGACAGGTACACCCAACTAAATGCTGAGTCCCAGAGACTAGCAAGGAGAGACAAGAAGGCCTGCTTCAGTATGCATAATGTAGCAAGTTTCCAAGGGGGCCGCCAATGACCCTGCCTCCTGGTAGTCACAGACGTGTGGGGTCCCTCCCGCATTGTGCTAAGGCTGGTCCCTGTGACCAATAGCATACCAATGACCTGATGGTATGTGGTATGTCACTGCCGGGTTTAGGTTTTAAGACACTTGGGCTTTCATCTTAGGCACGTGCCCTGCCTCTGGGGGAAAGAAGCCGTGCAGTGAGCAGCCTTGTGAAGACATCCATGTGGTGAGGAACTAAAGCCTTCTGCCTACAGTCATGGAGTGAACTTGGAAGGTGACCTTTGGCCCCAGATGAGTCTTCCGAGATTGCAGCTCAGCTGATGTGAGAGACTCTGAGCCAGAACCACCCAGCTAAGTCTCTCCCACAACAGTGATCCTCAGAAATTGTGAGAAATAAATGTTTATTGCTTTAAACTGCTAAAATTTGGAGTAATTTGTTAAACAGCACAGGATACCTAATGTATCAAGATATAATGTAACATAATGCATTTTCTAAGTATAATACTTTCCAAACCAATGCTTTGAAGTAAGAACTATTACATTCCTCATTTTGCCGGAAGGTAAACCAAAGCCCAAGGAGGGCACATAACTCCAAATCACCATTATAGGTGGACCTGTCTCCAAAGCCCTTAGCCCTCCTTGGCAATTTTAGCATCTTCTATGTTTTGGTTGCTGGACTGAATCAACCTGGACTTGTTATTTCATCTTCTTTAAGTCTCATGATAGAGTGAGGTGGATAAGGTCATTCCAGAGAAAACCACTAGCCGATACTGGCAGGAAGCCCTCAAATTAACAAGACATGTATTTCACACTCCCCATAAGCTAGGCAGAGCAGATTTTGTTTTCTGGTCCCCAATTTAGAGACAATGAAGCTAAGCCTCTGTGTGGGTAAAGCCTTGGAGGAAACAAAGCCAAACAATCCCGGGAGTGGTGAGAGGGTGGAGCTGGAGCTTGAATCCTACTCCTCTCTCTCCATCCTACCAGACTACTCCCTAGTATAACTAAAACTTCATGTTTTCTGAAGTTGCAGAAGGCTCTCCCCATATCCATTGCAGGAAAGTGTGTGTGTTGTGTTGATGGGAGGGTGGGGGGGCACTCACTGGGGACCCTGAAAACCACTTCACCCTTCATGTTCCCCGTGCAAGGAAAAGGAAGGGAAAGCCCTCAATTCCTACCCCTCTTTTTCTTTCACTGGGATGTGCAGAGTGAGAGGCTCAGGAAGGCTGTTCTCTCTGGGAGGGCCAGTTCTTTGGCCTTTTATTACCTAAATGCCAATTCTTTCTGTTCCTGGAACTGAGACCCTGTGGCCACCCCCTCCCAATTCTAATTCCTCACTGCTCTTCTGCAACTACTAAGGACTGAGCCCTTTTCTCAACAGACAAAAACAGAAACAAAAGAAGAAACCCCCCCAAAACAAACAAAAAATCCCAAACCTTTGAAAACAGCAAGAAGGACTGGAGTTAGAATGAAGAGAGTGAGAGTGTTAGTCACTTAGTCATGTCCTTCTCTTTGCAACCCACGGACTGTAACTCACCACGCTCCTCTGTCCACGGGATTCTCCAGGCAAGAATACTGGAGTGGATTGCCATTCCCTTCTCCAGGGGATCTTCCCGACCCAGGGATCAAACCTGAGCCTCCTGCATTGCAGACAGATTCTTTACTATCTGAGCCACCAGAGGGGACTTCTAAACCAATCCCCTAGAACAGATGGTCAAGAGAGACTGTAAGTAGTATATACTTTCTTTAAGATCTTTCTGAAAAGTATGTTGATCTGAATGGCAGTGGACGCTAAGTGGGAAAAAAATGTCTCGGACTACACCTGTGTTTGCGATGTGGCTGGAGGTAATCCTTCCAGCAATCAGGATAGACCAGATGACTCAGCAGACTTTGTCAGGGTTCCAGGCAGCTCTTGTCTCCTCTTCAGGAGGAGAATAAAATTTGCCACCTGCTGTAAGGAAGCTCCAAGAGGGATGGCTGCTTCCTGAGTCAGCCGATAAGCTTGAAGACCGAGTGGATTTCTAGAACAGAATCCACGGCAGGGAGGCTACAGCCAGCCCTCTGAGTCACCTTGGCTTGGCTTTGGAGCCAGGCCTGGAACATCTGTGGTGTCCCTGCGGGCCTTGGTGGGGGACAGAGGTGAGTCACCTCCATGAGCTGGAAGAGCCAGGAAGCCCCCAAAGCTCTTTTTGCTGCTCCAGCCCCCAGGGCCTCAATCTAGACGCCAGGAGGGTCAGGGAAGCAGGATGCTGGATTCTCTTGCAACAGAACTGCCATCACCCTCCCCTCCCCACTCTGATTCCTTGACTTCCCTGATTCCTCAGATACCCCTAGATCCACAGACCTTCTCCACCTGTCTGAGCCATCAGCCTTTGTGTCTGGGCTCCCAACCAGTGGGGCGTGTCTTCCTGCCTCTCCATCCCCTGTGTCCTCTCTGATCCCTCACATCCTAGAAATTCTCCACAGTAGAATTCTCTGCTCCCTCCCGAGCCTCCCTGTCCCACCCCCACTCCAGCACTGCACTGCTCTGGATTCTGCACACCAGGGCACAGCCCATCATGGCATTGACAGGCTGATGGGTTCCCAGGTGGGTTTACTGATCTATTTTTTCAATGTTTGTTTTATTTATTGGACTGAACTGAATCTCTGTTTCGGCATGTGGGATCTATGTGCACTCTTAGTTGTGGCATGTGGGATTCAGTTCCCCAATCAGGGATTGAACTTGAGCCCCCTGCATTGGGAGTGTGGAGTCTTAGCCACTGGAGGGAAGTCCCTATCAAACTATTTTAATTAAGTTCAGCAGGCCCTTCTGATCCCCAGAAACTTCCCAATGTCGTATTTCCCATTCTCTGACCTCCCAATTTGCCTGGAAGGGAGAGGGGCCTGTGGGCTCCCCTTGGAGTCTAGCATCTTCTCTGATCTTCTTCCCCAGGACCCAAGCTACATTTCTCCCTGATCTGTCCGCTGCTGGGCATGAGAGCCCCAATCAAAGGGGAAAAGGGAGGAGGGCTACATAAAGGTCAGTTCCAAGAGGGGGTAAGTTCAGTTCAGTTCAGTCGCTCAGTCATGTCCGACTCTTTGCGACCCCATGAATCGCAGCACACCAGGCTTCTCTGTCCATCACCAACTCCCAGAGTTTACCCAAACCCCTGTCCATTGAGTCGGTGATGCCATCCAGCCATCTCATCTTCTGTCATCCCCTTCTCCTGCCCTCAGTCTTTCCCAGCATTAGGGTCTTTTCCAATGAGTCAGCTCTTCCCAACAGGTGGCCAAAGTATTGCAGTTTCAGCTTTAACATCAGTCCTTCCAATGAACACCCAGGACTGATCTCCTTTAGGATAGACTGGTTGGATCTCCTTGCAGTCCAAGGGACTCTCAAGAGTCTTCTCCAACACCACAGTTCAAAAGCATCGATTCTTGGGCATTCAGCTTTCTTTATAGTCCGACTCTCATATCCATACATGACCACTGGAAAAACCATAGTCTTGACTAGACGGACCTTTGTTGGCAAAGTAATGTCTCTGCTTTTTGATATGCTATCTAGGTTGGTCATAACTTTCCTTCCAAGGAGTAAGCATCTTTCAATTTCATTGCTGAAATCACCATCTGCAGTGACTTTGGAGCCCAGAAAAATAAAGTCAGCCACTGTTTCCCCAGCTATTTGCCATGAAGTGATGGGACCGGATGCCATGATCTTAGTTTTCTGAATGTTGAGCTTCAAGCCAACTTTTTCATTCTTCTCTTTCACTTTCATCAAGAGGCTCTTTAGCTCTTCTTCACTTTCTGCCATAATGATGGTGTCATCTGCATATCTGAGGTTATTGATATTTCTCCTGGCAATCTTGATTCCAGCTTGTGCTTCATCCAGCCCAGTGCTTCTCATGATGTACTCTGCATATAAGTTAATAAGCAGGGTGACAATATACAGCCTTGATGTACTCCTTTTCCTACTTGGAACCAGTCTGTTGTTCCATGTCCAGTTCTAACTGTTGCTTCCTGACCTGCATACAGGTTTCTCAAGAGACAGGTCAGATGATCTGGTATTCCCATCTCTTTCAGAATTTTCCACAGTTTATTGTGATCCACACAGTCAAAGGCTTTGGCATAGTCGATAAAGCAGAACTAGATGTTTTTCTGGAACTCTCTTGATTTTTCAATGATCCATTTGATGTTGGCAATTTGATCTCTGGTTCCTCTGCCTCTTCTAAAACCAGCTTGTAGGGACCAAAAGCACAGCTGGTCTTCTGAGCAGTCCCGCACCTCCACTCCTCCAAACGAGTCCCCAGAGTACCCGGCAGGGGCTTAAGACTTCTGGGACCCATTCTAGAACCTTCCTTGACTTCAGTTGGGCATAAGATGTAAGGGTCTCCAGGAATGTTGTCCATGCTTTTTGGATAAGCTGTGCCTCCAGCAGAGGCCCAGGTTTGGACATCAACCCTTCTGAGCCCATTTACTGTGTTATTCACCAGGAAGCAGGATCATAAGCAGCCCCCTCACCCTCTTTGGAGGCCAAATCTGAACTGATGTCTAATCTCTGCCCATTGATAGCTAGGAGATGGAATTTGCAGAGCTTGCCCAGAGAGAAGTTTTCTGAGATGGTGGAAAATGGGTAGTGGGTAGGCGAGGTTTCTAGGAAGCAGAGGTGAGTGGTTGTCCTAGTCAGTTACTTCTCATCCCACACAAGCACTTAATTTCATGCTGGACCTGTTCCCAGGCTGGGGAGTTGACCTGGAAAGGAAAGTGGCCTTTACTCGGCCCTGCAGGTAGCAGGGCTGTTTAGGGTTCAAAGTACCCACAGTAAATGGAGAAGGGACAGCCTGGGAAGAAGGCCTTGGGGGTCGGCCAAACGTGCAGGCTGTGCCCTGTCCCTTCTGGACTGAGAACCCATGTGGACAGAGCCATGCCCTAAGTGCCTGGAGAAAGAAAAGGGTGCCTTTCAATAGGTCTCCAGTCCAAGGATCAGATACAACCTTTAGCCTGAGGAAGCCTCTGTGCGATGGGGCACACAGCCTGGCTCCCAGTGCTAAGCTTAGAGCCCAGGGTCTGATGGAGGAGAGCAGGGCCTCAGGGGCCTCACTCCCATAGCAAAGACAGGGGCATATACTTCTCTCTTACAGGAGAGCAGAGCATTTGAGGAGAGAGACTTGGGGCTCATAAATCTCTCCAGTTAGAACTGAGTTGTAGCTGGCCCGACTTGCTCTGCGTCCCCACAGTGTCCATGAGCCTCTTTTTCCAACTCTGCCTGCCCCTCAGCAGGAAGGTAGCTCGAGTGGAAGTTCTCAGTTCACAGCTCTCACCAGGAAACCCCCATCCTTCATGTCCCCTTAACCCTCTGCCCATCACTCTCCGCCCTTTCCCCAGCCAACTGGACCCCCTCCTAGACATCTAGATGGAGACACTGCCACACTGACAAAGCCTTAGGCCACTGTGGCTCCACGGCCTCTAATCCAGGAGTAGCTTGATGCCAGTGGGAGTGACCCCACTCTAGTTAGTGCCACCCTACCTGTCCCTGCCCTCACCAGGGGCATCCTTTCTAAGCAAGGGCACCTATAAAGGAAGTAGAGGAATACTAGGGCCCAGAAGGGGAAGGGGAGAAGAAAAGAGGCACTTAAGGTACCCTGCCCACAGGTCAAGCTCAGACAGCAGCTGGAGATCCCCAAATGTTAATCACCGATTAGCACAGTCCAGGTGGAAAGGACAACTTTATTACATATGAAATGGATTTAATGTGGTGGGAGCTGTGGGCTTAATTTCTTGAGATAAGATGCTTTTAGGCTAATCAGCGGGTCAGTGATGCCTGGATATAAAGGAGCCAGGACAAACTTTCCTGAGACAGGCTCTGAAGGGCCAGGAGGGAGGGAGAGAAGACCCCTGCCCTGTCCTTCTGGGCGAGCTGGAAAGGAAGCCTGGTAAGAGAGCAGCTGGGAAGGGGTGGCCATGGACAAGACACTGGAGGGGTGGGTCTCGGCACCCCTGAGGTGTTCAGCACCCTAGCACTTTTCTTCTAAACAAGTAATAAGAAGGCGGCCCTAAGGGTTCCTTTAACACCCAAGTGACAAGGCAGAAAGGCAGGGTCTCACAGCCCACACATCTCTAGAGCTAGCTTTGGTGCTCAGGGCTTGGAAGGAGAGTTCTGCTGAAGATGCCCTGAGGAAATTGGGCTCGCCCTTGGCAGAAGCATCAGACATCCCTGAGTGGGGACAGTGAAGACTGAGAAGTAGAGGGGGCTTCTATTTGCAGTTTTCAATTTGGGCAAGAGGGCTGTAATGATTTAGGTGACAGCCAACTTGAGAGCTGGAAGGCTGGCTGGTATGAACTTTGGAGACTCTGAGGTGAGAATCTTGCCAGTTCACATGCCCATGATGTCTAGCCATGGGGGCCAGGAAGGGGGCCATCCAGACATACAAGCCTTCACTGCTTTCTCCAGCCAGGATCACCCCCGCTGCCCTCCTTCCTCCCTGCTTAGACTCCTCCTAAAACTCAAAACACAGGTTCAGTCTTGGCCAGGTTCCACATGCCTTCTAATGTCCCCTCTAACTCTAATGCCAGCACCTCTCACCATCCCCAAGGTGTTGCTCCAGAGTCTTAGAAAAGCTCCAGCTCCCAACGCCTGGCTCCCAGCTTCCAGATTCCCCACAGGCTCCAGGGATCCTAAGTGCACCACCATACTGGCTGCTCCCTCAGCACAGGGCTTCCCTCTCACTCTGGTCCTTTTCTCTCTCATCTCAGGAAAGAAGCCTTGGAAGATGTTGGCCATGAAGACCTTCTCCCTGCTGGTGGTGTCTCTGCTCCTGGCGGTGGTGCTGGGGGAGAAAGAAGAGGATCACTCCAAGCTGGGGGGAGAAGGAGGGGTCAGGTATGGGGGCTGGGAGGATGATTGGGTTCTGGTTTTCAAGAGACAGGTAAGAAAGGGAGGAATTCCAGGCCAAGAAGAAAGATGCTCGAGGGAAAAAGTTATAGTAATCGGAGTGCAGAATGAGGCTAGAACCAGGGAGTATTTTTTTTACCAGCTACTGTTGCAGCTGGAGAGATTGCAGTTAAATCTCTGGAAGGACTTCTCAGCAGTGAAGTGTCTGAAGTAGATGATAGTATCTCCTTGATGAAAGCCTTAACTGCTCATTTCTTTGTGCGTTTGATCAGATTTTACAGGAAGCTTCCTGTGTGCTCGGCACAAGGGATACACATGAAGAGTGGTCCACAGATGCCCCCTGTCCTCATGGAGCATATAGGTCCAAGGGGAAGACAAAGACCCATCTAAGCAAACTATAAACTGTCATGAGTGCTGTGAGGAGAGGCAGAGAAGGTTATGAGTGAATATAATAGGGGGAAGTATAGTGAAGGGCAGGGAAGCCTGGTGTGCTGCAGTCCATGGGCTTGCAAACAGTCAGACACGACTTAGCAACTGAACATACACACACACAGTAGGGGACCCTGTTTGTGTATTGGGGAGACTAAGAGACACATAACTGAGTAGAGTTAAGCCTTCTCAAATGCAAGGACAAACCACATGGCCCTATCAACGTGGCCATGTAAGTTTGAGGTACGGTTGTCAGACACATAAAAGGAGAGACAACATTGTGTAAAAGACCATAGACCTGGACCCAGACTAGCTGAGGGTAAGCCCTGGTCACGCTTATGCTGTGTGCTAAATTAATCTCTCTGCATCACGGCTTCCTCACTCACTGAAGACCTGTAGTGTCTACCTCCTACATAATGAATTTATGTATTATAGGACTTGTAGAGGACCTGACTCATATTAAGTCCTGTCTTATAAGAGCTCACTATTAGGAAAAGTGAAAGTGAAGTCGCTCAGTCGTGTCTGACTCTTTGTGACCCCAGGGACTGTAGCCTACCAGGCTCCTCCGTCCATGGAATTCTCCAGGCAAGAGTACTTGAGTGGGTTGCCATCTCCTTTTCCAGGGGATCTTCCTGACCCAGGGATCAAACCCAAGTCTCCTGCATTGCAGGCAGACGCTTTACCATCTGAGCCACAAGGGAAGCCCATTATTAGGAATCTGAGAACCAAATAACTGAATTGGGCGGTACCAGGACAAAAGGAGCAAAGGAGGGAACTGTGATTCAGTCTTTGGGGATGAGGGGAACCCCTGATCTTTGCCCAGAAGCCAGAGCCTCACTTACTGAGGATGCAGGAAGTAGGCTCTTGAGTTGAGGATAAAGTCCCAGAGGCTTGATGCATGGACAAGAGAATGACTCCATAAAAACTGACTCCCAAGAAATGGGCTGCTTCCTTTTCAAATGTTACCTAGTGGTGACAATCATTTATCTTTGCACTCTCTGCTCCTTCTATGGCACCCCAATTTCCCTCTCTTTCCCCTCCCTGCCCCTCAGATTCCATTCTAAGGCCAGTGACTCCCAGCCTAGAGCAACCAGGTACGCTGAGGGCACTTTCATCAGTGACTACAGTATTGCCATGGACAAGATCCGCCAACAAGACTTTGTGAACTGGCTACTGGCACAGAAGGGGAAGAAGAACGAGTGAGTCATGCACCCCCACCCCCTGCTCCCTGTGTCCCGTGTGATGCGCAAGTCCAGTGGCGCCTTTCACTTAGGTGCTGATCAGAAGCTGGACTGCATGGCTGTCCTGCCTGGGCTCCTGGCTCAGGCAGCAGTTCAGTCTGAGGGCAGGACATAGGCAATTTTCCAATCCTTTTCTTCTAAGGGCAGGGGTCAGGGAAGGTGTACTGAGCTCAGAGAGGATCCCCAGGGGGCTGGGGATGAAGGCAGAGGAGCTGAAATGCTGCCAATAACTTCAGTGGTGGCAGCTTCAGACTTTGGAAATAAGATGAGCTGATCTCATCTGTCTTCTCTTTGCAAAGTCTCTGTCCCTGCCTTTGCTGTTTGACCTGCATGGTAGCTTTTGAAAAGCTTTTCACTGGCAACTGAAGATAAGCAGTTGGGAGGTTGACTGAAGAAAAAGGCACCCTCTGCTCCTTGGGTTGAGGTACCAAATGGTTGGAGCTTCTTTGGACTGGAGAATATCTGGAATTGCCCTTGGCCCCACCTAGTCCCTAATCTTTCTTTTACCAGCTGGAAACACAACATCACCCAGAGGGAGGCTGGGGCCCTAGAGCTGGCCCATCAGTCTAAAAGGAAGGAGGAGGCCAAGGAGGAGCAGGGGTGAGTCGCAGCAGGGGAAGGGGTTGGGGTGGGACCTCTCACTCACTCCCTCCTCCTTGTTCCCTTTCCCAGACTCCAGAGCAGGGCTAGGCCCCTGATAAGCATCCTCGTCTACCCAGAATTCAAAGAGGGGTCTTCACAGAGCTCCTGGAGATCAGCCCAAGCCTAAGGGAATAGCCTAGGAAGATTGGGGGTGGGGATCCTGGGAAGGGATTTGGGGGCTAGAGGTTCTAAGATTGATGACTTAATGTGAAGAGTCACCAAGTCCAGGTGAGGTTCGATAGGGATTTCAGAAACTGGCTTCTCTGCTTTTGTCTGCTAAACTTTAGGAAGGCTTTTATGGAACAGGGACCCTCCCAAGGCCAGTCCCCTGAAATCAGTTACCCTGTCTCTAGAGGAAGCTGAGGAATTGACACAGATCATTCTAAAGAGTGAACATTCCCAAAGTAATCTCTGGGGGGTTGGAATACACTCTGGGAAAATTGTAGAGGTGGGTGAGTGGGATGTCTCCCACCAGAATTGCTTGTCTTTGCCTGTATGGAAGAGCCTATATTCCCTGGTGGACAGATCTGGGCAGAGCTTTGAAAGCTGAGACAACGGAGAGGCAGCTGTGTTGACTTGCACACCCCACCTCCGCCCCACCTTGTCCCACCACGTTGGAGTCCCAGCCCCTGTATTTACTCTCTCTGGGTGGGGCCTGGGCTTAAGGGGCCTGCCAGAGGCTTTCTCCTTTGTAGCTCCCTACCCAAGAACACCAGTGATGAAGATTTGCTAAAGCATTTACTGGTTCAAGAGCTGCTGGCCTGGATGGTGGATCAGATGGAGCTCTGCAGGCTCAGGTGGGAATTTGGCAGCTTTGGGCATCTTGCATATTGGTTGCAAGCTCTCACTCTCGAGTGAGACATGGGTTCAGATCTTCACCCCAACACAGGCTGACAAATTACTTACACTCTCTGAAACTTGGCATTTTTGCGAAAGTCAGGGTTATTTAAACCACTTCATAGGATTTGGTGGGGTTTGAATAAGATAATGGCAGGAAAAGGCTGAGAGCAACATCTGCAGAGTATTAAGAGTTTGGTAATGTTGACAGATATTAGTACCACTTTCCCTTCTTCCTCAGTTTCCTCCAGGTGAGATGTTCTCACCTGCCCTACCCACCCAAGACCATACTATCCTCAGCCTTCCCTCAGTACCCTTGTGCCATGGCAACTTCTCAGTGATGAAACCCCTAGAGTTGGAGGCATGTTGCCCTTCTCTGTAGCTACAGCTGGTCTCAATAATCCTTGAATCCTCCTCCTCAGCTAGGAAATCTTTCAAGTTATTAATATCATGTCTCAGAAGCAAGGGATGGCTCAAAACCATGGAGAGATCCAGCCACTCAAACAGTGAGACAGGACATTCATTTAAGATGCAGATACCAAGGTGCAGAAACCAAAACAAATTCAGACTTCGGTGATGGGAAGTTGAGGGATTGAGGGAACAAATCTGGAATAGCTTCCTGAAAGAGGGTTAGAAGGACCCTCTTTCCAGAGGGTCCAGAACAATGTGTCCAGAACAATGGAGAAAAGAGTATGAGAAAATCTCCTTGGTAAAGTGGGTAACAGTCTCTGCACTTTTTGGAATAATTACCATTAGAAAGGTAATTTGGAGGTAGGAGGAGCTGAACTATGGCTGGGTGCCAGAATACACTTACTTTGCTGACTCTAAGCCGATATTCCCCTCCTCTCTCCACTCTGCACAGGTTTCAGTGACTCTGACCAAACCCAAGCTCAGAACTGGACTCTGCCCTTCATTTACTCAGCTCCTGCTTCAGCTCCACTCCAAGATACTCCAAAGAAACCAAACTAAGTTTAAGCTGAAATAAATGCTTGTGCTCATTGTCAAAACTTACTCACGTGTCTACTGCTAACTAACTGGACGTTTGTCTCTGTGTACGCACTACTCAGTAAAAAGGAGGTTTGGCTCTTACCTGTCTGTTAATTCACCTATTATTTCCATGAACACCTATTGGAAACTTAACACAGGCAGGGATTATGCTTAACACTGGGTATACAGCAATGATGGAAACAGACATAATTGTTGTCCCTAAGGGGTTTACAGTCTAGCGATGGAGACATACCTTAATCTTTAAATATACAAACAGGGACTTCCCTGGTGGTCCAGTGGTTAACACTCTGTACTCCCAAAGCAGGGGACCCAGATTTGATCCACAAGTAAAGGTTCTGCATGCAACAGAGACGCCCCATAGATGGAGTAGGCAATCAGGAGGGTCTCTCTGAAAAAATGATGTTTAAGCTGAATGAGATTTTAAAATATATTTCTTTCTTCCTTTTTGGCTATGCTGGGTCTTCCTTACTGTGTAGGCTTTTCTCTAGTTGCTGCGAGTGGGGGCTACCCTGTAGTTGTGATTTACAGGCTTCTCACCTCGGTGGCTTCTTTGGTTGTGGAGCACAGCCTCTAGGGTGCTTGGGCTTCCGTAGCTGTGGCACATGGGCTCAGTAGCTGTGGCTCCCGGGGCTCTAGAGCACAGGCTCAGGAGTTGTGGCGCATGTGCTCAGGGGCTTCGCAGCATGTGGGATCTTCCCAGACTAGGGATGGAACACATGTTTCATGCATTGACAGGTGGATTCTTTACCACTGAGCCACCAGGGAAACCCTAAGCTGAGTGAGATCTGAAGGATAAAATGGCCAAAAGGTGAAGAGAGACAATAAATATTAGCCGGTAGTATTGTTATATGGCAAAATGGGCAATGGGGTGGAGAGAAGAGCACAAGTGGAGACAGGGCAGGTGGGCAAAAGCGGGGCCTCAAAGGCCACATTTAAACTTTGGGATTTTATCCTTAGTGCAAGGGCAGGTCCTTGAAGGAGTTTGAGCAGGGGAAGTCAGAGAAGATCTATTTGCATCTCCAATCATACTGATGATGGGGAGAGTTATATTGAGATGAAGAAGGATGAACATGAAATCCCTCTTGCAGGATTCCAGATTTCACACTAGGGAGATGGCAGTGAAGATGAAGCAAAGTGGGAGAACTCAGTTTGTCCAAAAGTCATCACCTCTTTCTCTCTGTGTTTCAAGACTTTTCCACCTTGGTGTGCTGCCTTCTGTCACTGCACTGGATCCACAGAAGGCAAGGCTGTCTCTCCTTCCCACTTAGTTCAGGTTATCTCTACTAATGTCCCCCTTTCCTCTTGATCTAGTCACGTTTTAGCAGATTAGAGTCAAAGACACCTAAATTCAAATCACTCTCTAGGTCTGTGACTTGGAAAGTTAGTTCCTCTCTCTCTGATGCTCAATTTCCCTTCTGTAAAAAGATTAAAAAGTACTCACTTCATAGAGTTGAAGAATTTTAAGATAATACTTGGCACAAAGTAACTTTTGTTATTATTATTCACACATGAAACATCAATTTAAAAACATGGAGGTATTAGGACTTCTCTGGTGGTCCAGTGGTTGAGACTGTGCTTCTGGCTTCTGGTTCAAGATAGTGGAGTAGAAGGATGTGCACTCATCTCCTCCTATAAAAAAGCAACAAAGTTGCAACTAGTTGTTGAACAACTATGGACAGGAAATGGTTGTTCAAAAAAAGATACCCCAAATCCAAAGACAAAGAAGAAGCCACAAGAGATGGTAGCAGGGTCACAATCATGATAAAATCAAATCCCATACTCGCCAAGTGGGTGACCCACAAACTGGAGAACAATAATATCAAAGAAATTCTCCCACTGTTGTGAAGGTTCTGAGCCCCATGTAAGGCTTCCCAGCTTAGGGATCCAGCAAAGGGACTGGGAATTCCCAGGCAATCTGACTTTGAAGGACAGCGACATTTGATTACAGGACTTCTAGAGGACTAGGGGAAACAGAGACTCAACTCTTGGAGGGTACAAACAAAATCTGTGTGCACCAAGACCCAAGGGAAAGGAACAGTGACCCCAAAGGAGACTGAACCAGACCTATTTGCTAGTGTTGGAGGGCCTCCTGTGGAGGCATGAGTTGGCAGTGATTCACCACAGGGATGGGGCCCTGGTAGCCTGAAAGCTGGCCCATGGCTTAAGTCCTCTTGGAGATTGCCATTAACCCTACCACAGAGCCCAGAGACCCCAGGGCTGGGTGACCTCAAGCAAAACAACTTACAGGGAGGGATCAACATCATCCATCAAGAGATAATTGGATTAAAGCTTTACTGAGCGAGGCCCTGCCCACCAGAACAAGACACAGTTTTCCCTACATAGTCCCTCTCATCATGAAGCTTACACAAGCCTCATTCAGCAAAGAGCAGACAGAAGTGAGAAGAACCACAATATCACAGCAGTTAGAATGAAAATCACACCACAGAAAGTTAATCAGGATGAAAAAGCAGAGAGTTATGTCCCAGATGAAGGGACAAGGAAAACAACTAAATAAGTGGAGATAGGCAACCTTCCAGAAAAAGAATTCGGAATGATAGTGAGGATGATCCAGGATCTTGGAAACAGAATGGAGAAGATATAAGAAATTTTTATCAAAGATCTAGAAGAACAGGCATACTAGAAAAGTTTTTGTATTCATCAGTCACTCAGTTCAATTCAGTTGCTCAGTCGTGTCTGACTCTTTGCAACCCCAAGGACCCCAGCACATCAGGTTTCCCTGTTCAACACCAACTCCCACAGTTTACTCAAACTCATGTCCATCGTGTTGATGATGCCAGCCAACCATCTCATCCTCTGTCGTCCCCCTTCTCCTCCTTCTGTCAATCTTCCCCAGTATCAGGGTCTGGGGAATGAATATCTTCCAATGAGTCAGTTCTTCACATCAGGTGGTCAAAGTATTGGAGTTTCAGCTTTAACAATAGTCCTTCCAATGAATATTCAGGACCGATTTCCTTTAGGATAGTGGTTGGATCTCCTTGCTGTCCAAGGGACTCTCAAAAGTCTTCGCCAATACCACTGTTCAAAAGCATCAGTTCTTTGGTGCTAAGCTTTCTTTATAGTCCAGCTCTCACATCCATACATGACTACTTGAAAAATCATAGCTTTGACTAGATGGATCTTTGTTGGTAAAGTAACGTCTCTGCTTTTTAATATGCTGTCTAGATTGGCCATAACTTTCCTTCCAAGAAGTAAGTGTCTTTTAATTTCACTGCTGCAATCACCATCTGCAGTGATTTTGGAGCCCAGAAAAATAAAATCTGACTTTTTCCCACTGTTTCCCCATCTATCTGCCACGAAGTGATGGGACCTGATGCCATGATCTTAGTTTTCTGAATGCTGAGCTTTAAGCCAACGTTTTCAGTCTCCTCTCACTTTCATCAGGAGACTCTTTAGTTCTTCTTCACTTTCTGCCATAAGGGTGGTGTCATCTGTGTATCTGAGGTTATTGATATTTCTCCGGGCCATATTGATTCCAGCTTGTGCTCCATCCAGCTCGGCATGTCGTGTGATGTATTCTGCATGTAAGTTAACTAAGCAGGGTGACAATATACAGCCTTGATGTACTCCTTTCCCAATTTTGAACCAGTCTGTTGTTCCATGTACAGTTCTAACTATTGCTTCTTGACCTGCATACAGATTTCTCAGGAGGCAGGTCAGGTGATCTGGTGTTCCCATCTCTTTAAGAGTTTTCCAGTTTGTTGTGATCCACACAGTCAAAAGCTTTGGCGCAGTCAATAAAGCAGAAGTAGATGTTTTTCTGGAATTCTCTTGCTTCTTTGATGATCCAGCGGATGTTGGCAATTTAATCTCTTGTTCCTCTGCCTTTTCTAAATCCAGCTTGAACATCTGGAAATTCATGGTTCACATTCTGTTGAAGCCTGGCTCGGAGAATTTTGAGCATTACTTTACTAGCATGTGAGATGAGTGCAATTGTGCACTAGTTTGAATGTTCTTTGGCATTGCCTTTCTTTGGGTTTTGAATGAAAACTGACATTTTCCAGTCCTGTGGCCACCACTGAGTTTTCCAGATTTGCCAGCACATTGAGTGCAGCACTTTCACAGGAACATATTTTAGGATTTGAAATAGCTCAGCTGGAATTCTATCACCTCCACTAGCTTTGTTTGTAGTGATTCAAGTGGGCTTCCTAAGGCCCATTTGACTTCACATTCCAGGATGTCTGGCTCTAGGTGAGTGATCACACCATCATGGGTATCTGGTCATCATTTTTGTATAGTTCTTTTGTGTATTCATATGTATACATAAACAATATATATAATATACATTTTGGAAAACTTACAATCTTTCCTAGCTAAACAATTTATGACATTTTGATTCTACTTGTTTGACTTAGTATAAATAAGATGCTAGATTTCTAATTTATATTCACTCAAAACTTTGATATAGTTCCATGTATTTTGGTATCTAGTATTACCAATAAAAGTCTAGAAAGTTTATTATCTTATTGATTTAAAAAAAATTTTGAATGAAGCTTGAAACTTCGAATCCAATGCTGAGAATATAAAGAAATACTATGTTGCAAAAAAAGAAAATGGGAATTTAGACTATCCAGTTTTTGCACTTGGTCTTATGTCCCTGGATATTTTCCAATGTTTCCTAGTTTATAGTCTATGGGAACTTGAATAGAATTTGTATCCTACTCTTGTGTGAAAACTGTATAAATCTTAATTATGTTGAACTGGTTCATAATGCTTTTCAGGTCTACTATATCCTTCTACATCTCTGTATATTCATTTTATTAATTTTTGAGAGTTTAGTATTAAAACTCCAACTAAAAATCTTAATTTATCTACTTAAAAACTAATTTTAATATATAGTGAATCTATATATAACCTTGTTCTGTATTTTCCAAGTCTCCTGTATGTGTTATCATATTTTCATAATTAAAAACAAAACAAAAAACACTGCTTCCACTGCAGAGGTAAATGGTTTTATCCCTGGACAGGGAAGTTCTGCATGCTGCATGTAGGGCCAAAAAAACCCCCAAAGTATTAGTTTAAAAGTCAGGGACTGGCAAAGTGGATTGCTGAATGGCTGGGCTGGTAAACGAAATAAGCTAAGTGAGGAGCATGTAAAACAAGAGGAAGGATTGGGACTGTGAAAATGGGAAAGAAATGTGACCCTAAAGGCATTCTGATGACCAAATAAAACTCCTTGGAGAACTAAATTTGCCTGAGGGCTGTCAGTTTGCACTCTCTTCCAGTTGTAACATCTTGGGTTTCCTTTCCTTTAAACTCCTTGAGTTCTAAAAGTATGCATCACACAATTTAGAGCACGCCTTTACCAGGGGATATATTTTAGTGATTCTCCGTGATAGAGCTGACTGCATTGAGGAGGAGTTTTGGTTTGTATGTCTACAATCTTGGGTGTCTCTGTGAGTTAATGAATCTGACAGGGTTATTTTAAAAAGTTTTGTACAACTGTCTTACTATGGGCCAGGCATTTGTGCTCAGTACTTTCTAAACATCATTTTTATCCCTACTTTTGGTGGTTTTTTTTTTAACTCTTGTTTTTGTTCATACTTATATATATCGGTTTTTTTAAAACCATGGTGATTTCATTTAATTTAAAGCCTCATCACAGTCCTTCAAGATAATGATAATGTAATAGCTGTTTGTCACTACAAACAAAGCTAGTGGAGGTGATGGAATTCCAGTTGAGCTATTTTAAATCCTGGCAGAGGAATCAGAGATCAAATTGGCAACATCCGATGGATCATTGAAAAAGCAAGAGAGTTCTAGAAAAACATCTAGTTCTGCTTTATCGACTATGCCAAAGCCTTTGGCTGTGTGGATCACAATAAACTGTGGAAAATTCTGAAAGAAATGGGAATACCAGATCATCTGACCTGCCTCTTGAGAAACCTGTATGCAGGTCAGGAAGCAACAGTTAGAACTGGACATGGAAAAACAGACTAGTTCCAAATAGGAAAAGAAGTACGTCAAGGCTGAATATTGTCACCCTGCTTATTAACTTACATGCAGAGTACATCATGAGAAATGCTGGGCTGGATGAAGCACAAGCTGGAATCAAGACTGACAGGAGAAATATCAGTAACCTCAGATATGCAGATGACACCACACTTATGACAGAAAGTGAAGAAGAACTAAAGAGCCTCTTGATGAAACTGAAAGGAGGGTGAAAAAGTTGGCTTGAAGCTCAACATTCAGAAAACTAAGATCATGGCATCCAGTCCCATCATTTCATGGCAGACAGATGGGGAAACAGTGGAAACAGTGGCTGGCTTTATTTTTGGGGAGGCTCCAAAATCACTGCAGATGGTGATTGCAGCCATGAAATTAAAAGACGCTTACTCCTTGGAAGGAAAGTTATGACCAACCTATGGACTGTAGCCCGCCAGGCTCATCTGCCCATGGGGATTCTTCAGGCAAGTATACTGGAGTGGGTTGCCATGCCCTCTTCAGGGTATCTTCCCAACCCAGGGTTCACTTCAGTTCAGCAGCTCAGTCGTGTCTGATTCTTTGTGACCCCATGAACCGCAGTACGCCAAGCCTCCCTGTCCGTCACCAACTGCCAGAGTCTACCCAAATCCATGTCCATTGAGTCGGTGATGCCATCCAACCATCTCATCCCCTTCTCCTCCTGCCCTCAATCTTTCCTAGCATCAGAGACTTTTCCAATGAGTCAGCTCTTCTCATCAGGTGGCCAAAGTATTGGAGTTTCAGCTTCAACATCAGTCCTTCCAATGAACACCCAGGACTGATCTCCTTTAGGATGGACTGGTTGGATCTCCTTGCTGTTCAAGGGACCCTCAAGAGTCTTCTCCATCACCACAGTTCTCTGAAGTAATGAGTGTGAGTGAGGGGGTCAGTTTGTACATGTTAAGGAGTCACAGAGTGAAAAATGAGGTGGGTGTGTCTAGATGGTGTCAGTGAGGATCTAAAGGACTGAGTTTTTTGTGTTAAGCAGTGGTAGAGTAAGAATACGAAAATATGAGGTCAAAATCAATGTGTGTATGTATGAGGTTAGCGTGTTTTTCATAGTCGGGGTGGGTAGGTATAATGGAGGATTGAGTGTGTATGAGAGAGTGTCAAATATATGGGTTGGAGGGGACAAATCTGTGTGAAAGTAAGTTTGTGTTTAAGGGGGCTTATGTTATCTATGTTCAGTATCTGAGGGTATGCATCAGAATGAACCTAAAGATAGGACTATGATAGCCTGAATAACTGTTTCAGCCTTGGTTCTTGAATCTATTAACATTACATTCTGCTTCAAAAGAGAGGAAAACACAAAATAACAGTGCTAAATATTTTTAGCAAGATAGAGCATTATTCCTCTACCTAGAGGCAGGTAGCCTAGGGCTTGTGTGACAGCTTGTTCTGTGAAATCCTCGGGACCTAGACTCTTTGGGCCCCTGCCCCCATCTCCCTGCCCTTTTTTTCTTGCTGTGCTGGGTCTTCATTGTGGCACCATGGGCTTCTTTTGTTGCAGTGCAGAGGCTCAGTTGCTCTGCAGCATCTGGGATCTTAGACCAGGGATGGAACCTGCATCTTCCTCTTTTCAAGGTGGATTCGTAACCACTGGACCACCAAAAAAGTCCCTCATGTCCTCTTTTTATCCTTTTACTTGAAAATATTCTGGTAACATAAGTCACATTCATGGTTTTGCCTTGACCTGCAGCCCAGCCCAGATCTTTCCACAGAACTTCAAACCAGTACATCTGAATGACAGTTGGCCATCTCTCCTGTGATGTCACACAAACCTCAATTTAAGCATTTTCAAAACCACTCCGTAATTTCCTCAACTTCATCTTGTAGTCTGTTCTACCTCTCTGAATGGCACCGCCTTGTTGCCTAAGCCAGAAAGTTGAACATCCTGCTAAGTTTTCCCACCCACTCTGCCCCCATCTCAGGCATCCCTGGTGGCTCAGCTGCTAAAGAATCTGCCTGGATTCAAATCCTGGGTTGGGAAGATACCCTGGAGACAGGAACAGCTACCCACTCCAATATTCTGGCCTGGAGTATTCCACAGACTGTATAGTCCATGGGGTCACAAAGAGTCGGACATGACTGAGCGACTTTCACTCACTGCCCCTGTCTTGTCAGTTTTACCGTACCACCTTAATTCGTCCTGAATTTGTTCCATTCTCTCTATCCTTACTGCCACCACCTTAGCTCCCCCCTTACCATTTCTTCTTTGGACTGCTACAACTGACTCAAAAATTAAGTCTAGGTTGCCACTAATTTTCCTGTAACAAAAATTTGTTACTACTCCCTGACTTAAGAAACCTCCATTGGCTCCTCCAAACCGCTATTGGCTCCTCCTTTGCAAAACTCAAGAATGCTATGGAAATCACCTACTTAAAAAAAAAAAAAAAAGAAAAGAAATGTGAAAGTGTTAGTCGCTTAGTCCCATCTCCCTCTGCTACCTCAAGAACTGTAGCTCACCATGTTCTTCTATGAGATTTTCCAGGCAAGAATACTTGAGTGGATAGCTGTTCCCTTCTCCAGGGGGTCTTCCTGCACCAGGAATCAAACTCAGGTCTCCTGCATTGCAGGAGGATTCTTTACCATCTGAGCCACAAGGGAAGCCCTTGGAAATCACCTATGGAGCTTTCTGAACACACAGAAAACTGATTCTATCACAGACCTGATGAGTAACAAACACAGCTGATATTCATGTGCCGGGCATTTGTACTAAACGCTTTGTTATGTATTTTCTGGCTTATTTCTCATAACTTCATTAGTAGGTATTACTCTTTCACAAGTGTGGATGGAACACAAGTGATTAAGGTATTTGTCTGAAGTTCCCTGGTGGCTCAGTGATAAAGGATCCGCCTGCCAAAGCAAGAGACACGAGTTCCATCTCTGGGTGGGGAAGATTCCCCTGAAGAAGATGGCAACCCACTCCAGTAAATCCCTTGGACAGAACAGGCTGGCCTGCTATGGTCCATGGGGTCGCAAGAGTAGCACAGGACACAAGAGACTAAACAACAACTGGATCATATGTAGTGGAAGCTACGAGCTAGGTAAACTAATTCCAGAGTCCAAGTTCTTAACCATAAGGCCTTCCCCAGTCAGAAGCCCTGAGTGATTCCAAAAGGTAAACCCTATTTGTATAGAATGGATTACTGCTGCTCTAAGTCGCTTCAGTCGTGTCCAACTCTGTGTGACCCCAGAGACAGCAGCCCACCAGGCTCTCTCCTCCCTGGGATTCTCCAGGCAAGAACACTGGAGTGGGTTGCCATTTCTTTCTCCAATGCATGAAAATGAAAAGTGAAAGTGACGTCGCTCAGTCGTGTCCGACTCTTAGCAACCCCATGGACTGCAGCCCACCAGGCTCCTCCGTCCATGGGGTTTTCCAAGCAAGAGTACTGGAGTGGGGTGCCATTGCTTTCTCCAATAGAATGGATTGCTGCATGTTTAATACAGAATCCTGCGCGTCCAGCTCAGCGTCAGCTCAGGAGACAGCCAATGAGCAGTAGCAGACCTCCACTTGGAAGCTGGGGCAGCAGTTGTGGACAGTAACAGGAAGTTAAGAGGACCCGAGGAGTACACGTGGGTGGGAACACTCGGCTGCAGTTTTACAGCTCCTTCGCGGCGCAAGAGGCGGGGCCGCTGGGCCCCTGGCGGTGGGAGATTTCAGCCCCGCAGCCGGAAGTCGGAACGTAACTTCCGTCGCGCGAAGATGACGTACGACACGCGCTTCCGCGTCGGGGAGCCGGTGGCGGATCCCGGGACGTGGAGACCCGGGGTCCTGGCAGCGGGGCGGCCCGCGGGCCACGGCGGGGATGCACCGTCGTGGGGTGGGAGCTGGCGCCATCGCCAAGAAGAAGCTTGCCGAGGTGAGGGGAAGAAGGCGGGCCCACAGCCACCCCTGACTCGTGAGAGACAAATCTCTCCGAGCAGACCTCTATACCCTCAAATAGCCTCGGGAAAGAATTTGACGCGGGCTTCTCGGATTTCGGGGAACTGAGTTTCTCCAGCTTCTGGTGGATTGGAATGTCACCATCCGCAGAACCATCAGTCCTTTCCCCCACGCCCCCCAATTTGATTACAAGGGAGTCGTCTGTTCCCTCCTCTCCTTAAGAAAAACCATTTGCGAGACCCTCTTTTCCACAAGGACTTCCCTTGTGGCTCAGACGGTAAAGCGTCTGCCTACAATAAGGGAGACCTGGGTTCAATCCCTGAGTCGGGAAGATCCTCTGGAGAAGGAAATGGCAACCCACTCCAGTACTCTTGCCTGGAAAATCCCATGGATGGAGGAGCGTGGTAGGCTACAATCCATGGGGTCACAAAGAGTCGGACACGACTGAGCGACTTCACTTGGACTTGGCCTTCTTTTCATATTTCTGCGGAGGCAATTCAAATGGGAGTCCCCAGCATCCATTTTCTCAACTCATCCTGATCTCTTTGCCTGACAGGCCAAGTACAAGGAGCGAGGGACTGTCTTGGCTGAGGACCAGCTGGCTCAGGTGAGTAGATTGGAGGGCTCCAGGTAGCAAGGGAGATCCCACAGGCCTTGGCGGGGCCCTTCTGATATAAACTAGATTGTTTGGATCAACCCCAAATAGGGTATTTGGCAAATCCTGATTTCTGGGTTGCTCAGATCATTTAGGTGACTTGCTAATAATAACCATAGCTGACATCTTTGAATGATTACCTACTTTTAGCATCCCAGGCATATGTCCGTTTTCTTTAGGTACACTGTCTTGTTCATTCCTCTTGACAGTTCTGTCAAGAAAGAGCTCTGTTCTTTGCAGCTTAGAATTGAGGGCACTGAAGTGTTAAGTGTTTTATCCAAGGTTACATAGATAGTAAGTGGTAGAAGATTTCACTTGGTAAGTAAGTGGTAGAAAACTTCAGCCATGTCAGTGGCTGAAGATTTCCTGTGTGAATGCTTCAAAATTGATTATTAGGTGCGTCTTGGATTTGGGTCTTTTGAATTTTTACTTTATATGCCAAAGAATAACATAGAAATACTGCCTGATCTCTGGCACCCACCACCATCACCTCTAGGTGCATACCAGAAGTGTGTGACAGTGACGAGGGTGTGGTTCCTGCAGTTTCCTTCTCTAGTACTTCCCTTTTCTGTACATGCCCTCTAGTGTACTCACTTATTTTTCCTAGTGAAGAAAAGGAGGCAATGAGGCAGGGAAATGGGGTCCTTGAACTGAGGAAAGAAGGTAGACACAGGCTGTGCTCTTCAAAAGGTCCCACTCATAGAGGGAGATAACATGCAGGAATCAACTGGAAATGGTGACTATAATAACATGTAAATTTTTAATAGGAGAAAATGAGGAGATGCTGGGCCAGGAGTGGTTATTCTTGGTTGGTTGAAGATAGGCTTTGTTAATTAGGGAAAGAGAAAAGTGAAAGAAGTCGCTCAGTTGTGTCCGACTCTTTGCGACCCCATGGACTGTAGCCTACCAGGCTTCTCTGTCCATGGGATTCTCCAGGCAAGAATACTGGAGTGGGTTACCATTTCCTTGTCCAGGGGATCTTCCGGACCCAGGGATTGAACTGGAGTCTCCCGCATTGTGGGCAGACGCTTTACCCTCTGAGCCACCAGGAAAAGAGAAGGAGTAATGCAAATAGGAAATCAGAATATCCCCTAAAGCTAAAAAGAATGTAGCTTTAGAATGTAATGTGGTAGACTGTAGACTCACAACCCTTCCTCAGAGATTCTTTATCCAGGGTTATACTCAAGGAGGTCTTTGACCCGAAGATTCAACAACACACCTGATTCATGCCAGGCTTCCTTACTTTCCTATCTAGCTTTTCTGTCCGTTGCTGAAGATTTCCCACTGTGTGAATGCTGCAAAATTGATCATTAGGTGCATCTTCAATTAATTAATTTCATTAGATTAAAAAAATTTTTATTTTATATTGGAATATAGGTGATTTATAATGGTCTGTTTCAGATGTACAGCATGTTGAGTCACTTACATATATATATCTATTCTTTTTCAAATTCTTTTCCTATATAGGTCATTACAGAATATTGAATAGAGTTCCTTATGCTATACAGTAGGTCTTCGTTTGTAGGTCCTTCAGTTTAATAACATCGCCCCCACTGGGGGAAAAAGAAAAGCATTACAACATGTTATATAATAAGAGAGTAAATCCTAAGAGTTCTTATCACAAGGAAAAACATTTTTTTCTATTTCTTTAATTTTGCATCTGTATGAGATGATAGATATTCACTCAACTGCGATCATTTCATGATGTATGTGAGTCAGATAATTATGCCATATAATGCCATATATACAGTGCTGTAAGTCGATTTTATCTCAATAAAACTGGAAGAAGGTGAATGAATGAGTAAATAAGAAAATATTTAAAAAAGAAAATGGGAAAGAAAGAATTGTTAGATGCATACTGACTTTAGAACAGAAACATGTAGGGAAACAATGTGTATTTTAGAATTGAAGCAACATCACAGCATCTTGTTTCTGTTACAGCAGAACTGTGAAGGAGAGGCAGGGAAAAAAAGGACGGGAACGGTTAACAGTGTAATGGTAGTCCTGAAGACAATAGGTTATTTCAGCCTTTTCTGTGCCACTGGCCCAGGGGCCTACTCTTGGCACTCAGTTATCACTTGGTTGGGTTGCCCCTAACCTTCCCCTTATTCATCCTGCAGATGTCAAAGCAGTTGGACATGTTCAAGACCAACCTGGAAGAATTTGCCAGCAAACACAAGCAGGAGATCCGGAAGAATCCTGAGTTCCGGGTGCAGTTTCAAGACATGTGTGCCACTATTGGAGTGGATCCTCTGGCCTGTAAGGAATCCATAGGGATACAGTGTTCTAGGGTTGCTAAGGGACAGAGCTCACCTAGTTGTCATCAGTGTTGCTGGAGCATCTTCTGTAAAGGCTTACAGGGAGATCCAGAGGATGTTCCCTAGGGAGTACCTAGCAGGATGACTGAATGTCCAGTTTGATGGGAACGATGGAGAGGTTGGAGTGCAGGCTGAGTGGACAGTGTACGTGATCTTCCCTGGAATGACATGCTCTGGAATTTTTTTATGACTATTTTTTCCCTTTATTAAAAAAAATACTTAGTTTTGATAAAAGTGGTATGGGTTTCAATCAGTCAACAAAGAAAATAAAAGCAAATGAAAAAGTAGAAATCTTTTGACCCTCCCTGTTATTGCACAGATAAAGTATGGTTAAGGTATATTTACTTTCTAGAGACTTTCATCATATTTATAAACTATTTTTAAAAGGTATATGGGATTATGCTGTAATTACTATTTTATAACCTGCATTTTTTACTCAATAAAATATCTTCAGTGGATTTTCAAATGCCAGGTCTGCTTATTCTTTCTCTTAGCTTTGTCTAGACCATATGTCACATTATATTTCACTCTATATCCTGAGCCAGAGATAGCAGCCAAATAGAACTGCTTTTTAGATTGCCCACCTTTAAAACTTGCTGAACCTGTTGTTTAGTAGGAATAACCCAAGAGTCAGATTGTGTTGAGCATCCTGAGTCCAGAAAAGCTTAACACTGGGCAGAGAAGACTTCCCATAGAGTAGATGTTTTAATCTAGCTTTGAAAGAAAAAGTTGTAACTAATGAATAACCTAGCTTTTGTTTTTCTGTCTTTTAGCTGGAAAAGGATTTTGGTCTGAGATGCTAGGCGTGGGAGACTTCTATTACGAGCTGGGTGTCCAGATTATTGAAGTGTGCCTGGCCCTGAAGCACCGGAATGGAGGTGAGGGTGGCTGAATGGAGTCCTGTGGACTGGGCTTTGGGCTTCTCTGAGAGGGAAAAAAAAATCTTGAGAAATGATCTTTCCTGTCCTGCAGTCTGCAGGCCAGTAAGGTCTTGAGAAGCTGTTTGGTCGTGAGATGCACATTAGTGCTTCATGCAGTTGAATTCATGGCTGGTCTCCATGGCCAATGGTAAACATGAATGATTCTATTCTCCAAAGGTCTTTGGTCAGGAAAGCTTAGCTCCTAGTTGTTACAGAACATATAGGGAGGTAGAAAATAGGCCTTTCTCCCTGATAGATGATATGTCTGGATTATGATTTTCTCATTAGTAATCGTAGGCCTGCTCTGCTTCTCCAGGGTGTGGTGATGCCAACGGAGTCTCTGTGTTCCCCAAAATGTGACCTTCAAAATGGTCATCCAGTGGTATCATCTTAATAAGCATACTGAATGGTCTTAAAGCTTAAAGCCAGTTAGAAATCACTGGCTATAGACACAGCTTTGGTGTCAAGAGAACATTTATAGTTTTTCAGATATGATGCTGTCTTTTTTTTTAAGTCATAAAGGTAATCCTTCAACTGCTTTCTGTCCCCCCTCTCCAATAGGTCTGATAACTTTGGAGGAACTGCATCAACAGGTGTTAAAAGGAAGGGGCAAATTCGCCCAGGATGTCAGCCAGTAGGTTTTGTCTTCCAACTTCTTGGAGTATAGAAAGGTCTTTAAAAATCAGGTGGAAATCTTTTCTCCTTACCATTTGTAGGTCTAGGCTAGTTTAGAAATCTTTTTTATTCCTTTTTGTGATCAGAAGAAACATTATTTTAGAAAACTGAAGAGATATTAAAAAAAACCAAACCACCCATTGTTTTTCAGCTGAGAGATTATAACTGTTAAGCATTTTGATAGATTTCCCTCTAAGCATGCGTAAATAGGTGACACACACATTTTTTTTAAACATACTTGAGGCGGTGTATACTCTTGACGTTATTTGTGGTCAAGGAGATTAGAGCAGGCACTGAGAAAGGCTGGGGAAAGGAGCTGAGCTCAGATCAGGTCTAAATTGCCCTGGTTCACTAGCCTTTATACATGACTCCAGTTTGAGGCTAATCAGTATGTAGACTGCATATGTGGTCTGCACATTTTCAGACGTGGGCTTTCTCCTCTAATTTCAGTTAATTGTCAACTAAGAAATCAGAAAATCTAACACTACTGGGTCTGAATTTCCAAATGGCAATTATCAGCTGGGTTGCCCCCTTTTAAATGTATAAGCATTCTGTATTTTGCCATAGTTCACACTACTCCCTATTAAGTTCAGCTTGCTTATTCACATTTCCTGAAGGGCTCCTGGAAGCGTGTACCTCTGGTGTTAGAATGGCTTGCTGAATGGAAAGCCTGACTCCTCTACCATCTCCCTTGAACGTCCAGGCACCTTTTGGTGCACTTTAACCCTGCCTTTTTGCCGATGTAGTTAAATGTTGTGCAGACTTGTGAGTCTTCCATCAGGGTATCCTGCCTAGGGCAGAGCTGAAACTGCATTGTTGCTAGGTCTGGTCTGCCAGGGATCTTTACGCAGCTCTTCCTCACCTCAGAGACGACCTGATCAGGGCCATCAAGAAACTAAAGGCACTCGGCACTGGCTTCGGCATCATCCCTGTGGGTGGCACTTACCTCATTCAGTCTGTTCCTGCTGAGCTCAATATGGATCACACTGTGGTGCTGCAGCTGGCAGAGGTACTGGTGTGCCTTCTGAGAGTGTGTGCGTGCGTGCATGTGCCTGCGTGTGCATGGCAGTCTAGGAAGGTATTTTCTGATCTCCTCCCCTAATCACTCGTGCCTTTTGCTCAAACTGTCTAACGGATGCACTACTCAGACCTGTGCTTATTTAGCAGATGTTTATTGAGCAGCTACAGTGCAAAGCACTGGGCCAGGCTGTAGGGGCAAATAAAGATGGGTACCACATAGTTCCTGCTCTCAAAGAGCTTACATTCTAGTGGAGTAGTAGACAGACATGCAGACAACTAACTGAATATCCTTGGTGAACAGATTTTTTTGATGTCTCTGTAAAACTACTTTATGGATTCTTTGAAAAACATTTTTAATCTTGTTTGCCATCCTCCTGTTCCTTAAGTGCCTTAAGCTATACCATCTTCCTTCAGATCCTTATGTGTTTAGGGAAGACACCTTCAGTTTTCTCAATGCTGTGATGTAGACTAGAACTGAACAAGGGAGGGGGCTTTTCTGGACTGGGGAACGGTTCAGGTGAGGCTGGACAAAGGCTGAATTCTTAATTATTTTAGATTATGATTGGTTTTGATGATCATCATTCCTTCCTATCAGTTAATCATTCTGAATCTTTCTTTGCCATATTCTTAAGTTCTCTGATAAAAGTCTACATTAATATTTAGTACCAAGGATTCTACTTAAGACTGAGCATCTCAGTCTGCCTGCCTCTGTCATCCTGAAAGTCACTTCTGTCTCCTGGGACCTCTAAACATTCTTTTCGGTGCTCCCTCAGCCTTTACCCAAGGGCAGGTCCCCCTCCTGTCTGGATAAATTACTTGTCCCTGGGCAGATGCTGGATTCTAAGGGAAAGCACACACTTAACTCACTCCCCATTCCTTCCTTCAGAAAAATGGCTATGTGACTGTCAGTGATATCAAGGCCAGTCTTAAATGGGAGACGGAGCGAGCGCGGCAAGTGCTGGTATGTGACTTTTGGAATGGCTGAGAAAAGATGGGCACCAGATGGGAGGAGGTGGGTAGACAGGTGCCACTCAGGCAAGGGCTGCAAGCTTCTTTCTGCTCATTTCTTGCCCTGAAGGCTGCTGCTACCACACAGAAGTAGTCCTAGGGTCTCTCTGCAGATGGCACAGAGAGGTAGAACTCACAAAGGAAGGGGCTGCAAACCCTGGCACATAGGTACAACCAGCCTGCCACTGCCCCTGGGGAGTCACCAGCACCTTCTCTCATGACCTGTAGAACCTGGTCAGATGGTTAATGTGGTTTGACTGGAATGAACAGTTAGTATAGAATGAAGTGGATTATTAACTAATGATACTACATTTCCTTAATTAGTGCATTTATATATAGTTTTAATATATACAAGTTTCCTGGTACTAATGAGACTGATGTGAAGAGAGAATAGCATGAAAATGTAGCCCTGGCTTTCAGTATCCTTACCTGGGCAGTTAAACTAGAGACTTAACTTCATCTGTGAACTGGGGATGACATAAACATTGTTTAATAATATTGGGTCAAACCAACCCATCTGGAGCATATTTCCAGCTACAGGAACTGTGAATCCATTCTAATACTAATACAGACTTTCCATTAATTTCTCCAAAAAGGTTTCCCTGTCTTGTAGCTGTCTGTTACCCAGTAAGTTAACTGAAAGTTAGTGATCTCCGTTTTGTTTTAGGGAATGGAGTTAGTGATTTACTCAAGGCCATGTAGCAAATGTTTCTGTGGCCCCACCTTCCTTCCACATCGCCCTTGATCCTCATGTCATGATCCTCTTTCCCAGCCGCACAGATTAAGCAACTTGGTAGTATTTCTCACCCGGGGGGAAAGATCGAGGTTAAACACATCATTGCAGTTTGGCTGTGTGGATATGTGAAGGCACTCTTGTAGATTTAGTTTGAAAACCTTATGAAGCCAAGATAGGTTTGAGGATTATATAACCTACTTTGTGGAAACTCCCCTTTCTCAACTGACTTTATCCTTTTTCCACCAGGAACACCTGCTGAAGGAAGGGCTGGCTTGGCTGGACCTGCAGGCCCCAGGGGAGGCCCACTACTGGCTGCCAGCTCTCTTCACTGACCTCTACTCTCAGGAGATTACAGTGGAGGAGGCCAGAGAAGCGCTCCCTTGACTGGGAATGAAGTGGGCACAGCAACAGGCAGGGAGAAGAGGGAGGAGCTGGTGGTGAATAAAACCTGGACAACTTTGTTTTAAAAAAGAACCAAAAAAAAACCCCCCAAAATTCCAAGTTTTTTTCTTCCCCCAGTATTCTTCACTCATTACTTTATTATTTTTTTTTAAAGTGCCTTCACATTGCATTTTTATTGGCGAAAATCTTGTTTATCCACTAAGGATAACCTGAGTAACAGCAAACAGCAAGCACATATAAAATGACTTGTGCAGGTCACCTACTGCAAGGTGTCCGGCTGGGCCTGGAGTGAAGGCTGTCTTGTCTCCTGGCTAAGACAGTCTAGTCTCTTTAGCCCTGAGACAAATTCTAGTCTCCGTTAATTCCAACCCCTTCCTCATAAGATGTTCCTTATCTCAAATGAGCAGACCCTAATAGGCCAATAAATATTCACTTTCAGTCTCTTCCAGCTTCCTCTGTAGAGATCCCAGCTTATGGCAGCAGACTTGGCTGTGAGTGTGAAGGAAATACAGGTCAGTGTTACATGGTCGTTAGAGGCAAGAAAATGGAACTTGAGGGGAGTCAACCAGTAGCAGTGTTTCTCAAATTCCTGACTGACTTCCCCTCCTATAGTGATCACCAGGTCCCTCTAGCCTTATTGGTGGGAATCATTTATTGAACACCCATGAAACACCCAGTTAATTTATATACCCTTTATATAGTCCTCACAATAGTAAATGTTAAATAAGTGTCCTAACCTTTCAGGTGAGGAATCTTAATCGACAGGGGCCACTCACCACCTTAAGCAGAGTTCAAGTCAGAGCCTAGGCCAGCTAACCCGAGCCCACACTTGCCTTTATCTAGCTTTACATGGCACAGGTTAATAGATTTTGTATTTAATTTCTTCCTATACACATGGGTGGCCGGAGTTAAGCCGTCTTCATGGTCTTTAATTCTAAATTCCCAAGGGTTGGTTTGCTGTCAGAAAACTGAAAACCCAATGGTTTGGAATATCCAACCATTGACACCTTTCCCTTACCAAGGGGATATATAATCTGAGCTTCTCTCTAGCTCTGCCTGTCCTTTAGGACATGCTCACTTCCTGAATAGGTATTTCTTTGAAGCAACTGAGACCAAGATGGCATTCCTCTCCTTGACTGCCGAAGTCACAGCCTCAAGAAAAGGACCGTATTTCTGATGGATGGAGTCACAAGCAGCCCTGCTTCCACACCACACCATGTGACCAAAGTTTCTGGCTTCCAATGAGCACTATCTTTATCTTGACAATTTCAGGCCTAGGTGAGAGGTGTGGTTGTCAAAATGATCACATTCTTCCTTTTACACAAACCCTCCCACACCCACAGGCGCTTCCTCCTTCTGCCAAAACAAACTTTATTGCACCAAAAAGGAAAAAAAAAATTCATTTATGTACAGTCAGATATAAAGACATCTCTTTGACTCCTGTGCATATATTTCCTCAACTCAAGATTTAGGGCGTAAAAGTCAGGCTGGTATGCCAGACATGCTCTGCCCATGGCAGGGCCAAGGAGGATTGTCACTTGAAAGTGGGAACACTTAAATGGATGACAGACAACACTGGACCAACAGACCAAGGGCATTCTTCTAAGCCCTGTACTAGCTCTGGGAATGGAAGAGGGGAAATTGGAAGCAGGGTCCCTTTTTGAGTCTCCTTGTGAAGAGACCCAGCCTTTAGGTACAAAGCTAAACCTCCATCCCTCAAGCCCACTTACTGTCCAGTTTTTCTTTCTGCCCTCCCAAGTAGGACATTCTCCTTTGTGCCCACCCTCCCACCCCTGGGAGGTCCCATGATCCACAAGGCAGAGGCCTCCCTAGCAGCAGGCAGAGCAGGTCCGAATTACCATTATCCTCCCCTTTACATGTGGCTGGACACTGACTGAGGCCCCGTGTCATGTGGCTTACTATTAGCCCACTGGGAGACCTAACAGAATCTGAAAAGTACAAAACACATCAAAACAGGGAAGGATGGGTTCCCTTGATGCCCAGTATCACAGGGCACCTAAAGCACATTTTTCTGAGCCAACCAGCTAAACGATCACTGCAGCTAAATACAGATAAGAGAAGCAATACAGCCAGGGAAACACCCATCAGTCAGTGACAGAGCAGCTGGAGGTGAGGGGGGTGGAGGAGTCTTCAGAGTCCCAGCCCCATCCCCTCTGCCACTGGCTACCCTTGTTCCCCACAACTCCCCGGGCTTTGAAGTGAGGGGGACTACAGGCTGAAGTGAAAATACACAAGGACAGCCAAACAAAATACAATATGACTAGCATCAGCCTCCTCTCTGTATCCCACCCCCAGGAGAAATACCCTCATTGTGACTAGTATTTATGAAAAATCTGTTGAAGAGACTATTCTATGTAGTGGCTCTAATCCCATACACACAGCAGCTGCTTGTGCTGGGGACTTTTCAGATCAGTGATTGTGGGAACAAATGGCATTTTCAGCTTCTTATGGTGCCTGTGCAGGCTTTACCATGACCTTGGTTCAGTCCCAGTCACATTTACCTTGTCTTAAATCTAAAATGGGTGAGGGAATGGGGGACAGAGGAGAAAGGTGCTCAGGTGCTAGGTAAAGCTTACTCATCAGCAGCCTAGACTCCACCACTGTTCCTTCTCTTTGGTCTGTCTAGAACAGTGACTATAAATTAGGAAAAACTTTTACGCTGGCCCATGGGAAATAATGGGGGTAGAGGCGGGGAGGAAAAGGGCACTGGGGAGCCCTGCTTCAAGACTGCAGACAGACAGACAACCACCCAGACTGCTGAAGTGTCACAGACAGCCCCCCACCCCAAGCTCCCTTCCAGATATCCCCATAAATCTTTTGGGCACACTCCCTCTAGGAATTGCAATTTCCATCTCCCATCTGTCCCTAAGGAGTTGGCCCTGTGGAGAGGTGTGTTGGTTTTGTTTTGTTTTTTGCCAGAGGCCCTCACCCTAGGTGCTTCTGCATAGGTACCTTGGCCCCTGATTTGGGATGAACACAGTCCCAGATGCTCGAGAGCCAAGGAGGTCAGATCAGAAACAGCCTCCCCTCTCCCACAACCTGGGATCCGAGCTTGCTTGGTTCTTGCCATCTTGCAGGATGACGTCACATTTGGAGGGAGATACACAGTGCCTCTCCATCCCTGGGGTGGGGGAAGGGACTTTGTTGGGACTCTCGAGTTGGGGGAGGGGAGAGGGGAGCAGGGTCTAAACCCTCAGGCTCCCATGCAGGTCTGTCTCTGTCCCAGATGAGCTGCTATCAGAGTCCATTTCGGCGTTCTCATTATGGAGCCTCTCCAGCACTTTCTGACGAATCAGTCCCAGGCGCATCAAGAGGGACTGGTAGTCAAAGTGGCCCCGTTTCTCTCCAAAAGGGTCCTGTGGGGGAAAGGAGACAACCGGGAAGGAAGATTCAAGTCTGGGTGGCTCACCCTAGAGAGAGAGCTTTAGGCCCACACGAAGTACACACTCAACTACTGAGCATGGGGACAGAGGAGGGCATAGCACAGAGATTCCCAACAGCAGACATCATCCTTGTTTAAGAATACTGTGGCACGTTAAACAACCAGACAGGTCTGGCTTGGGCTAACATTAAAATGTGTCTGCATTCCCCCAAAGCAAGCCAATGTGCAAAAGAGGGACACACTATCAGGAGGAGAGAGAAGAGAAATTCAAGACAAGGACTGTAATCATTAAGTATGGTGATGTTTTCAATTAACCTCATACAAACTATGGGAGGTTCTCTATGGCTTAGGTGGTAAAGAGTCCGCCTGTAATGCAGGAGACCTGGGTTCAATCTCTGGGTCGGAAGGTCCCCTGGAGAAGAAAATGGCAACCCACTCCAGTATTCTTGCTTGGGAGATCACAGAAAAGCCTGGTAGGCTACAGTCATGGAGATCGCAAAGAGTAGGACACAACTGAGCAACTAACACTTCACTTTCATACAAACTATACAAGGGAAAAACTGTCCTTCATTCCCTGTACTCAAAAGGGTAATTTACTTTTCTAAGATCACAGGCAGGTAGAAAACTCAGGAATTCTGACTTCTGGATAAGCACCTGCCCTCCTCCCCAGCGATCGGTCACCACATTCCTGTCCAGATTTTTGGGCATCACTCCAGTCCTTGTCATTTGAGATCAAAGATCACCAAACATCATGCAGAAAGGGGATAACTGTCCTTAAAGTCTCAAAAATAACTATGGGTGGGGTGGAGAATATAAAAAAGAAATTAAAAAAGCTAAATAGGGATTATGGCAGCAAAGTAGCTGGGCCAAGGTTTACACAAGTGGAGACCTCTTTCCTTGGCAATTACACGATCCTCCCTCTCACATGTCTGCTTCTCCCACATAAACTTCTGCCACACTTCTGCACACACAAAACCCTCAGGATCGGGGCCAGTGGATGTAAAGCACAGTCTCGAGACTACAGCGTGCACTTTCCACATGTGAGGGTTATGGTCCCCAGAGGCTGAACTTCACACTTACTCTGGAGCTGTCAATTTCTCAATCTTCCTCCTTTCATCACTGGCTCCATTTCCACCCACTCTCCTCTTCTCCAGATGCTGCTCTTCCTGTCCTTCCCTCATCAGAAATTGTTTTTCCTTCACAGACTGAGTATTAGAAATACTGCGAGATATCAGCAAAGAGAATTCCTGATGGGGAACAAGCTACAGCATAGCATGCAGCGTCCTCAGTGTACTCTTAGAAAAGTTTCAGGGAACAAGTCAACCTTGAACTGGCCCTGTCTTCTCAGTTTAAATGGGACAGGTAGGGAGGAAGTCCTTGAAGGAAGTATAAGGAAACTACCATCTCTGAGCAGCACCCGAGGAAACAGGACATTTACTCCCATGGCTGGTGGTGGTGGGTGTGTGGAAACATTGACCAAAAAGAACTGGAAAAAATCTGATGTGGTCTTAGTCACTTAGCCAAGTCACCACTTTTCTGTAGCAAGTAAAGGATCCAAAAGACACAGGACTGGTCCTTCAGGACAGGAAGGTTCTCAACCTATTGCTTGTATTTGAGTCTATTTACAATTTAGTTTAATAAGAACCTCTTCATTTAAATAAGCCTGAATTCTGCATTTTTACTGGAAACAGAAGCACATTTCTGGCAGAGAATGAACAACTGGTTAGCATCCTTGCAACAGGAATCTTTCAAGAATAATAACTGCACACTCATTTGTTTCCCTAAGCATTCTTTCTCTTGGCACCCTTCTGAGCTAGGGATGAAATCCCAATCATTGACTCTATAATCCCTAAATTCTGAGAGGGCTAATATTCTTAGTTTGAAAAGACTGCTGACCAAGATTGGAAGGAGCTCCAGGATAGAAAGTAGAATGACTGAGATTCTACTCATGAGCACCTACTTTATGGCAGGAACCTAGAACTAAATCCAGATGGCTTCACTCTCTTTAGGTCTCAGTGACTCAAATTCATCAGGTTCCTTTTTGTTCTGAATGCTATGAGGGATGTGGACGTCACCCTTGGGGGGCGGGGGGGTGTTAAATGGTCTGTTGTAAGGTCTCTGGAGCTAGCAGCAGGGGCTCTGTTGTTACCTGCATAGTCTGGCCTTGAAGGTGCAGGCGATCTTTGCATGCCACCTCATAGAAGTCGTAATACTCCAGGAAGGACTTCTCCATCACCCCTCTGGAAAAGAAGCAGAGAAGTTGAAATTAGGCACAAGAGGGGAAGGCACCACCGCTTCACCATCTAACTTTAACATCAAATTAAGCAGCTAGAGTTCCCATGACCAGATTTGGTTTCCTACGAAGATCTTTGAATGGAAAATAAAGAAAGGAACCACTGACTGCCCATGGTTTATTTCCCTTAGATTTTAAGGATTTTATTTTATTAACTTATTTATTTTAGTTGGAGGCTAATTACTTTACAATATTGTAGTGATTTTTGCCATACATTGATAAATCTTCTCTGTATCGTTCCAATTTTAATATATGTGTTGCCGAAGTGAGCACTAGATTTTAAGGATTTTAAAATGGGAGTGACTGTTAATACTGATCACACTCATGACTTGCTCAATCGTTTTTCAGAGGCCATCCCTAATCCCAAACCTTACTCAAAATTCTCCTAGATACACCTGAAACATTGTACATGAACCGTATATCAACTTAAAAAAAAGAAAAAAAAAGTAGCCCCTTCAAATCTTAGAAAAGTTTGTTTCATTAACTCTTTGTTCATCTAGTTTTAACACCTAGAAGTAGACATGGACACTAAGAAATGGGCTTATTATGAAGCGCTCTACAGCTCATTTGGCTGTTTAACAGTCACATGTCTTTAGTATGTCCAGGTCCTCATCAAACAACGGCTCCCTGAGGGCATGGACTGCATCTTTCCCATTAGGCCTGGCACTCTCCCAAAACTGATAGGCTCTTTGAACTTCCCCTTAGATAACCCTTTGGTCACATCCTCTTTAAAGGCATGAACCACATCTTTCCTTTTTATCTCCCTCTGGTGCCCAACACTGGACTTTGCCCTAGAGGTATGAAGAACCTAAATCTCCAAAAGGAATATGAAGTATGAAGTGGCCTCTCTTTACACATACCTTAAGGGTTCAGGGCAGGGACACTTTCCTTCCATCATATCACAGACTGCCACTCTGATGGTCTCATGCCGAATACATTCATTGTAATTTTTGCTGTCTCCTGGATGTCTCTCCTATAATGTGACCGATAGCACAGTATCCAAGTATAAAATCCAGGTAAAAAGAAAACCCAATGGGAAGAGACTTTAGTATGCAGTATATGAGGATACCTTTCCCACTATATGGCAGACATGAAGAGCAACTAAGTACTTGAGACCGCTCACCTCTCCCCATGCATACCAACACCCATCCTCTGCTATGGATCATTTGACTACAAGTAGCAAACCAGATACATCAAATTTCCCTAAGCTTGAAATGAAGGGCCTTGCGGAAAGGATTAAGTGGGAAATAACCATATCTAAGAATAATGGTGGGACAAAAAGTTATAAATGATGTTCAACCTGAAAAACCTATAGATAGCAGGATGCTTCCTGGTTAACTCCTGTACATGCCCGTTGGTGCCACCATCATTGAATCAACTATTATCTATCAGACGTAGAACTCGAAATTTTCAAAAGAAAAACTCCAAACTTGGTTTAGAGAGCGGATATGAAAATATGAGAGCATGGTGTCCCAACCTTTACCTTCACCTCTTCCCTTGTTGCCCCCTCCTACCACCACCAATCAATGAGGGCCTTGGCCCGGATCAAAACACAACGAACAGCAAAGATGAATGTACTTTCAGCCTAGTATCTCAGTTCCCAATGTGGATCAGAGCAAAATCACAAGGGCAGTGTGGGATACTGCAAACTTTCTGAGGAAAACAAGAGTATTCAACACTTGTGAAAACTCCATGCTAACTATTACCTTGAGATAGCAGTTCAGTTTTAATATTGAACTGTATTACATTCCTGTTGATGACATATTGTTTTTGTGAAGCTGGATTTTCAGTCTCTACTGATAAATAGCAAGTTCCACATGAAAACAGGAGGAAACAGAAATGAGGGTGGTGGCTCTGATCTGAATTCATGATTTTTAAAGTTGTATGGCACTCAACAGGTGTACATACCCTATTATTAAGTCACTGTAATCATCTGAGGAGGAAGTAAGTGATTTGGACTTAACTATTTAACAAATGGAAGAGTGTGGCACTTCTTTTTGCCTGGGAAACAAACTGAAAAACCACCACGACAAGAGGGTTTGGTGAACCAAGAATGTTTGGTAGACTTAAGAATAAAAGTCACGTGTCTTAAAAGTGACATGGGCTTCCTAGTGGCTCTAGCGGTAAAGAACCTGCCTGCCAATGCAGGAGAAATAAGAGATGCAGGTTTGATTCCTGGGTTAGGAAGATTCCCCTGGAGAAGGGCACAGCAACCCACTCCAGTCTTGCCTGGAGAATCCCATGAACAGAGGAGCCTGGCAGGCTACAGTCCATAGGGTTGCAAAGAGTTGGACATGACTGAAGTAACTTAGCATGCATGTCTTCAATTTCCAAACAATACATAAAAATAAGCTCCTTGGTCAGCCAATGTGGTCCATTTCCATTTCTATCTACTCCTGAAATTGCATTCACTATATGTTTGAAAGGATGGCTTAGGGAATAATTTTTGTTCACTCTTAAAGGGTATTTCCCTTTGTTTAGGTCTGCAGAGGAATCACCAACGTTATCTCAAATAGTTTCAAAATGAATTAAGCTGTTTTAATCACCTAAACTGAATTATCATCCTTTGAGATATCAGTGGAATTCTCTTCCTGTGCTCGCGAGTAACCCTGGAAGGGTCTCTGGAACAATGTAAAACTTTGGGCTCCCAGGACTACATTCTGATCTGTGCGTCCTTGTGAACCTTAACTAACTTCTCTGAGTCACACTTACGTCAGCTGAAAATGGGGATAACATTTATTTTGCAGAGATAGTATGAGGATTAAATGAGAAGTGACATATGGTACCCCCTTGGAAAACATAAGTTTCCTCCACCTTTTCTTTGGCAGCATTGACTAAAATATTCTTGCTCTAGCCATCAACTGCTCCTTTGGCTCTGTAGGTAACAGTACTTCAGGACTCCAGAAGAAAGTCTGGCTCAGCAGTCACTCAGGAGCACCTTAAAGGGATACTGGAGAATGGAGGCACACAGAAGAAACCACTGGCTGCAACCTTCCAAACAAGACATGGAATCAATTCCCAAATGACTCCACTGACTTCCACATGGTAGATTAATCCAAGTCAATGGAAATAACTTGATAATGTTATTGTAATTTAGTAAGAAATAAATTCACTATTAAGGCACACACAAGCCAGTTCCAACAGTGACAAGTTTAATACACTGGACTGAGCCAGCTCAAAATGAAACAAAAACCCTCAAGCAGATCTTTCAGATCTCCTAAAACCCAATATTCAATATTCTACGCTCCAGAGCTGGGCCCACCTGGCCTTACCTGCTCAAAGCCAGGTTCGTTGTGATAGGGGTTCTCGGTCATCAGGGATTGTATGGAGATGAGCACGGAAGAGATGCTCTGGGCGGGGCTCCAGGCAGGGCCGGTCCACGTGCTGCAAAACACAGCAGAGCGGAGGGGGAACGTGATGCAGGGAGAGACGGGAAAGGCCACACAGAAAGACCAGTGTGCAAGCAACCCTAGGGCCTGGCAGCACCATCTAAGTGACTCACTTTCTCCTTCACTATGAATACTCTGGAATTTCCCAGCCTCCATCTCCTCTCATTCACCAGAAATCAGTCAACTGACTAATCCTCTTATCAAGTGGCACAAAAGAGGGTAAAGCAAGCATGGTAACTTTGAAGGGATTTTCTCAGGGCTAGGAGAGAACAGTAGACAAGGGAGGATCCCTTCATCAAAATAAAAGAAATAAGGTAAGAAAACAACTCCAAAGATAAGTCTAAATGTTAACCTCTATGGATCTCAAAGGGCTTACTTATTTATTTATGGGTGGTGATGGAGTCAGAGAAGAGAGAAGTTGAGCACAGAGGCAGGGAAAGGAGTGAAGCCTTCTGGTTAGATAGAGGCCATGTGGTGGGACTGATGACCGGGGATCCAGTTCTCTATCAAGCCCCCAAAGATTGTCAAATTCTCTGAAGACTACATAACTCTGACAAAGGACAGAAAGGAAATAAAGGGCATTTTGAGTGTGGAGGATTTGAAAATAATCCATGAGAAACATCTTCAACAACAGAGAAACACCAAAATTATTCCTCTTTCATAAACCTGATGGAATGCTGGGAGAAGGGGGGAAGCTTGGACATAAAGACATTTATGTTTTAGCTCAATTAATAGAAGAGATGGCACCTGAGCTGGAAGCTGAACATAACCTAAAACAGTACTGGCTTGTTCAAGTTAACTGGCCACTTCCTTCTCCTTGCTGGTCTTGAGGAAAGGCCAGTAAGTGATGAGGAATAGCAACTTCCTCAGAGCTTGCTCTTCAGTGCCTCTCAACTTCTCTTCTCAGCTTTGCTCCCCCAGGAACCCTAGACATCACACTCTTTGAAGCTTCTAGTATGTGGGAATTGAAGTCAACAGGGTAAGCCTTCAATGTCTTTTGTAAGTCAGCCCAACATTTTTTATAGTTAAGGAGGAAAGGCATGACAGTGATAAAGTGAATGGACAACTAAATATGCATGGGCATATTCTCCTCTGATTCTTGATGGCAAATTTTCAAATTCAGAGTAGCTTTTCTTTTCCTGTCCACCCAATACTTGTGCCACTTTTACTCCACACTGTCTTACTTCCTCTGTTTCTACTGTGAGCTGATGTTTGCTCAAAATAGTTTTATACTGGCCTAATGAAGGAAAACTTAATACAAAAACATGTTCAAGAACAGCTTCCATAAAGAAGCAACAACTAAATCTCCTAACCACTATGGGACACACATATCGTCTTTCCAGCACAGACAATTCTCTACCCTAGTGAGATAAAAGACTTCTTTAAAGACAATCTCCTTTAAGGGACTTTCTCACTGCCACAATCATGGAACATATTCCTATATTTGAGAGAAATAGGGATGAGGAGAAGTTTGTTTCAGCTGCCTTTTCTCTACACAAACCTAAAAAAGTGTTGGACTCGACAGGAAAAAAGAGAACAGTATCACCAGTTTGGGCAACTTTCTTAACTTCAGTTTTTACTTGTTCTCTGACTCAGGGAAATTCAGATCACACTAAAAAGACCAATCCAGAATATGCTAGAAGATATTTTCATTCTGAATTTTTTAACCCTCAAAGGTGGTTAAAAGGGAATGGATGAGAACTACATGAAGCAAATTTGGCATCACCTAGAAACAAAAATGTACTTAAAACTTGTTTCATATCTGATATGCCTTCCAATCTAACATTTTTCATTCAGTTGATAAAATATAATAGTCATCATCACCACCACCAGTGCCTCCAAAGCCACTCATGAGAAACTCAGAAATAAGACATTCATACCCTTGAATGGCACACGATCTGCAGCCTTTCTCAAGAATTAAGCCCTGATGCCCTAAGGCAGTGGTTCTTCAACAGTCTGCACCAGAATCACCTGGAGAGCCTGTAAGACACATTGCTGGCCCTACCCTCAGAGCTTTTGATATAGTAAGTTTAGGGTGGGGCCCAGATTCTGTATGGCTATAAATCCCCAGGTGCTACTGCTGCTCAGGGTGAACCACTTCACTAAGGCATCCACTGTACACCATTTTCTGTTTTTTGCATCTAGAATGATACTAATCAAGTACCATCCAGGGAAGAACTGAGGAAACAGTCATTCCAATTATTTTCCGTGTTCTGTGATTCAGATGAGAAACCCTGGTTGATAAAGGCTGGCCTAGAGTAGTATTTGCTGACAACCAACTTGGCCACTTAGGAGTCTCCTCTTACCCTAGAATACTCAAGCAGACTTTCCCATTGCGGTAGAAGTTGGGGTTAAACCTCACTGTGTTATTGCCCGTTGTCATCAGTTTGACCCGAGGTGGGTGGATGGGATAGTCGGGCGGACACCGAAACACGAACAGGAAGAAACCCCCTTCATAAGGAGTGTCAAATGGGCCTGTGATCAATGCATGAATCTGCAAAATAAAACCCCATCTCAAAATTGTGAGGTGATGTCCCATCCCAAACCCTCCTGACTTCCACTTGCTACCCACACCAAAAGCAGGACCTTCATCTGAATTCATATTCAATATCCTCACCATGCAGAATCAATGGCCTAAGCTCACTCACACTAATAAATATTTTTGGAATTTTAAGAAACCCCATTACAGTGGAGTGGCATCTTACTCAGGGGTTACAGTCTAAAGTTAGAGCCCAAGGTGAACATTGAATTTAGCCAAAAATCACCCTTGAGTGTCCCTTAAAGCATGCTTTCCATTTGGACTTTCCTGATCAGCATTTTATATAACAAATGAATAGAACACCAATGTGCAAAATATAACACACACCTGTAAAATATTATCCTAGCAATGTTTAAGGAATCAATACTTTTTAACTGAGTACAAATATTTGGATTTGCCTAGGTTAAACATGTGTACGATGCAACTCCACCCTCCAGTTACGTAGCACAAAGAGGAGGTAGATGAATAGAAGAGAGGAAAGGGACTGGAGGCCACAACAATAGTGCCAATCACAGGGCAGAGCTGAGGTTTGTGATGGGGGCCTATGGTATCTGTTTCCTCTGCAGAGGATCAAACCTACTGTGGAGGATGTAGCTCAGGCAGCATCCAGCTGTGTGAAAGATACAAAGAAAAATGGGGAAATTCAGGGTCCACTCGGAGCCATACACTATCCCTAGAACTTTCCCCAACACCATAGGTTAAATAATAATAACAAAAGTCAGCACTTAGAACTAAATCCTCTTCCTCCAGCTGTGATTATCAAACAAGATTTCTCTTCTCCAAGGGAGGAAAACCTTAACTGACTCAATTATATTTCTTCATCTGCTAAGGCTCCTAGGCACTTAAGTCTGCTCAGAATTGAAATAGCAAGAGGAAAAAGAACCTGCAATCCAATGCCTCCATCTATAGTCCCCACCTTGTCCTGGTGGCATCCTTTGTTATCTTTTAGCCTTCAGTTCTTTGGAATAGCAAGCTCAAATGGTATCAACATGACATCAAGTCTGGGATCCCAGGGGCTAGTATATAACACTGATACTTGACTAAGGACAAGATGTCCCAGGAAAAAATTTCCAACCACATAAAAGGGTAAATCTCAATTTAAAGGGAAACCTATTTAAAACAAAATAGACATACAAAAAATACCAAATCTGAATTTTTACTGTAAGAACTATGAGGAATTTTCATTTAAACAACACAAGATTTAGGTAATCCAATTTCTTCCCAATAACAGTTTATGTGAAAATTCATCTCTAAGGTAGAGTAATCAGTGACAGAGAAGTCTAGGTACCTATGCCAGAGGAATTTAAGCTTTCTCTGTGTTTGTGTGTGGACAAGACAGGAATGGTCTTTGGGGTGGAAGGGATATTCAAAAGCATCAGTAACAACAGGAGCCTAAACAAGGCCCTGCAAATACAAACACTGTTCACTCAAGCTTGCCCCATCCCCAACCATCTTTTCATCTGATTTATAGCACCACACTTAAAGGTCAAGAATGGCAGGATAGGGCAAGAGTTGGGTAGTACAATAGGATGTCTATATAATTTATCACCCAAACTGGAACATTTTTGCGAGTGAAAGAGCGCCCTATTAATAGTTAGGCTTCGACAACAGGCATAAACTGGGATTTTCCAAGCCAACTAGAACCCTTTGGCACCCCCAAAACAAATAACCTGTTCAAGGCTCTGCTCCACCTCACTGTGTGACCTTGGGTAAGCCACTTACTCTCTTGCAGTTTTGATTTATTCACCTATATAATCAAAGATATGAACTGGGTAATCTCTTTTAGGCTCCTCCGACTTTATGGCCCCAATTTCCCCAAACCCCAACAAGGTACATACCTTTGTCATGTCAACAGTATCAGGTACAACGAACATTCCTGGAGGAGGCTCCTTATAAATGGACATGATATCCCTGTATAACACCAAGAGGAAGTGGGGAGGGAGTGAGGGAGAGGAGAAAAAAGGGGAATCCCTTGAGCAGGACAGTTGCTGTCACCTCAGTGAGGCCAAGGTTCGAGAAGGTGGTGCTTGGTACCACAAATGTTTGCACTGTCTTGTTGGCTGAGGAATCTCAGCTGAGGGAGTACTTGTCAGGCAAGCAGAGAGCAAATTATTATCAAAGGGGCATTGTTTCCTCAGGGGGAGGGCAGTGAGAGGGGGAAAAAAAAAATCAGAGCTGCCAATGGCATCAGATGTCACCCTGGAAAAGCCACATCCCATTTACTCACTTCCTCCCACATGGCACTTCATTCACTCCCCACCTCCGTGATTCCCAGGTACTACTCCTGAATGCTAAATGAAGACTTTTCAGTTACTAGGAATGCTTAATCAATTCTATTAAAAATCTAATTCTATAAATCACATAGTAGACCCTTGTTGGCATGTGGATTATATGAAGCAAGTGAGCTAACGGAGCAATAATGGCCTTCTTGCCCAGGAGACTAATAGGGTACAAATGTCTTCAGGTTGGGGAAGGGATCCTCTGAAATTGCACATGTAGAAGAGGACATGTAACCACTACTATATAAGATGAGAAAACTTCTAGGTCATAGCTCATGAACTAGAATGGATCAGTTGTGAGCAAGGGTCTACAGAAGGATGTTCTAGTTGGAACGTTTAGGGACTTGCTATGGAAATGAGTTTGAGCAAGCTCCTGGAGTTGGTGATGGACAGGGAAGCCTGGCATGCTGCAGTCCATGGGGTCGCAAAGAGTCAGGACACGAGTGAGTGACCGGACTGAGCTGAACTGAGGATAAACAGGGACATTAAAAAGTGCAAATAAGCAACAGAGTAAAGGAAAATAAGTATTGGCAGAACTGACAGGTATGTAAGGATCAGAAGGCTGAAAATGGTCAAAGGAGTACAAGAGTTGAGGAGTGCTGAATTTAAGTTAGTGGTGGCAACCTCGATGGAGTTGGCAAACTGTGTCAGGCACTGGGCCAGGTACTTTACACACAGTATGCTGTTTAATTTTCAGAACAACCAGTAGGTAGAAACATCTGAAGGAACTTGGAATGTGGGGAATGTGATTACCTAGGTGAGGATGACTGTGATAGGGGCATGGGGAGAGAATCTGGCCGTCAGCAAACAGGTTTCAGGATTGACAGTAGCTAAAAAGTATTCCCTTTTCCTCTGTGATAGGTACTATACGCTATGCAATTTCATAAAAACATTATCTATTAAATGATATGATCTAAGACCAGTCACCCAAGAAATTAGCACAGAAGGGACCTGGACCTTTGTTCCTATATTTGAATTGGGTATATTGGCTTCAGAAAGTAAGTCACATGACTCAGGGGAAAGACTACAGAAAACAAAGTCTTGAGTGGGATATTACAAGCCAAAGTGAGACTAGGGGTGGGGGTGGAGCGTGAAGGAAGCTTGAGTTCCTGGAACAGGTGTGAGAGTAGACAGTTTTGGGATTCTGGAAAAGGGAAGGCTGCGGGCATATGGGGGGAAAGAGACCTAGACTTGGGGAGGGGATTCTGAGGAGGGGGTTTGAGGAGGCCGGGAATAAAAAGCCAGGGTGGCCTGGCGTCTCAGGCCGGGCAAAGCAAGCTGTGTGTGTATTACAAACGGGGCCCCGGAGGAGACGACGCAGGGGATCGCTGGGTGGGGCCTCCCGGCAGCATCTAGCAAGGCTGGGGTGGGGAAGGGGGGAGTGAGGCGGTGCAGAGGGCGGGAGGGGGTGTTTCTGAAGCGCGAAAGGGTCGGGTTTCGGGGGGGGGGTCGGGTGGTGTGGGGGAGGGTGTCCGGACTGGAGACCAAGGGCTCCAGAGAGGTTACCGAGGGGCGGGGTCGGACTTGGACAGGCCAGGAGGGGCTTGGTGCTTGTGGGGCGGGGGGAAAGAGGACTTGGCTCCCGAAGCTCCAGGTAAGCAAGACGTGGGCCTTGGAGTTGGGCCACCGCGAGGGCAGCGCGGAGGCAGCGGGGGTTGGGGCTTGGTAGTGGGAAAAAGCGGGGGATAGCGGGGAAGGTCGAGCCCCGGAGCTCGGGGCTGGGGGAGGAAAAACCCCGGCTCACCGCTTGATCCGGAGTAGACATTGCGGCGCGGTTCGCTCGCCGTCCCAGTCGGAGCTGAGTGTGGGGTCCCAGTGGCTAAGGAGCGCGGCCCCGTGGGCAGCGGCCGAGGGCGGGAGCCCCGGCAGCGGAGCCAGGCCGCTCCCCGGCCCCCCGGCCCCGCCCGCCGCCGCCGCCGCCGCCCACACATCCGGCAGGAAAGGCGGCCCGAACCCCCCGCCGCTGCCGCTAACGCCAACAACACCGGTAACGCCGCTTGCACCAGGGCCCGCCGCCCCGGCCCCTGCTGTCGCCGTCGCCGCCTCTTCAGTCGGACTCTCCGCCATCGCTCCTTCGCTTCCGGGACCGCTAGGCAGCACGTCCGCCGACCAGAGCGGCCGCTGCTCCCTCCCGCTCCTGCACCACCGAGAGCCGGGCCAGAGAGTCCCCACCCTCCGCTTCCCCGGCCCAGGCGGCGCTGGCTCCGCCCACCCCCTCCCGGAGCAGCGAGAGGCGCTGGGCAAGAGCGTCCACCCACAGTCCTCCAGAGAGGGTAGGGGTCGGAGCTCGCCGGGCCCGAGTGTGCACTGGGCCTGCGCGGATGCCGCGCTCTGCGGGAGCAGGTTCCGAGGCGGGTTGGAAGTGCTAGGTGTGGTAGGGTGCCCAACTGCAAGGAGCAGGGAGTATTTGATTTTCAAGCGTTGAAAGGGGAAGAGAGGAGGACCATTTACCACACTTAGGAACGCGACCCTCAGACGTGCGCCAGGGGGAGGATTGAGGCTGCAGCTTCTTTGTGGGGAGGCGCTGAAGAGAGGAGTTGACTCGCTTAGGGCCCTTCCTGTCCGAAAGTCTGTGTGATTTATCCTTCCTGCACCCTCACTCACGGAGGGCAGGCTGCCATTGCCCCCTGCCTGCAACAGAAGCAAGAGGAAGGAAGGAATCAGAAACTGCGAGTGGAAAAACTACCTCGTTTTAGAATTTATTCGATGTATATTTATGAAGGGCCTGCTAAATGCCAGGCACTTTTGCTAGGCGTTGCCATAGGGATACTAAAACAGAGAAGCTTGGTTAAAAAAAATCAAGCCTCCTGACTCCACGCTCAGCATTTCTTCCCACAAGTCTTTGAATATGCAGGAATCAAGGGGATGTGAGTTTAAATCCTGGAAGGATTTCTCAGGACTTTATTGAGATATGTAAGCTGGAAAAACACTATGGGCTAAGGAACACAAGCTATCCAAAAAAAAAAAAGCCTTCCCTTTTCTCTCTAGCAAGAGTACAGGATCATAATCTAACCCTCCCAGCGGGACCTGGGGCAGCACTGAGTAACCAAACATACTGATATTTCTGCAGGAAAGCATATGAATATGCATACTAGTTGGGTAATTTATGAATATTCATACTAAAACAAATAGCTTCACTTTATATTTTTGCCGCCAAATTTGTTATTAAAAAGGAAGTCCTGTCTTCACAGTTCTGTGAATTTTCCATCAAGGGACTGGAGTTGAATGATAATAGCCAGCATTTATTGGGAATTAAAATATGTTAACATTTATTGAGTAAAAAAAAAAGAAAAACATTTATTGAGTGCCTAATATGTGCCAAGGGCTTTATATACTTCCTCTTGTTTATTCCTTTCAACAAACCTGTGTAGTGAGTATTGTTGCTAGTCCCTTCTGATAGGTGGCATATTGTTACAGCTTGGAACTCTGACACTATCACATTGTACCTTGTACTAATTATGGTACATAATGGTACAACTAATTTGATACCTATTGCTTCCTACTCCCCAACCCCTGTTTCTTGGGACTTAGATCATGTATTATCTATGAATCTAGCAGGGGCCCTGTCATGTTAAGTACCTGAGAAGCAAAATGAATTGATACACTATACAGATTTCGTGTTTTGTTGGTATAGTGGTTTACCTCTCTATAATAAAAATGCCCAAATATCTGTGAAAGGATACTCAAGAAACCGGTAACTGGTTGCCTCTTGATGGCTTGGTTGCAACATACATATACATGTACACACACATATTCATACATTTGTAGCTTTTATATGTGCTGTGCATCTATTGCCTATTCAAAGTATGTATTTTACTTGTTTTTCAAGGATTCCAGAATTTTTCTTGGTTATTACTTACTTAGTAAGATGATCAAAAATCAACTCACAGGGTAAGTTCACACAAAGAAAAACACTACTCCATAGCTTCTCCAAGGCTACAGACTGCAGAGGCCCTTGGGTGGTGGGTGGGGTGAGAGGAGTGAGTCAGTGAGTCTCTTCCTTATTACTGGGCCATTGTTTTCAAGTATAGGGTCCGTTAGCAATGGGACAGTGACAGAAAACACAACCTTACAGGAGAAGATTGAAGTTCAACCTTTGATCTGTACCACTCTGCAAATATCCTCTATGAGCCTATTTCTGCATCCGTAGAATGGTGATAATTATTACCTGTCAGGGTTTTTCTGAAGTTAAGTGTGGCACTTCTAGATGTGTTTTGCAAAGTGGTAAGCATTGTGTAAATAATTGGCACCTCACTTGCCCCTGTACCTTTTCTGAGCCTGTGCTCATAATTTTCTCTACCTGGAATACTCTTTCCTTTCATTAGGGAAAATCCTAGTTATTTAAACTCTCTAAGCTTCTATTCCTCATCAGTAATATGATAAAGTAATAGCAGCTATAAAGAAGAGATAATGTGATAATGTACACAATACCTGGCCAGAGTAAGTGTTCAGTAATTATTAATTATTATTATTATTCTTACTCATTGTCAAGGCTGGCTGTAATATTACTTTCTCTGCCAAGCTTTAACACCCCCAGGCATATTATTAATATTATTATTAATTAGCCATTTAAAATGACTCCATCCTCTGAAGTAATTCAGACTTTTGTTATAGCACATACTGCTTTTTATTTTAGTGGTTTCATTACTCATCTGTCTAGTTACTGCATATGACATTCTCTGGGATGTAAGCATGGAGCGCCTATCTTCATCTCCAGGACTTGACATTCTGTGATTATTGAAGAAATGGTGAACAGAATGGAAATTAAGACTTGGTAGCCAGTTGCCCTTCCTCTTACCATGGATCTTTAAGATTTTACTTCCCTTTCCTCAGAAATTCCTGTGTTCTTTCCAAGGGGCTGACCAACTTTGTACAAGGAATCATCAATTCAAGGCCCGAAGGGCTGCAGTTGCTTAAAGGGCCACCAGCTCACTAACTCCCAAGGGAACTCCAGAAGGCCTCTAAACTGGGAAGAAGGACCAGGGAGAGGCTAGCAGGACTTTGTGTGAACTGGCATTGCTTGGTCCAGTGCCTCTTTTTCCAAGGCAATACCTGGCACTTTTCCCTGGGAGCTTGGCCAGAGGGCAAGAGTGCTTTCTGGAGCCAGTCCCACGGCCTCTGGGGACAGATGACACAACCAGGCGGTCTCCCTGTGGGAACTTGGATCCAAGCCTCTCTTTCCTCCCCAGCACACTGGACTGCACTGGGCCATCTCTTAGTGCAGCGGTTTGGTAGCACCTTCCTCCTGGCAACCTGGCAAGTGCTCTTCCCCAGGACAGAGGCCAGCAAGTACCCTGGAGTTCAGGTCACTGCCGTGCCTCAACCCTGTCTAAATAGATACATCGTGAAGATGGTCCTTCCCCAAGTTCCTGTGTCCCACTGCCGTCTGGAGTGCCTCTCTTCCTCAGTGCCTAGCCTTTTGTCTTGGGCTTAGTGCCAGGAATAGATGAAGAACTCCCACCTGGGCTGTAAATTGGGGACTAAACAGAAAAATCAGAACTTGGACTGGGTATCTTGAGGCTTCTGATTATAAGTAATAATAGCTATATTACAAATTTTAAAGAATATATATATTGTTATTACATATATCAATACACATTTATATTACATATATTAATATTGTACATGTATATTAACAATCCGTACATGTATATATTACATGTATTATCATTTGCATATGTGAGTGAGTGATAGTTGCCCAGTTGTATCCAACTCTTTGTGACCCCATGGACTATAGCCTGCCAAGGTTGCCATTTCCTTCTGCAAAAGGTCATGTTTTTGACGTTTTAATAAAGGTCTTTGTAGATTCCTTCTAGAAGCCAGTGTTAGTCACTCAATCCTATTTGACTTTTTGCGACCCCATGGTCTGTCCATGGAATTCTCCAGGCAAGTGAGATTGCCTGGGTTGCCATTCCCTTCTCCAGGAAATCTTCCCAACCCAGGGACTGAACCTGGGTCTCCTGCATTGCAGGCAGATTCTTTGCATCTGAGCCACCAGGGAAAACCCAATATTTTCCTGTATTATCTTACTTTGTTGTCACAACCACCATGAATTGTTCTCATCCCCATTTTAGAGCAGAGAAAATCAAGGCTCAGGAGAGAAATTAACTTCATAGGAAATGGCAGAGCTGAGATTTGCACTCCTTTCTAACTCAGAAGTCCATGATCTTTGCCACCATGCTTAAGGCAGTTACTCAGTGTCATTACTCCTCTGAGAATATAATGAAAACAAAGGACCCTCTCCAAAGAACAATGTACCCGTCTCTACTTAAATATTTTGCAGTAAGCAAAATGATCCCACCGTCATAGACCTTAGATAAAGAACCTCAATGGTAATGGTCTATTTGCTTGGCTCAGGCTAGGTGCACATTCTCTCTTGACTCTAAGGTTCCATGGGCTCATGAACCATATTCCCAATCCTGCTTCTTTGGATCTGAAAGCCCAGCAGTTTCAAAGCTGATTGGAACTCATGATGAAAGGAAATTCTTATCAGCCCCTTGGGAAAAAAAATAGGTTCCTGGAGCTTCACAGAAAGGAAAATGCAACCATCTTCCCTAAGCGCTGCTCCTTGATTACTGCCTGAGGGTAGTAACCTGGCAAGGATGCCAGCCTGACATCCCAAAACGTTACTGCATTCCATTTGCACAACAGCATTACCAGTTGATCAGTTGCTCCCTCGATGATACCTGAGCTACCACTTCAACCTCAGTCTGGTTCCTTGTCTTTGGCCCTGAAATTCCTGGGCTCTGCTTTAGTTTCTATCACTGGGTTGCTGTGGACAATCTTGAGAGTTACATAGGGGAAGAGGCTAAGAGGACAAACAGCAGATTATGGTAGACCAATAGTTCTCAACTGGGAGTGATTTTGGTCGCTAACTAGAAGACATTTGTCAATATCTTTCATTTTGCAGTTGGTTGTCACAGTTGGGGAAGGGATGGTTGCCACTGGCATCTAGTGGTAGAGACTAAGGATGTTGCTAAACATCATACAATGAATTACCTGACCTCAAATATGCCAGGTGAGCAAACCTGTGGGAGAAGGCCATGATTATTGAATGTTAGGTGGTCTAGGTTTGAAACTTTTGGTTGTTATATGACCTTGAGCATGTCATTGACCTTAGATGAGTCAGCACAGTGATTAGAATACATGTTCTAGAGTTTGAATCCCAACTTTACTAGCCAGGTGTATGACCTTCATAGGATTTCTTAACCTCTGTGTCTCCCTCATTTTCCTTACCAATAGAGCAACTTATTTCCTGGGGATGTTAAAGTTATTCATTGAAAATGCTTATCACCATGCCTATCATGCTACGTCCAACCTAGACAGCATATTAAAAAGCAGACATTACTTTGCCGACAAAGGTCCATCTAGTCAAAGCCATGGTTTTTCCAGTAGTCATATATGGATGTGAGAGGTGGACTTTTGATGCTTTTGAACCATGGTGTTGGGGAAAACTCTCAAGTCCCCTGGACTGTAAGGAGATCAAACCAGTCAGTCTTGAAGAATTGACTCCTTGGAAAAGACCCTGATGCTGGGAGGACTGAAGGCAGGAGGAGAAGGGGACAACAGAGGATAAGATGGTTGGATGGCATCACCAACTCGATGGACATGAGTTTGAGCAAGCTCTGGGAGTTGGTGATGGACAGGGAAGCCTGGTGTGCTGCAGTCCATGGGGTTGCAGAGTCAGACATGAGTGAGCGACTGAACTGATGCCTGTCATGAAGCTTCCCTGATGGCTCAGATGGTAAAGAATCTGCCTGCAATGCAAGAGACCCAGATTTGATCTCTGGGTGGGAAATATCCCCCGAAGGAAATGGCAACTCACTCTAGTATTCTGGCCTGGAGAATTCCATGGACAGCCTTGTGTGGCTATAGTCCATGGAGTCACAAAGTCGGACATGACTGAGCGACTTAACACACACACATATGCCTGTCATGCAAGTGCCCAAATGTTAGCTGGTTTTATTACAACCAACACTTGCCTCCTTGCTTTCCCTCTTCTTCAGCACATATCTTGTCTACCCACAGAGCCAGTAATTTGTGGCACTGTTTGGTATTACTTCCACTCTGTTGGTTTTCGACATTCCCCAAAACTCCTAGGAGAATGCTTAACACCTAAATACCTGCATGACTGTATTTAAATTGCATGTAAATTGAATTCATTCTTATTGACTCACATTTTTCTTTTTGGTGTTTTAACCTTTGCTAGCCGCCCTTCAGCTTGGTTTCTAGTTCACAGTTTTACAGTATATTTAAGTATCAGGTTTTCAAAAAGTGGGCCTCATATTTGAGACAGGTCATGTCTACCAGCACCCTTGAGTTCACTCTGTGGATGTTATCAGCTTAGCTTTCTTTTGCCTGGGTTATAAGTCCACTTCGGCTGAGCAGAGACTGAGACCACAGGAAGATACAGTGAGGAGCTCTGTAAGCAGTTTGTTCACCCACGCACTCAGTTCAATCGCTCAGTCATGTCTCTTTGCGACCCCACAGACTGCAACACGCCAGGCTTCCCTGTCCATCACTAACTCCTGGAGCCTGCTCATCCCGCTCTGGCTCCTGCCAAAACATCCTTTTCATCTCTAGCTGAGCTAAGATTTTAAATTCTCCAAGAACACAGACCATGTCCCTCCTCAGCTTTATTCAAGAACATTTAGGCACTCTAAATATTCTGATTGAGAATGAAAATGAAACTTACAGTGGAGTCAAATGCTGGCAGATGGAGGCCCACCTCTAACATGCTATACAACTTCTTTAGGGCAGTTTTCCTGTCTGTGCCACCTTAATTGTGTGGCCAAAATGAAAATAGGTGGGACAACACAACAGATAAAGGCTTAGGCTGGCCTGAGGGGGGAATCCCTGATTCTGCCACTTATCAGCTCTGAGATGATGAGCAAGTTATTTTGTTTCCGTAGCCTCAGTTCCCTCATTTGCAAAACAGGTATAATCACTGCACTTATAATTCATAGGGTTGCTGAGATAACAAATGCAAAACACTCTGTAAAGAGCTTGGTGCAAATTAAGCCCCTCAAAATGTTACATATTATCACACTAAATTTGAATGGAAAAAAAGCACCAATCATCATTAGATAAATCCATGTTCTTTCCTCTGGGAGATGCTTTACAGTCACAGCAGTGCTAGTTCTCAGCCCTCAGGAGTTCTTAACCACCAATGGCTGCCCCAATCCCACTTCCCTGTCTCACCTTTCTATTAATATATGAAGGCCCTCCCCAGGGGCAAAGGACTGAGGCATTGGCATATGAGTTTAGAGAAACATTGTGTTTAATGGTAAAGGTTAGCACACTCCAGCACCGGGCATGGCCTGGAGTCGAAGCAGCAGGGGTGGGTAGGTGACTTCCACGGTGCCTCACATGGCGAAGAGGATGAGGAAGGCGACCATCAAACAGAAGAGCCCCATAGCCTCAGACAGGGCAAAGCCCAGAATGGCATAGGAGAAGAGCTGCTGCTTCAGAGACGGGTTCCTGTCAGGCACAGAGACAGGGAAAGAAAAGGGTGAGGGCATGGGTCATGGGTGGTGGTGGAAGACTCAAGTAGTTTAGGTGAATGGGAGAGGGCCCCGCTTGCATATATCCTGGGGACTGGACAGGCAAGCAGAGTACCAACACGGTAAGTTTTAAGTGAGCCAAGTTGGAAACATTTAAATTCTGAGAAAATAGGAGGTAGATGAAATCAACGCAAAGCTAAAGGATCTTCTGCTGAAGGTGGAATTTACAGTAGGAGATACTCAGTAGACCACCTTGGACCTTACCTGGCATAGCCAATGATCAAGCTGCCAAACACTGTCCCGATACCGGCCCCTGAACCAGCCACACCAACTGTGGCAGCCCCAGCGCCAATAAACTTGGCCGCTGTGTCAATGTCCCGGGAGACAACACTGGTTTGGAATTCCCTTCGGGCCACCTGCAGTGGGCCACTGCTGCAGGAAGGCTAGAAGGAGGGGGAGAGAGGGAAGTAGGGGAGAATAGAGGAGATAGTGAGGCTCAAGGGCAGGTGGCTGACTCCACCCCTCACTCCACCCACCCGAACTCGGAAATTGTTGGAAGGCTGCTTAGCAAGTACAGAATGCTCAGACTGCAGGGTGTGATTAGAATTAGTCTTAGGGTCCATTTCCAGACAGGGCTAGGGAAATTTCACGAAAACTCAATTTCAGTTTTCCAAGTTTCACCTACAATGCTCACTTTGCGGGTACTTAGAACTATTAAAGCACCCCAGATTCTCTGACTGTCCTCCCAGTTTGCCTTAAAGGCAACTGCACAAACTTAAAGGAACCTAGTCTAGGGACATTCTTAAGAGGGCCCATTCTCCTTTACCTGTACAGATGGGATCTCTGGCCTGCTCAGGAAGGAGGCAGACACAGGCCTAATCAGACCCCTGGTACAAGAGCGGATCTATAAAATCAGAAACACATATTCCTCCAAATCAGGCAAGAAGACAAACGAGAAATTTGTTTGTCTATAATAACAAATATTATAAATAAAACAAGTCCAAAGTATTTCAAGGTCAATCATTGCATTACTGTTTCTATCAGACATGGCTGCACCAGAGACCCTGGTGCAGTCAGCAGTGGCAATTTGTTTAAAACTGGGTAACAAAGTTCACTTCTATGGGCACAGTCCTTAATCAGTATCTCAGAATGGGGAAAAAAAAAAAAAAGCCCACACTAACATCAAATCAAGTACAGGAAGGATTTGTATCCAGACCACCAAAGGAATCAGAAGGGGAAAATCTTATTTTGCTAAAAATGTAGTCACTATTACACACCCTGAATGGAGTGGGCCAGTAAGCCTGGTGAGACTCCTGTAACAAAGCTTTCTTGAGCTATTGTAAGAAATACAATGTGGCAGTTCTCAAACTTGATTGAACATTATAATCACCTCAGTTCTAATAAAAATACAGATGTAAGGATTTCATCCCCATAGGGTGCAGCCTGGGCATCAAGATTTTTTAAAGCTCCCCAGATGATTCCAACATGCAGCCAAGGTTGAGAATCACTGTTTCAGAGGGCAGCCTTGCTGTGGCCAAGCTAGACTAGGGGTACACGTCAGATCCAGACTCTGACCACATTCCCAAGCCAAGATAGCTTGGTTTACATGCACAAATAACCGGGGGTTAACTGCATCCATCTTACTGCTTCGCTAAAAGAGCAACATCACCAGGATGCAAACCCCTCTCAGTTCATTCATTAAACACGAATGGCTCCCACACCTGGTGCTACAGAGCACCAGGGAGCCGCAGCTTACCAGAGCAGGAGAAATGAGTAGTGCTCCAGTGGTCTGCATTTTTTTCAGTCTGCAGAGGGAGAAAAAAAAAAAAAAATCCATTGACAGCCTGGTTGTTTGCTTACAGTTGCGACCTTCGGTCGTCCCCTTCACCCCGCCCGTCTTCCCTGGACCACGCTCTTCCTCGAACCATGCCCAAGCTGAGAAGATTAGAGGTCAGAGGGACAGCACCAACTCCCATTCCACGACTTTCAGCGCGACAGGTCTGTAAAGAAAGGTCATGGAGATTGGAAGTAAAAGAAGAAGGCCCGAGCCCAGCAGGGAAATGATGCTCAAATCCGGGACAGACTGGGGAGGCAGGAACTAGGGAGATACCGTTCAGGGTCCTGCCCATTTCAAACAGCAGTCCACCGCCCGCCTCAGCTGGGACAGTTAATCGCTCATTACCGTAGGTAATTATATTAATTGTTAAGGTTACAGATACCCATCGCTTTCCCCGGCCCTACGGACTAATGCCTCTCCACACAACCCAGCCACATCCTTGCCGATTGCTGGCTTTCGGCTTCAAGTCACCTGTACGCCCACTGCCCTGCTGCCCCTCCTCAGACCACAGCGCTCGCCCGGCTCAAGGTGACTGACTCACGTCCCGGCTTTAGCTCTAGGACTCAGCACACTGTTCCCGGACCCACGTGTCCTGGGGTTTCCCAACTCTCATTGGCCGCAATCCCCCCGCGCCTTCATTGGTCAACATCCTCCAGTCCTCCTTTCTTATTGGTCTTGCGCAACTTCTTTCTCTCTCTCCACAGGAGCTTCGTGGCAGTTCCCGCCTCCATGCGGGCAAAGGCGGGGTTTTCCTCCGAGATCTGGTTTCCGATTGGCCGCTTTCTGGAGCGCTCGACCATAGAGTCTGCCGGACTAAGAGGTTCCATAACCTTCCCCACAAAATGGCGGCCAAGGTGGAAAGCTGAAGAAAAAGGCGTGGGAGAGAGACCGGACGGCTTACGCAGACAGACACATGACCTTGGACCTTAGCCTTCATTCGAGCTCGCGGGCCCTGCGGCGCGTTGTCTGTTGGGATTTGTAGTCGCTTCAGGCCCCAAAGGTGGTTGAGATCCCGCGAGACTCCCAGGCTGGGCGAGCCACCGCCTTTGCAGCAATTCCCGCCCTCAAGATTTGTGGGCGGCTTGCTTCCGCAATGAAGCATAAAGGCTGGCTACCTCTTCGTAAGTTCGCTAGTGGGCCAGCGCAGCTTTGTGACTGCTGCTCTCGTTGAGTAGCCATGGGCTAGCAACTGGTGTTTGTTTGATTAAAGTATTTTCGTATTGTAAAAACAACATTACAAGGATAAAACACTTAACATCCTGATAGGAAAACGATGGGAACAGGCAGAAAGAAATATAAATTGAAGGAAAAGTTATCTTCAATTAAACCATACAAAGAAGTAAAAGTTTAAATGCAACTTTTCTCACTAATCAAAAGTGCAGAGTTCTTTTTACTAATGTGACCCAAGTACTTCTATACTTGCTGGTGAGAATATGAATCAGAACATTTCTTGAAAGCTATTTGGCAATATTTGTTGAAAGACTGAATGGTCCATCTTCGACCCAGAAATTCTCAAGGAATTGAGAGCCTTTAAACTCTCCATCCTTTACCCAGGAATATCACTCATAGAAATCTATCTTGAAGGAGAAAATCAGAAATGCAGAGATTCTCTTCAAAGGATGTTGAAGAATTTTTTGAAATTGGAAACAAGTAAATATGTTCACTTGATGAAATAAGCAGATATTTTAAATTACGTTTCTTTCTTTTCCTTTCAGTTTAATAAAAATTTATTTAGAATTCCTGGGATGGGGGACTTCCCTGGCAGTCTAGTGACTAAGATTCTTCGCTCCCAATGCGGGCGGCCCAGGTTCCATCCCTGGTCTGGGATCCAGATCCCGCATCCTGCAAAAAAGATCAAAGATCCTGTGTGCCACAACTAAGACCTGGCACAGCCAAATAAATTAAAAAAAAAAAAAAAATCCTAGGATAGTGGTTGTGGGCACCCAACCTCGAGAGGAGTGAGCACTAGGAAATCACTGAAAAATCACGCAGTCCCTACATCCCTGGCCAACATAAGGAGGAAAAGTCGTTTCCCTGAAAATGGGTCGGTCCTCATTCATCCAAGAAGGATTGGGAGGACATATGCTAGGGGAGCCATTAAATGTTGCTAGGGGGAAGGAGGGGGATGTGCTGGACCCACACTGTTTTCTCAAAAATCAGGGGCAAAACAGATCCACTTCTCTGAGGGCCAAGTTCTGGGTCACCAGGCCGATTTCTTAGCTTTGATGTCACTTCCCTGGGTAAAATTTTCATGCTGTAGGTTCAGCACAAGGTTGTCAGCAGTGAGATGTGGTGATTGTCTTGGAGATGTTCTGGGCTGCCTAGATCTTGTGCAGTTTTGATGTAGCCTGAGTTCTTGCTCAGTCCTCTGAGATGAGCAGGGTGGGTTCAAAAAGACCAAGTCTCAATCCCTGGCCCCATTCTTACAATTCCTGTTGCTGGCCAAAATCTTGACTTACTCTGCCTATTGAAGCAGAATAAAAATTACAGAGACAGGGTTTGGAGGAAATAGAAAGGTGAATTTAATTCTCAGCTGGCAGAGAAGGGAACAAAGTAGACTCATGCCTCAAGAACTGTGTCACCCTCCACGAGGGGTATAGGGGCTTATATATGATGACAGCTTGCAGTCGATGATGAGGGTCAAAGGTGTTAGGATCTTGTCAAAAATTGTTGTAGGCTGGGGTCAGTAACCCAGTAACTGAGTCTGGCAGGTTGGCGCTCTGTGGCCTTCTTTCTGATAGTAACTACAAGGGAAAGGGTGTTGTAAAGGTAAACACCAGATACAGGATGCATTTAGCATAGAGTCAAAGGAAAATAGGTGTGAAGTGTAGTTTCTGCAGAGATAGGGGGCAGAAAAGCAAACTTAGTTACACACATTCAGAGTTAGGAGCTAGGAGCAGTTAAAGTAAAAAAAAAGGTGGGGGGGATGTTCGGGCCTGCTCACTGTTCTCTTTATTTTCTTTGTTCTCAGAAAAGGGAAAGAAAGAAACTCATTCTGCTCTTTTTCTTTCCACTGCAACACTCCACTTTCCCAGCCCTCCTCTGGGCTCTCAGATCCAGGGTTGCATTAAGATAGCTCCTGCCTAGCCCTGTTTCAGGTCCTCTGTGAACCCTCCCTGTGGGCAGCAGCCAGGAACAAGGAGGCAGCATCAGAAATTGAGGCAAGCCCAGTAAAATCATGTTTCTGGTTTTACATTTTATACTGAGAAATCTACATGATGTAAGACAAATTTTAAGGATGTACTTGCAGAGTTGTATAACATAGTGAAGAAAAACGAGAAAAAAAAAGAAAACAATAATTGTTTATGGATGGTGTAATATTTGATTCATATTTTTATGAGTTCAGTTGAGTCACTCAGTTGTGTCTGACTCTTTGCGACCCCGTGGACTGCAGCACGCCAGGCCTCCGTGCTCATCAAGCTCCCGGAGTTTACCCAGACTCATGTTCATTGAGTCGGTGATGCCATCCAACTGTCTCATCCTCTGTCATCCCCTTCTCCTCCCACCTTCAATCTTTCCCAGCATCGAGGTCTTTTCAAATAAGTCAGTTCTTCACATCAGGTGGCCAAAGTATTGGAGTTTCAGCTTCAACATCAGTCTTTTCAATGAACACTCAGGACTGATCTCCTTTAGGATGGACTGGTCGGATCTCCTTGCAGTCCAAAGGACTCTCAAGAGTCTTCTCCAACACCACAGTTCAAAAGCATTAATTCTTCAGCATTCAGCTTTCTTTATAGTCCACCTCTCACATCCATACGTTACTACTGAAAAAACCATAGCCTTGACTAGATGGACCTTTGTTGGCAAAGTAATGTCTCTGCTTTTTAACAGGCTGTCTAGGATGGTCATAACTTTCTTTCCAAGGAATAAGTTTCTTTTAATTTCATGGCTGCAGTTACCATCTACAGTGATTTTGGAGCCAGGTAAATAAAGTCAGCCACTGTTGCCACTGTTTCCCCATCTATTTGCCATGAAGTGATGGGACCGTATGCCGTGATCTTAGTTTTCTGAATGTTGAGCTTTAAGCCAACTTTTTCACTTTCATCAAGATGTTCTTTAGTTCTTCACTTTCCGTCATAAGGGTGGTGTCATCTGCATATCTGAGGTTATTGATATTTCTCCTGGCAATCTTGATTCCAGCTTGTACTTCTTCCAGCCCAGCGTTTCTCATGATGTACTCTGCATATAAGTTAAATAAGCAGGGTGACAATATACAGCCTTGACGTACTCCTTTTCCTATTTGGAACCAGTCTGTTGTTCCATGTTCTGTTCTACCTGTTGTTTCCTGACCTGCATACAGATTTCTCAAGAGACAGGTCAGATGGTCTGCTATTCCCATCTCTTTCAGAATTTTCCAGTTTGTTGTGATCCAAACACTCAAAGGCTTTGGCATGGTCAATAAAGCAGAAATAGATATTTTTCTGGAACTCTTTTGCTTTTTCAATGATCCAGTGGATGTTGGCAATTTGATTGTATGTATTAACAATTATGCCAGTCCAGAAAGTCAGAACTCTGGACTCCTAGAAAAAAATATTTTAAGATTGAGATTTGCAATTTAAGATATCCTGCCAGAATGGTACAATGGAAAGAATATGGAGTTTTGAAATCACACAGACTTGAGTACCCATCATGGTTATATCATATAACAAGATATGTCTCTTTCCAAGCAAATTACCAAATCTCTTTTGGCTTTAGTGTAATAAGCTACTATTTATTGAGGCCTCACCGTATAGCAAGAATTGGGTTAGGTGCATTCACCCATTATATGATTTAATATTTACAACATCCCTTTAAGTGGGTATTATTATCCCCATTTTACAGATTACCCCCATGTTACAGAGCATCATTTTTTCCAGTTTGGCATATTTGGTAAGAGGTAAAGTCAGTATGTGTGTCCAGGTAGGTCTGGGTCCATAGCGCTTAATCATTAGTTCTTGAACCTCCCTGAAACTGGAGAACCTATAAAACAGGGTTAATACTATTCACCTTTTAGAAATCTGAGATAAAACGAATTCCAGGCATGGGTTGGTATTTGATGAATATTCCCTTTCTGTTACTACTCTAGGACAATTTATAGTTTCATGAGGAAATCCCTAACTTTGCATGTATTTTTTTTTCACATCCAGATGTGTTACAAAGCTCTACTCATAGCTTAACTTCAACACTGTCAAGTTTATCCTTGTGGCCTGCTGGAAATCAGATATGTCATCACTGTGCTTAGACATGAGTTTTGGAGTTAAATAAGCAGTAGTCCTAGCACTGCCACTTACTGCCCTGTGGCTTGGGGCAAGGCTCTTAACCTCTCGAAGGCTATGTCATCATTTATAAAAGAATTCTTATGAGTAAATGAGGTAGTACATGTAGAGGTGCTCATTTAATTATTGGAGGAAAAGGTAAGCTAGGAGAAGCTATAGGAAGTGGAAGGTAGTTAGGAAATCTCAAATTCAGACCTGACATCTCGGGATTGTATCACCTGACTAGGAGGAAGCCCAAAAACTTCTTTGGGAACTCTGAGAGGTGAGAGGATTCCATAATAGGCAAAAAAGCTTTTTTTAATGGCTACAAAGTGATTTATTAGAAAAAAAATTTTTAAATTGAAATATAGTTGATTTATAATGCTGTGTTAATTTCAGGTGTACAGCACAATGATTCAGTTATATATATATATTTCTTTTTCAGATTCTTTCTCTTATTACAAAATATTGGCTATACAATATTTTGTATTGTATAGGTCCTTGTTGGTCGCCTCTTTTGGTGTGTATATGTTAATCTTAAACTCCTAATTTATCCCTCCCCTCCCCCACTTTCCCCTTTGGTAGCCATAAGTTTGTTTTCTATGTCTGTGGGTCTCTTTCTGTTTTGTAAATAAGTTCATTTGTATTGCAAAAAAATCTTTTGGTGACAGTGACAAAGGACAAGCTTGTGGATAATAATACCAGCAGGTCCCTCTTTCTTTTTCTTTTTTTCAGGTCTCTCTTGCTAAAGACATTTTTGACTCTTCAAAACCTACCTTTTCCACCCAGAGTCTTATCTCAGATCATCTTTCTTTTCCTTCGAATCCAGTTTCACTTTTTCTTTAGGCTTCAGCGTAACAAACATTTTAAAGCACTTGACAGCTTCAATCGGTGCACTGTGCCGGAATACACCGATGAATAGAGTCAGTTTCCACATTAAGTCGCGTCCGACTCTTTGCCACCCCATGGAATGTAGCATACTAGGCTCTTCTGTCCTCCACTATCTCACAGGGTTTGCTCAGATTCATGTCCATTGAGTCCATGACGCTATCTAACCATCTAATCCTCTGCTGCTCCCGTCTCCTTTTCCCTTCAATCTTTCCATGGTTGAAAGTCTTCTTTTCCCTTCAATCTTTTCAAGGTCTTTTCCAATGAATTAGAGCTTCGCATCAGGCAGCCAGAATGTATTGAAGCTTCAGCTTCAGCATCAGTCCTTCCAATGATTAGTAGAAATCTCAGAATTAGCAAGAAAATAAATAGGCAAGTAAATACTAAATACTAGTATCTTAATGACTGTCACAAGAAAACTAACTTGAAAAATACAACAAAGGGAGAGAACCAAGGAAGACCTTTCTGAAAAAAAAAAATTCTGGCTGAGCTTTTCTTTAAATGTGTATATAATTTTATTTAGTTAGTTCTGGTTGTGCTGGGTCTTTGTTACTGCATGGACTTTTCTCTAGTTGTGGAAAGTGGGGATGACTCTAATTGCAGTGCTTGGGGCTTTCCCACATGCTCCGTGGCATGTGGGATCTTCCCAGATCAGGGATTGAACCAGTGTCTCCTGCATTGACAGGTGGATTCTTTATCACCCAGCCACCAGGGAAGCCTTGGGCTGAACTTTGAGGATAAAATAGGTTACCTAGATATGTCAAGGGAAAGAGTGAGAATGGATGAAGATACTCCAGCCAGAGTGAACAACATGTGTAGAAACCCAGGAGGGTTGGTGAGGCCAAACTTAGACTAAGTGGTCATGGTCTTGGGACAGGAGAAATATGACTACCACACTCCAATTCTGGCGATATGGCCAGATTAAGTATTCTGAAAATTCTCTTGCTATGACATCTAAAAACACTCCATAAAATATAACACATATATTGCATAGACTTGTTTTTAAAAAATCTTTCTTTATTTATATTTGACTGTTCCAGGTCTTCCTTGCTGCATGAGGGCTTTCTCTAGTGGTGGTGCTTGGGCTTTTCGTTGTGGTTACATAGCCATTCGCTTGTTGCAGAGCACAGGCTCTAGAGTGAGGGCTTAGTAGTTGTGGTACACAGGCTTAGTTACTGTGAGGCATGTGGAATCTTCCTGGACCAGGGGTCGAACCTGTGTCTCCTGCATTGGCAGGCAGATTCTTAACCCCTGGACCACCAGGAAAGTCCCATAACATTGTTTTTGATAGTTAAAAGAAAATATATTCTATATTATATCCAAATTGCTAATTTCCCACAGCCTGAAAAAAATACCTCCTTTGTCAAATGACCCAGTTGGTGATGATATATTCTGTGACAACAATAGTAATGAATATAAAAGGAGTTTTTTTGGCGGGCAGAAATTAAGGAGTACCCTTAAAGATCCTAAAGAAAGAGAAAACAAAATGAGAGCTGTAAACATGTATACTAAATTGAAGCTGCCATGTCTGGAAATATGGTGGAATAGAGAAAGCAGTGTCAGTTATAGAAATTAACTGGCTTGAGTTTTAATTCCCCATAGGGAGAAAAGGATTTGGAGTCTGTATAAGAGGAGATAGAATTGAAATTTCCAAATAAACCTAAGTTCTTCAAAAGGCTACACTCTTTGAAGGGTGGACTTAAATGTGGACTACCATCCACAGGGAGGTGACAAAGAAGCTTGTCTCCCTATTCATGGCTCTCAGTGAGGAAAAACAAAAAACTAAAACTAGGGACTTCCCTGGTGGTCCAGTGGCTAAGGTTCTGTTCTCCCAGTGCAGGGTTTGACCTCTGGTCAGAGAATTAGATCCCACATGCTGCAACTAAGACCTGGCACTGAAAAATAAGTAAATAATTTTTTTTTTAAAAAACTAAAACTTTCTTGAGAATTTATAACTACAAGATTATACTTGATGTTGGTTTTGGATTCAGATATATACCCTGGGTCCAGGAGTGCTCAAGCTAAGGAATTGACATCAAAAGTTATTCTAGGCTTGGGGTGTCCCTGGTATGAACCAATGTGAAACTCCTTCGAACCTGTGCAAGATTCTCACAATAACTGAAAAGTAATCTCCATAAAGAAACAATCCACAATGAGCAAGGATCAGCAAACATTAAAAAGCAGCAAGAATTTCAGATAACACAATATTCAGATGACAACTCAACTATAAAAGAGGCAGTAAAGTGCAGTGATTAAGAGTATAAACTCTAAAGCCAGACTACCGGGCATTCTAGTCCAGGCATTCTACTTACTATCCAGGTTTTCTTGGGTAAGTTGATTAAATTCTCTATGCCTCCATTTCCTTATATGGGATTGTTATGAGGATCAAATGAATTAATATTTATAAAGCACCTAGAACAGTACTTGGCACATAGTGTCACAAATGTGTTTGTTATTATTTAAAACTAAGTATGTTTACAATGATCAAGGACACGAGAAAAAAATCAAGATGATATAAAAAAGAACTTGCAGATTTGAAAAAGAAATAAATGGTGGAGGGGGTAAATTAGGAGTTTGGCTATGCTTCCCTGGTGGCTCTGTGGTAAAAAGAATCTGCCTGCCAATGCAGGAGACTTGAGTTTGATCCCAGGATTGGGAAGATTCCCTGGAGAAGGAATAGCAACCCCTTCAGTATTCTCACTTGGGAAATCCCAGGAAAAGAGGAGCCTGGTGGGCTACAGTCCATGGAATCACAAAAGTGTAGGACATGATTTAGAGACTAGACAACAACAATTGAATCACTGTGTGATACACTGGAAATTAACACAACATTGTAAATTAACTACACTCCAATAAAAGGCAAAATAAATAAGAAATGAACAATTCAAAGAAGAAAAAGAAATAAATGAAATAAAAAGTGAAAAATATAGTCAGTGAAATTAAGAAAAAATCCTGATGGGTAGGTTAAACAAAAGATTGATGACAGCTTGAAGGAAAGTTAATAAACTGGAAAACAGGTCTGAGAAAATTATCCAGAGTGAAGTGCAAAGAAGTAAAAGATCAAAAATATGAAAAGGAGGTTAAGGGACATGGAGGGCAAAATGAGAGCTGACATCCACATAATTAGAATATTAGGAGAGAATAGAGAGAACTGGAAAGAATCACTATTTGAAAAGATAATAGCTGAGAAGTTTACACACTAACGAAAAACATGAATCTTCTGGTTTAGTAGTCTCAACAAAACCCAAATAAGATTTTATAAAATGAGAAAAATCCATGATTTCCATATTAGTCAAACAACAGACCACTCTACACAGAGAAGATATTCAAAGTTACCACAAATAAAGAACAATTTATCTACAATAGAAAGTTTCTGAGAAGGTAACATTTGAACAAAATCTTGAAAGAGGGACAGTAAGGTATGAGGCTATATGGGGAGGACATATTCCATGCCGAAAGAACAAAAGGTGGAAAGGCTGTTATTAATACATCCCAGGAATAAAAATAGACCAGTTTGAACAGAGAGGAGGGATCAAGAGGGAGTATCATTGGAGATGCAGTTAGAGAGATAATGGGGGTGGGGGTGGGGGTAGAAGAGGAAGCTCTGTAAATATTAGCTTTAAAAGAATTTTGACTTTTACTCTGAGTGAAATGGTGACTCATTAGAGGATTTTGAGTAGAGGAGTGACATAGTCTGACATACATTTTGAAAGGGTAATTCAGAGAAAATAATACTGACAAGGACAGGCAGGGACCCCTGTTGGAGGTTAGTGTCATAATCTAGATGAAAAATGATGTAGCTTGAACCGAGATGGTAGCAGTGGAAGTGGTAAGAAATGATAGCATTCTGGTTTTATTTTAAAAGTAGAGACAACAACATTAATGGATGAGGATGAGAGAATGAGAGGAATTAAAGATGACTCCAAGGTTTCTGCCTTGAATAGCTGGAATATTGGAGTTGCCATTAACTGAGATAAGGTTGACCATATTTAGAGCAGATTTCTTTTTTTGAAGGTGGAATTAGGATTTCAATTTAACATATTAATTTGAGGTGACTGTTACACACTGAAGTGAGGACAACAGTCAGCATTTGAATATATGAGTCTGGGGTCCAGAAGAAATCTGGGCTGGAAATATGTATTTGGGAGTTATCAGTAAATAGTTGACATTTAACATCCAGAGATTGGATGAGATGATCAAAGAGGAGTATATCACATCTAGACACATCAGAGCCAAATTGTCAAAAGATAAAGAGAAACTTCAAAACAGGAAGAGGAAAGTGGCTGATCATGGACAAGGGAATCCTCAATAAAATTAACAGCTGATTTCTTACTGTAAACTATGGAGTCCAGAAGGCAGTGGGAGGACAAATTGAAAGTGCTGAAAGAAAATAACTGTCAGCCAGGATCTATTTATGGCAAATATATCCTTTGAAAATTACTGGAGAAATTGAGACATTCCCAGATAAACAAAGACTAAGAAAATTCACCACTAGCAGAATTGCCCTACAAGAATTGCTAAAGATGGCTTCCCTGGCAGCTCAGTGGTAAAGAATCTGCCTGCCAATTTAGAAGAGATGGGTTTGATCCCAGGTCTGGGAAGATCCTACATAATGTGGAACAGTTAAGCCTGTGTGCCACAGCTATTGAATCTGTGCTCTAGAGCCTGGGAGCTCCAACTACTGAGCCACATGCAGCACCTACTGAAGCCAGTGCACCCTAGACCTGTGCTCTGCAACAAGAGAAGCCACAGCAATGAGAAGCCCGTGTACCACAACTAGAAAGTAGCCCCAGCTCACTACAATGAAGACTTAAGGCAGCCACAAATAAATAAATAAATAAAAATTTAAAAAATGCCAAAGAGAGCCTTTCAGGTGGAAATGATAGGACATTAGACAGTAATTCAAATACACATGAAGAAACACATAGCATTAGCAAATGTAAATGCATAAGTAAATATAAAAGACAACATATGGATGGATTTCTCTGGTGGCCCGGTGGTTATAACTCTATACTTCCAATGTAGGGGCATGAGTTCAGTCCTTGGTTGGGGAAGTTCTACATGCTTCACGGTGCACCCCTTCTTTTCCTCTTCTACCCGATCTGAGGCCATTACATAGAGCAGCACTTATAAAGTTGTGTTAATGAGGTTTATAATATAGTAAATCCCCTACATACTAACCTTCAAGTTGGGAACTTTCAAGTATTCAAATATACGTTCCATCATCATCAGCTATGAGTGAAATTGCAGCTTGTCCTCTGAATCCTATTGCTGATGATCTTTCAGATCTACCATCTCCCCCATCCTCTCCTTCCTCCAGTAAGTAACTTTCCTTGCCTGTTCACTTGATGCCAGCCCCTGTATGCCAGCTATTGTACTGAACCACTGTACTTTTCAAGGTACTGTACTATAAGATTAAAAATGTTTTATTTTTTGTGTTTGTTTTTAATGTATTATTTGTGTGAAAAGTATTATAAACCTATTACAATCCAACCAGTCAATCTTAAAGGAAATCAGTCCTGAATATTCATTGGAAGAACTGATGCTGAAGCTGAAACTCCAATACTTTGGCCACCTGATGTGAAGAACCAACTCTTTGGAAAAGACCCTGATGCTGGGAAAGATTGAAGGCAGAAGGAGAAGGGGACGACAGAGGATGAGATGGTTGGATGGCATCACTGACTCAATGGACATGAGTTTGAGTAGGCTCCGGGGGTTGGTGATGGACAGGGAAGCCTGGTGTGCAGCAGTCCATGAGGTTGCAAAGAGTCAGACATGACTGAGTGACTGAACTGAGCTGATACAGCCAATTGTGTTAGTTGGGTACCTAAGCTAACTTTCCTGGGCTTATGGGCAAATTGGATTTATGAATGCTTTCTCTTAACAGATTTGTTCATATATAGGGAATTTACTTTACTTATATCTAAAGATGTAATTTGGGGCTCCCAGTTAGCTCAGTTGGTAGAGCATGAGATTCTTGAAGATGTAATGTTATTGTATGATAACATTGTATGATAACAATAGCACAAAGGAGAGGAGAGGGAATTAAGATATACTGAAGTAAAGTTTTTACACACTATTGAAATTAATTCAGAATTAATTTGAAGTACCACATGCCACAACTAACTGAAGCCCACATGCCCTATAGCCTGTGCTCCGCAAAAGAGAAGCCAACTCAGTGAGGAGCCCACATACTGCAACGAGAGAGTAACCCTTGCTTGTCACAGTTGGAGAAAGCCCATGTAGCAATGAAGACCCAGTACTGCCAAAAATAAATAAATAAACAATTTTTTTAAAGTTCAACAATTGTGGCAGAACCCAGAGCAATACATGAAAATCAACTGTATTTCCACACATTAGCAATGAGCAACCAAAAATGAAATTAAGAAAATTTTATTTACAATAGCATCAAAAAGAATAAAATTATCAGAAACAAATATAGCGAAGTCATTAATTATAAGGCTTATATGCTGAAAAATAGAAATATTATTGAAAGAAATTAAAGAAGACATCCCAGGTTCTTGTGCTGGAAGATACCACATTTTAAAAATGAAAATACTCTCCAAGTTGATCTACAGATTCAGTGCAAACTCTATCAGAATCCCACCTGGCATTTTTTTTGTAGGAATTGAAGAGCTGAAGCTAAAATTCAAGTGAAAATTCAAGGTTCCCAGAACAGAAAAAAATAATTTCAAAAAAGAGGAACAAAGTCTGAGGATTCATATCTCCCAATTTCAAAACTTCTACAAACTATAGGAATCAAGACAGCATATGGTTAGACAATAGATCAGTGTAACTGAATTAAAAGTCCAGAAATACTTCCTTATATTTACAGTCAATTTATTTTAAGTAAGAGACCTAAGATAACTCAACTTGGGGAGCGGGCAGAGAATACTAGTGTCAACAGATTGCACTTGAAAAGCTGGATATCCACATGCAGAAGAATGAAGTTGGACCCCTACCTCACACCATGTACAAAACTTAATTCAAACTGGGTGATAAACCTAAATATAAGAGCTAAAACTATAATTCTCTTAGAAGAAAAAGAGGCATTAATCTTCATGACCATGTCTTAGACTAATTTTTTTTACATATTTTACCAAAAATGCAAGTAACAAAGCATACCATATAAATTGGATATAATATCAAATAAACTGGCTATATACCAAACTGGATATAATCAATGACAGTTAGAAGTCATTTCAAAGGATGACATCAAGGAAGTGAAACAGTCCACAGAATGCAAGAAAATTTTTGCAAATCATATATTTGATGAGACATATCTAGAATATATGAAGAGTTCTTACTACTCAATAATAAAAAACAAATAACCAATTTTAAAATGGGCAAAATATCTGATGAGACACTCTTCAAAAAAGATATAGAAATGGGGAAATTCCTGGCAGTCCAGTGGTTAGACTGGACTTGACTTGAGCTTCCACTGCTGAAGCATGTGTTCTGTCCTTGGTTGGGGAACTAAGATCTTGTACACGGGGCAGCCAAAACCAACCAACCAACCAAACAAAATTAAAGATATATATACAGGGACTTCCCTATTGGTCCAGTGGGTAAGAATTCGCCTGCCAATCCAGGGGACACAGTTTCGACTCCTGAACTGGGAAGATCCCACATGCCTCGGAGCAGCTAGGTCCAAGCACAACTAGAACCTGTACTCCAGAGTACAGGAACTGCCACTACTGAAGCCCGTGTACCCTAGAGTCCATGGTCCACAACAAGAGAGGCCAGAGAGTAGCCCCCACTTGCTGCAAGTAGAGAAAGCCTGAGCACGGCAACATAGACCTAGCACAGCTTAAATAAATAAATAAAATTCAAAAATAAAAAAAACCACAAATGGTCAATAAGCACATGAAAAGATGTTCAATCATTAGCCATCAGAGAAACGCAAATCAAAACCACAATAAGCTACCATGCAGATGATACCATCCTTAGGGCAGAAAGTGAAAAAGAACTAAAGAGCCTCTTGATGAAAGTGAAAGAGGAGAGTGAAAAAGTTGGCTTAAAACTCAACATTCAGAAAACTAAGATCATGCCATCACTTCATGGCAAATCGATGGGGAAACAGTGGAAACGGTGGCTGAGTTGATTTACCTGGACTCTAAAATCACTGCAGATGGTGACTGCAGCCATGAAATTAAAAGACACTTATTCCTTGGAAGGAAAGTTATGACCAACCTAGACAGCATATTAAAAAGCAGAGACATTACTTTGCCAACAAAGGTCCATCTAGTCAAGGCTGTGATTTTTCCAGTGGTCATGTATGGTTGTGAGAGTTGGACGGTGAAAAAAGCTGAGCATCGAAGAACTGATGCTTTTGAACTGTGTGGGTGTTCATTGGTAGGACTGATGCTGAAGCTGAAACTCCAATACTTTGGCCACCTGAGGCGAAGAACTGACTCATTTGAAAAGACCCCGATGCAGAGAAAGATTGAAGGCAGGAGGAGAAGGGGACAGAGGATGAGATGGCCGGATGGCATCACCAATTCAATGGTTTGGGTAAACTCTGGGCATTGGTGATACACAGGGAGGCCTGGCATGCTGTGGTCCACGGGGTTGCAAAGAGTCGGACACGACTGAGTGACTGAACTGAACTGAACTTATACCAACTCTGATGGTTATACTTGAGAAGACAAATAAGTGTTGGTGAATATATGGAGGATTATAATCCTCATGAGCTACTGGTGGGAATATAAAATGCCACAGCCACTTTGGAAAATAGTTTGGCAATTTCTTGGAACACAGAATTATCATATGACCTAGCAACTTCACTTTAGGTATATACCCAGAATGAAAGAGAAATCACAATATATGTCCATAGAAAAACTTGTTCATGAATATTCATAGCAAATTTATTCATAATAGCCTGAAAGTGGAACCAACCCAAATTTCCCTCAACTAATGAATGGATAAATGAAATATGGCACATCCATAGAATAGAATATTATTTGGTCATAAAAAGGAATGAAGTATTGATAAATTTTACAATATGGATGAACTTTGAAAATGTTATGCTTATGGACAGAAGCCAGGCCAAAAAGCCACATATTATGTGATTCTTTTTGCATAGAATTTTTCCAGAACATTCAAATCTTTAGACACAGAATCTGTAGTGGTCGCCAGGTGGCGGGGGGATGAAGGTGTGATGGCTAATGGGTATCAGGTTTCTTTCAGAAGGATGAAAATGTTCTTTTTTTTTTTTTTTCCAAGCCCCTCAGCAAGATGGATCTTAGTTTCCCTACCAGGAATCAAAACCACGTCCCTTGCATTGGAAGCACAGAGACTTAACCACTGGACTTCCAGGGAATTCTAGCAAACATTCTAAACTTGACTGGTGCTGACCGCAGAACTCTGAATAAGCTAAAACCTTTGAACTGTACACTTCAAGTGGGTGAATTGTATAGTTATTGAACTATGAAAAATTTTTAAGAGATTTAAAAATATATTTTAGGCTGCACAACAATGTGAATGTACTCAATGTCACTAATTTGTACATTTTAAAATGATTAAAATGGTTATCTTTGTCATGTATATTTTACCACAATTAATACATATGTGCAAAATTTTATTTTTTTAAAAATTATGTATCACACAACACACACACTACAAGATGGAGGAAAGTATATCCAAGTGATATGTAAATAGTTATAAATTGTTTTTAACAGCTACCCACTCTAGTATTTTTGTCTGGAGAATTCCATGGACAGAAGAGCTTGGCGAGCTACAATTCATGGAGTCCCTAAGAGTGGGACACGATTGATCCACTATACATATATTTTTGGCTGAGCCTTGTGGCTTTTGGGATCTTAGTTCCCCAACCAGAGATTGAACCCAAACCATCACCCTTAGCAGTGAAAGCAGAGTCCTAACCACTGGTTGTTGTTTAGTTGCCAAGCCATATCCAGCTCTTTTGCTATCTCGTGAACTGTAGCCCGCCAGGCTCCTCTGTCCATGGGATTTCCCAGGCAAGAATACTGGAGTGGGTTGCCATTGCCTTCTTCAGGGGCTCTTCCCAACCCAGAAATCGAACTAGTCTTCTGCTTGGCAGGTGGATTCTTTATCACTGAGCCACCTGGGAAGCCCCCTAACCCCTGGACTGCCAGGGAATTTCTATAAATACTTCTTAACGGCCTGTCACAACTTCTAGCAGAGAACTGAATAATCTGAAAAATACATCTGTTAACAATGATTGCCTCTGGATTTTTAGGTTATAAATAACAGATGTCTTAATCTATTTTTTTTAACTTTTAATTGTATATAATGAACATACATACACTTACTTTGAAAAATCAAATATATGAATTAACAATGAAAACATACCTTTTGGTTCAAAGTTGAAAAAGAATGAGTGTAGATAGAGGAGATCAATCTTAAGAGGTCAGGGAAATGAGAGGAGCTAGCAAAGGAGTCTGAGAAGGAATGGCTAGGGCAGTAGGAGGATAATTAGGCAGAGTGATGACTTGAAAGTAAAATGAGGGAAATGTTTCAAGGTGAGAGTGGTCCACTGTCTCAACTGGTGCTGATGGGCCAATCAGAGGAGAACTAGACTTGAATTCTGGATGGAGCAACCTGGAGGTCATCTGTGAACTTAACAAGGGATGTTTTGTAGATTGGTGGGAATGAAAGATGATTCAGAGTGAGTTTAAGAACATAGTTATTTGTCATCATTTTAAATGACCATTGAACTAAAACATACTTTGAAAATTGGTAATTAAAGGAAAATAAATGAGCACTGGTCTTGCCTTTCCAGTACGAACAGTATTTTAGGATAAGCAAATAGATTCAGTTAATAAAGAAAAACCTTCCTGAATAATCTAGAATTTCAGCATCGTTGTTTTGCAAACTCTGTGACGTTACTGATTCTGTCAAAGATTATGAATTGGTTTAAAACCATCAGGAGAAGGAGCAGATGGGAACTGGACATTGTGCAGTGCCAAAGTTACAAAACACAGCTTACTTTCTAGTTACATTGGGGAAATCTAATTTAAGGTAAAGGAAATGGCTGTCTTCACCTTGGGCCAGTGTCTAAGACTACTGGCACAATCGGTGTCACTAGATATTGTGTTTTATAATGAGATGCAAAATGAAATATACATCATTTATTGTATACTTATTCAAAGTCATTTACCTTAAAACCATTAAGACTTTAGATCTACCTTTCAGTTTATAAGAAATTCAGATGATAGAGAAACAAACTAAACAATATCATGAAGGAGCAACCAGACAGATCCAGAAGGAAGGACATATGGGCTAGTGCCTTCAACAAGTTAGTGTCATGAGAAAGGGGATTGTGACCAGATGCAATGTATGGCCATAGGTTGAGTAGGATATGGACATATCAGTTAGAGAGGACATTTTTGGGACAATTGGGAAAATTTGATTATGGTTTAGGTGTTAGATGAGATGAAACATTTCCATTTTGGAAAGGCAGAGATGATTAACTGATAAAGAGAAATTACCCAGTGCTGTGTATGATGTGATCTCATGTTGATTTAAAAAAACCCATACAGGCACTTCCCAGTGGTCCAGTGGCTAAAACTCCATGTTCCCAATGCAGGGGGCCCACGTTGAATCTTTGGTCAGGGAGTTAGACCCCAGATGCCACAACTAAGAGTTTGAAAGCTGCAGCTAAAAGATCCTGTATGCTGCAACTAAAGAACCTACATGCTGAAACAAAGATCAAAGATCCCATGTGCTGCAACTAAGACCTGGCTCAGCTAAATAAATAAATAAATATTTTACAAATCCATACATTGAACCTGCATACAGTTGGTGGGAATGTAAGTTGTCGCAACCACTATGGAGAACAGTATGGAGATTCCTCAAAAATTAAGAATAGAACTACCATATGATCCAGCAAGGGATACTGATCCACTTCTGGGTACTTATCCAAAGAATATGAAAATGCTAATTCAAAAGGATATATGCACCTTATGTTTATCACAGCATTATTTACAGTAACCAAGATGTGGAAACAATCTAGGTGCCCATCAATAGGTGAATGAATAAAGGTGTTCTTTATATATACATATACATATATAAAATGGGCTACCAGCCACCAAAAAGAGATGAAATCTTGCCATTTGTGGCAACAGGGATGGACCTTGAGGGTATTATGCTAAGTGAAACAAATCAGATGAAGAAAGAAAAATCCTGCATAATTTTACTCTATGTGTAATATAGAAAACAAGCAAATAAAATAAATGGACGAACCAAACCAAACAAAAACAAACACACAGATACAGAGAACTGGGTACTGGTTACCAGGGAAGAATGGGTAGGTGAAATGAGTAAAGGGGATCAACTATATTGGTGATGGATGGAAATTAAATTTTTGGTGGTGAGCATGCTGTAGTATAAACAAAAGTACAAATATAATGTTGTACACAGGAAACTTATGTAATGTTATAAACCAAAGTTACCTCAATAAAAAGTAAGTTTGTTTTAAAAGTTTGCTGCTTTTAAAAGTTTGTTTTAAACAAACCCTATATGTTTTAAAAACTATGTATGTAAAAGATCTAATTATTACTGGAGTGCTAAGTTACTAAGATTAATATTCTCCATATAGTGAGAACAAAAATTTTTCACTATATTATTTTGCTTATCTACATTTTCTACAATGTTGTGTATTTCATCTAAAATAATATATTATTTTAAAACATAACAGAAAATGAGAAAAATAAGAGAATGGGAGGAGAGGGCTAAATATCATTCTTTCAAAAAATATTGCTAAAAATTCTACTGAGAATATAGAAAACAGAGAAATTAGGCTGTAGCTAGACGAGGAAGTGGGGTCAGGTGAAATTTTTTTAAATAGAAAAAATAGCAACATGATTTTATGGTGATTGGAACAAACCAACAAAGATGGAAAAAAACTGTTGATAAAAGAAAGAAAAGTGAGGATTTGTGAAGTAATGCTCTTGAGTAGCCAAAAGGAGCTGGCCTTAGATAACTATGTATTGATGTCAGGCACAAGGTCCTTTAGAGCAAAAAGCACTACTACAGAAAAAAGGATCACATGCACATTTAACAAAGGGTTCAATTCCTGAAGAGAATGTAATAATTCTAAAGTGTGTGCTTCTAATGACATGCATATAAAGTGAATATTAACAGAAGTATAAGGGGAGATTCAGAAATTCACCATCATGGTGGGCGATGATATGGCTCTGTCAGTAACTGACAGATCTACAGAGCAGTAATGAGCCAGGATATTGAAGATTTGAATGACACAATTAACTTCATTTAGTGAACTTATATAGAACCCTGCTCTCAGCAATTAGAGAGTATGCATTCTTTTCAAGCACACATGGAACACTTATTGATCACTTACTAAGTAACAAAGCCAGCTTCAATAAATAGCAAAGAACCAATATCACACAGACCACATTCTCTGACCACAGTATAATTAAATGAGAAATCAAAACATTATGAAGCATGCTTTTAGATGTTAAAAAAAACCTTTCAAATGTGACTGTTGGAGTCCATATCAAGAACCGAGGGGCAGCATCTAGAGAAGAGGAAGTAAAGACCCCCATTAACCAGGTAGATACCTTGAAAGGTTTCCACTACATTCTTTTTTTTTTAATTGGAGGATAATTGCTTTACAATACTGTGTTAGTTTCTGCCTTACATCAACATGAATCAGCCACAGTTACATCCTAAATACCAGCCCCTCTACCTTTCTCCCTGTACAGCCTAAGATGAGCCCACTAAGCATGACCTAACCACTTCAAGGACAACTGCTACTCACCTTCTTCCCAAAGTTAAAATCATCCATGTCCAGCTAGTAGCCAGAGGCAGCATCATGAAGCAGCTGTTCCCCAAGTATATCATCTCCCAGAGATGTCTACCCAGTCTTCTAGTTCGGACTCTTCTCTTATCCTGGCATGGTTCTACATCATCCTGTTACTTCTGGACTAAACTTTTGAACTGTGGTGTTGGAGAAAACTCTCGAGAGTCCCTTCAACTGCAAGGAAATCCAATCAGTCAATCCTAAAGGAAATCAGTCCTGAATATTCATTGAAAGGACTGATGCTGAAGCTGAAACTCCAATACTTTGGCCACCTGCTGTGAAGAACCGACTCATTGGAAAAGAGCCTGATGTTGGAAAAGATTGACGGCAGGAGGAGAAGGGGACGACAGAGGATGAGATGGTCGGATGGCATCACTGATGCCATGGACATGAATTTGAGCAGGCTCCAGGGGTTGGTGATGAACAGGGAAGCCTGGTGTGCTGCAGTCCATGGGGTCGCAAAGAATTGAACATGACTGAGCAACTGAACTGAACAGATGGACTAAACAATAGATAGAGCCCCACCTATCTCACTTGTGCTTCCTTCACACACATCGAAGTTCTCAGATGGTGCAAGGATAAGAACAGATTCGTGAACACTTGGTTCATTTATATGCAGGTGCATGGCCAAGACCTTTTTTGAGCACTAGGCTGATTGCATTCCATTTTGTCCATAACGTAGATCTTCAGTCTAAGGATCTCAATCATTATGTTTGCACAGAGTTCTTCCAATTTCCAGCCCAATGCTTCCCCCTCTCTTATGATTAAAAAAAAAAAGTCAAATGGTGCAATCTATTTTTAAAAATCAGTTTTGAATTTCCCAGCATTTTGCTGACCAAGACATGCTCATCTAACTTTATTTACTTTTTTTTCTAACACAAACTATCCTTGAACATCTGCACTCATGTTGTTTTTGTTCAGTTGCTCAGTTGTGTCCAACTCTTTGTGACCCCATGGACTGTAGCACGCCAGGCTTCCCTGTCCTTCACCATGTCCCAGAGTTTGCTCAAACTCATGTCTACTGAGTCGATGATACCATCCAATCATCTTATGTTAGCATCAATTATAAAGTACATTTCCTTACGTATTATTGACCATAATAAAATCCCAATCTTAGTTCTGATTAATAGTATCTGCCAATAATGCCACTCATATGCATTAATGGGAAAGGAAAAAAAGGACAATCACATTAGTTACTCTTAAGAAAAGGGTTTGGTGGTTCAGGACCTGTGCTATATCTTGCTGTATAGGTAAGTGATGGAAAAGCAAACCTCAGGGGCATCATCATATAACTCAATTCCCGAGCAGTGGAGTGAGTTCCCCGGTCTCTGTGATCTAGTTGCTTGGAAGACTTCCCTTATATAACCAGCATCCTTCAGGTCTGCGTCAGAGAAGACCAGTGGGTAGGATCTTCTCTAGGGAGTCATTTACTTCCTATTTTTGGTATCTTTTTTTTTCCCCTGGTATCTTTTTTATGTGATTAGGGACTGAGTCTTCCTGTAACATTGGTTTATGAAAATCTCAGGTCTCTGTTTGCCAGAACCACTTTTTTTTTTCTGGTGCTGCAATTCCCATCAAATTTTGGTGACCTGGGCATTTCATTTGGAAAGTCTCTGCTAAAAAGTCCAAACTAGGAATCTTGTCTTTCTTTGTTAATATCCAGGCCTGATTAAGATGCAGAGCTATACCTGCCTAGGGGGTCTGCTCAGCTACACCAGTTCTCCAATTAATGCTTTAGCTTCAAGTTATGTATGGTGAATATTGGGGGTGGTCTCTAACTTCCTCCTCTAATCTGCCTTGGAAGGTCATTCCTGCAATCTTGCATTCCACAACCATCAGGAAGTTCTTTTCTTAAAAATTAATTAATTTATTTCAATTGGAGGATAATTTCTTTACAATATTGTGGTGGTTTTTGCCATACATCGACATGAATCACCCACAGGTACACACGTGTCTCCCCATCCTGAACCTGCCTGCCAATTCCCTCCCCTCCCTATCCCTCTGGGTTGTCCCGGAGCAGCAGGTTGGTATTTTAAAGTAGGAGGCAATTTCACATTTGCCCAGCAGAGGGGGCTCAATAGGAGATGGTTTGGAGAAATCAGGGGTTTTTGTTTTTGTTTTTTTAAAAATAAAGCTGTTTTCTCTTAGACCCTTCATTCAATCCCAGGAAGCCATGCTGGCTCTGCTTTCAAAAGTAATGCAGGACCTGACCACTTAATCACATTTCCAGTGCCACCGCTCTCTCTAGCCTGAGTCTCCTTCATTCTCTCACCTGGGTTACTTCAGAGATCTCCTAACACTTGTCCTGCTTTTACTTGCTTCCTTGTCATCTGTTCTCATCTGACCCAGCAGCCAGAGAAATTATTTTAAGATATAAGTATACTGTATTACTCCTCTGCTCAAAATCCTGCAATGGCTTCTCATTTCTCCCAGAGTCAAAGCCAAAGTCCTTACTTAAACTCCATCCCACTTAGTCCCCCATTTCCTGTCTGACCTGTCCAGCAACTCTCCCCACCGACCCCCTGCTCCAGCCCCACTAGCCTTTTGGTTATTGCATGAACACCCAGGCACATTCTTGATCTTTCCCTTTCACGTTCATGTAACTCACTTGGCTTGCAATATGGTGCAATGGTAAAGAATCTGTCTGCCAATGGCAGGAGATGCAAGAGATACGAGTTTGAGCCCTGGGTTGGGAAGATCCCCTGGAGGAGGGCATGGCAACCCACTCCAGTATTCTTGCCTGGAGAATCCCATGGACAGAGGAGACTGGCAGGCTAATTGCAAAGAGTCAGACATGACTGAGTGACGGAGCACAAGCAAAAACAACTCACTCCCTCATGTCTTTCATGTCTTCACTCAATTCTTGCCTTTCCAATGAGGCTCTCCCTGACCACTCTATTTAAAATTGCAATGAATTTTAAATAGGAGTTGTGTCCTACTCCTTGTGACCCCATGGACTGCAGCATGCCAGGCCTCTCTGTCCATCACCAACTCCCGGAGTCCACCCAAACCCATGGCCAACGAGTTGATGACGCCATCCAGCCATCTCATCCTCTGTCATCCCCTTCTCCTCCTGCCCTCAATCTTTCCCAGCATCAGGGTCTTTTCAAATGAGTCAGCTCTTCCCATCAGATGACCAAAGTATTGGAGTTTCAGCTTCAACATCAGTCCTTCCAATGAACACCCAGGACTGATCTCCTTTAGGATGGACTGGTTGATTCTCCTTGCAGTCCAAGGGACTCTCAAGAGTCTTCTCCAACACCACAGTTCAAAAGCATCAATTCTTCAGCACTCATCTTTCTTTATAGTCCACCTCTCACATCCATACATGACTACTGGAAAAACCACAGCCTTGACTAGATGGACCTTTGTTGGCAAAGTAATGTCTCTGTTTTTTAATATGCTGTCTAGGTTGGTCATAACTCTCCTTCCAAGAAGTAAGTGTCTTTTAATTTCATGGCTGCAATCAGCATCTGCAGTGATTTTAGAGCCCCCCAAAATAAAGTCAGCCACTGTTTCCACTGTTTCCCCATCTATCTGCCATGAAGTGATGGGGCCAGATGCCATGATCTTAGTTTTCTGAATGTTGAGCTTTAAGCCAACTTCTCACTCTCCTCTTTCACTTTCATCAAGAAGCTCTTTAGTTCTTCACTTTCTGCCATAAGGATGGTGTCATCCGCATATCTGAGGTTACTGATATTTCTCCTGGCAATCTTGATTCCAGCTTGTGCTTCCTCCAGCCCAGTGTTTCTCATGATACTTCCCTACTCTATCAAATTTCTTACCCTGCTCCATTATTTTCTCCACAGTACTTAGCACATTAAAAAAATTATTTGGCTGTATTAGGTCTTAGTTGCATCATGTAGGATCTTTTGTTGCAGTGCACAGTCTCTCTAGTAGTGATGTACAGGCTTAGTTGCCCTGTGGCAAGTGGAATCTTAGTTCCCCAACCAGCAATAGATCCCAGGTCCCTTGTTGGAAGGTGGATTCTTAACCACTGACCTACCAAGGAAATCCCCAACACCTTCTGTCATACTGTTCTATACTGAAAGTTACAAACAAATATAATTGCTTTGTTTACTATTTACCATCTTACTCCTCTTCCTACAACACAAGAGATGATTCTACACATGGACATCACCAGATGGTCAACACTGAAATCAGATTGATTATATTCTTTGCAGCTGAGAAGAAAATAAGCTATATACAGTCAGCTATGTGTAGAAGCTCTATACAGTCAGCAAAAACAAGACTGGGGGCTGACTGTGGCTCAGATCATGAGCTCCTTATTGCAAAGTTCAGGCTTAAATTAAAGAAAGTAGGGAAAACCACTAGACCGTTCAAGTATGACCTAAATCAAACCCCTTATGATTATACAGTGGAGGTGACAAATAGATTCAAGAGAATCTATACTTGAATTTAGAATCAAGAATATTCTAAATCTAATCCAATATTCTGAATCTAAGATCAGAATAGATCTTAGATCTGGTAGACATAGTGCCTAAAGAACTATGGATGGAGGTTCTTAAGATTGTATAGGAAGTGGTGACCAAAACCATCCCCAAGAAAAAGAAATGCAAGAAGGCAAAGTGGTTGTCTGAGGAGGCCTTACAAAAAGCTGTGAAAAGAAGAGAAGTGAAAGGCAAAGGAGAAAGGGAAGGAGATATCCAACTGAATACAGAGTTCCAGGGAACAGCAAGGAGAGATAAGAAAGCCTTCTTAAGTGAACAAAGCAAAGAAATAGAGGAAAACAATAGAATGGGAAAGACTAGAGATCTCCTCAAGAAAATTGGAGATACCAAGGGAACAGTTCATGCAAAGATGAGTTCAATAAAGGATAGAAATGGCAAGGACCTAACAGAAGAAGAAGCGATTAAGAAGAGGTAGCAAGAATACACAGAAGAACTAGACAAAAAATGTCTTAATGACCTGGATAACCAAGATGATGTGGTCACACCTAGAGCCAGACATCCTGGAGTGTGAAGTCAAGTGGGCCTTAGGAAGCATTACTGCGAACAAAGCTAGTGGAGATGATGGAATTCCAGCTGAGCTATTTCAAATCCTAAATGATGATGTTGTTAAAGTGTTGCACTTCATATGCCAGCAAATTTGGAAAACTCAGCAGTGGCCACAGGACTGGAAGAGGTCAGTTTCCATTCTAATCCCAAAGAAAGGCAATGCCAAAGAATATTCAAACTACCCAGATGCTCTTATTTCACACGCTGGCAAGGTTATGCTCAAATCCTTCAAGCTAGGCTTCAGCAGTCTGTGAACCGAGGATTTCCAGATGTTCAAGCTGGACTTAAAAAAAGTAAAGGAACGAGAGATCAAATTGCCAATATCCACTGGATTATAGAAGAAGCAAGGGAATTCCCCTCAAAAATTCTACTTAAGCTTCACTGACTACACTAAAGCCTTTGACAGTGTGGATCACAATGAACTGGAATTATTCAAGAGATGGGAATACCAGACCACCTTACCTTTCTCCTGAGAAACCTGTATGCAGTCCAAGAAGCAACAGTTAGAATCATACATGAAATAACAGACTGGTTCAGAATTGAGAAAGGGGTACGTCAAGGCTGCTTACTTAATTTATATGCTAAATGCTGGGCTGGATGAAGCACAAGCTGGAATTAAGATTACTGGGAGAAACGTCAATAACCTCAGATATGCAGATGATATCACTCTAATGGCAGAAAGCAAAGAGGAACTAAGGAGCATCTTGATGAGGGTGAAAGAGGAGAGTGAAAAAGCTGCCTTAAAATTCAACATTCAAAAAACTAAGATCTGGTCCCATCGCTTCATGGCAAATAGAGGGGGAAAAGTGGAAACAGTGATAGGTTTTATTTTCTTGGGCTCCAAAATCACTGCGGACAGTGACTGCAGCCATGAAGTTAAAAGATGCTCTCTCCTTGGAAGAAAATCTATGACAAAACTAGGCAGCATACTAAAAAGCAGAGATATCACTTTGCCAACAGCATTAGTATAGTCAAAGCTATGACTTATCCACTAAGCATGTATGGATGTGAGGGTTGGAACATGAAGAAGGCTGAATGCTAAAGAATTACTTTCAAATTGTGGTGCTGGAGAAGACTTGAGCGTTCCTTGGACAGCAAGGAGATCGAACCAGTCAATCCTCAAGGAAATTAACTCTGAATATTCATTGGAAGGACTGATACTGAAACTCCAATACTTTGGCTATCTGATGAGAAGAGGTGATTCACTGAAAAAGACCCTGATGCTGGGAAAAACTGAGGGCAGGATGAGAAGCGGTGAGAGAGGATGAGACGGTTGGATGGCATCATCAACTCAGTGGACATGAAAAAGTTTGAGCAAACTCTGGGAGATAGTGAAGGGTGGGGAAGCCTGGTGTGCTGCATTTCATGGGGTCACAAATAGTCAGACACGGCTTAGCAACAGCAGCAGCAGCAACAACAACAAATCTTTCTTTTTCTTGCATGAACTCTTTGAGGGCAGGGATGTTCATTCACTGTGCTTAGAACAGTATCTGGCCAGCGTAGGTGCTCAAAAAGTATATATTGAATGAATGAATCAATACTTTCATGCCAGCAGCTAAGATTTTACAATTCTTCTAATCAGTGCTCTAATTTCATTCCTGGGTGTTGGGGAGAAATAGAGAATCAGAAAATCTGATACAATTCAGGAGGATTTGAGACTCTCTTTAAAAAAATTTTTTTTATTGAAATATAGTTGATTTACAATATTGTGTTAATTGTGTACAGCAAAATGACTCAGTTATACATATATATGCATATTATTTTTCATATTCTTTACCACTATGGTTTGTCATAAAATACTATATTAAATATATTTCCCAGTGCTGTATAATATGACCTTGCTTTTTCATACTATATGTCAATTTACAGTAGTTTGCTTCTGCTAGTCCCAAACTCCCATTCCAAGGCTAACATTTTATTATGTGCCACTTGGCTTACGGGATCTTAGTTCCCTGACCAAGGATCAAACCAGGGCTTTCATCAGTGAAAGAGCAGAGTACTAACCACTGGGCCCCCAGAGAATTCCCCCAAGGCTAATTCTTGATCGTGACCACAACAACCTCAGGTCCCCCTGGATTTCACCATTTTTTGTCATTTGGACCATTGCTGGATAATAGCTTGTCTATGGCTGCATCTTACCTGCGTGCTAAGTCACTTTAGTCGTGTCCGACTCTTTGCAATGCCATGGACTGGCTCCTCTGTCCAGGGAATTCTCCAGGCAAGAATACTGGAGTGGGTCGCCATGCCCTTCTCCAGGGGGTCTTGCCGGGGTCCAGCCCCGGCGGGTCCGGGGGTCTTGAGGGATGAGTGGTGTCTGTGAAGAACTGAGCTGAGTCAGTGTGTTGATGGAGCAGTCTCTCTCCTTTACTGTTGTTGGTTTACAGTTTTTATACCCAAAAAACACCCATTACATCACATAATATTGTATACAATCTTTTGTTTTCTGCCTATCATTAACAACTTTAACATTAAGCTTATTCCCCAATCTATCATCGAAACATTCCCCTTGCAGAAGTTGGATTTCTGCATAATTAGATTTAACAATAGTATGTTTACCATTTGAATGTCTCCAGCATACTTCATTCAATCATGATAAGTACATCAATCTAAGTAGAAAGGTTACATTTCTCTTATCAGATGCAACTATGTAGAAGCTAGAGGGAAGGGCTTAAGCTTGAAACTGTTTTATCCTATTAACCTACTCTGGTTCTTAGGAGGAAAGAGGAAAGAGGACAATGAGACAGTTTAGCAGCACTGCTTGAGCAATAAAACCCTATTAACCTTATAACTACTATAATGAATTCCTATGTCTACAATATCCTAAAGCAATCAATGTCTCCAACTATGCTGGCCACAGTTATGAGCATTTCTAAGTCTCATTCCACCCTGGTTTCTTCAAGGAAGAGAGCCTCCTCTGTGGAGTGGTCAGGGGAGTGGGATGTGGAAAGGTGACCCAAGTACGAGCCCTTCTGGTGGTGGCCTTGCCATGACCCCCAGAGAACTCTTGGTAAACTCCCCAGTAATGAGTAGGAGGTGTAGTAATTTATTTAAATGTCCCTTTTATTCCTCCTTTGTGCTCAGGGAAGGGAATTCACCTTCCCGCATCCTCTGGGGGAATTATCTCAGGACAAATTCTTTCTAACTGGGACTGACCTGAGATGAGCTAAAACATAAACAGATGAGCATAAACAGAACTTGCCAAGAAAAATACCAGGAGGGGCCTTGCCTTGGGATGCCCCCAAAGGAAAATCCGCATTGCAGTTTCCTTCTTAGTTTCGTGACCTTGTCATCCGAGTGAGGGGGTATCCTGACAGCTCCCAGCAGGGTCTTCCCATCCCAGGGACTGAACCCTAGTCTCTTAAGTCCCTGGCATTAGCGGGCAGGTTCTTTACCACTAGTGCCACCTGGGATGCCCTGCACCTTACTGAAGTCCACAAACAATGGCCACCACATTCTGTTTTGCTATAAGGTTATCTGAAAACTTGGTCTCAGTTAACACGTGGATTGAGCACCAAAAGATACCAGGGAAGATGGGGGAGATAAATTCAGAGTTTGGGATTAACATATATAAAATAGGTAAATAACAAGGACCTACTGGATAGCACAGGGAACTATATCCAATATCTTGTGAGAAGTTATAATGGAAAAGAATCTGAAAAAGAATATATGAATCACTTAGCTATATACATGAAACTAAAACAACATTGTAAATCAACTATGCTTTAAAAGAAACTACCAAAAAAAGAAAAGAGACACCAGGGAAGAGTTTAACTAATCATTTCATTACTATATTGCAAAGACCGTCAGCTTCCCTTTCTGTGGTCACGTAGTCTTCTTGGACCCCTCTGCCCAGCTCAGCCAAGTTTAGAGTATCTCTCAAGGTCTGAGATCTGAACCCTACTCTGGATGCTCCTTTCTGTGTCATCTAGGACTCTAATTGCAAATAACGGAGAATACAAATCAAGTTAATTTTTAAAATCAGTTCAGTTCAGACACTCGGGCATGTCCAACTCTTTGCAATCCCATGGACTGCAGCATGCCAGGCCTCCCTGCCCATCACCAGCTCCCAGAGTTTACCCAAACTCATGTCCATTGAGTCGGTGATGCCATCCAACCATCTCATTCTCTGTTGTCCCCTTCTCCTCCCGCCTTCAATCTTTCCCAGCATCAGGGTCTTTTCCAATGAGTCAGTTCTTCACATCAGGTGGCCAGAGTAGTGGAGTTTCAGCTTCAGCATCAGTCCTTCCAATGAACACCCAGGACTGATCTCCTTTAGGATGGACTGGTTGGATCTCCTTGCAGTCCAAGGAATTCTCAAGAGTCTTCTTCAACACCACATTTTAAAAGCTTCAATTCTTTAATGTTCAGCTTTCTTTATGGCCCAACTCTCATATCCATACATGAATACTGGAAAAACCATATCTTTGACTAGACGGACCTTTGTTGGCAAAGTAACGTCTCTGCTTTTAAATATGCTATTTAGGTTGGTCATGACTTTTCTTCCAAGGAGCAAATGTCTTTTAATTTCATGGCTGCAATCACCATCTGCAGTGATTTTGGAGCCCAGGTAAATAAAGTCTGTCACTGTTTCCACTGACTACCCATCTACTTGCCATGAAGTGATGGGACCATATGCCGTGATCTTAGTTTTTTGAATGTTGAGTTTTAAGCCAACTTTTTCACTCTCCTCTTTCACTTTCATCAGGATAGTCTTTTGTTCTTCTTCATTTTCTGCCATAAGGGTGGTGTCATCTGCATATCTGAGGTTATTGATATTTCTCCCAGCAATCTTGATTCCAGCTTGTGCTTCCTCCAGCCCAGCGTTTCTCATGATGTACTCTGCATATAAGTTAAATAAGCAGGGTGACAATATACAGCCTTGACGTACTTCTATTCCTATTGGAACCAGTCTGTTGTTCCATGTCCAGTTCTGACTGTTGCTTCCTGACCTGCACACAGATTTCTCAAGGAGCAGGCCAGGTGGTCTGATATTCCCATCTCTTCAAGAATTTTCCACAGTTTGTTGTGATCCACACAGCTCTCAAAGGCTTTGGCATAGTCAATAAAGCAGAAATAGATGTTTTTCTGGAACGCTCTTGCTTTTCCCATGATCCAACAGATGTTGGCAATTTGGTCTCTGGTTCTTCTGCCCTTTCTAAATCCAGCTTGAACATCTGAGATTTCATGGTTCATGAATTGCTGAAGCCTGGCTTGGAGAATTTTGAGCATTACTTTACCAGTGTGTGAGATGAATGCAATTGTTTGGTAGTTTGAGCATTCTTTGGCATTGCCTTTCTTTGGGATTAGAATGAAAACTTACCTTTTCCAGTCCTGTGGCCACTGCTGGCATATTGAGTGTAGCACTTTCACATCTTCTTTTAGGATTTGAAATAGCTCAACTGGAATTCCATCACCTCCACTAGCTTTGTTTGTAGTGATGCTTCCTAAGGCCCACTTGGCTTCACATTCCACAATGTCTGGCTCTAGGTTGGTGATCATACCATCGTGATTGTCTGGGTCGTGAAGATCTTTTTTGTATAGTTCTTCTGTGTATTCTTGCTACCTCTTCTTAATATGTTTTGCTTCTGTTAGGAAGCACCCCATACCATTTCTGCCCTTTATTGTGCCCATCTTTGCATGAAATGTTCCCTTGGTATCTCTAATTTTGCATCTGGAATGCAAAAGTAGGGAGTCAAGAAATACCTGGAGTAACAGGCAAATTTGGCTTTGGAATACAGAATGAGGCAGGGCAAAGGCTAATATAATTTTGCCAAGAGAATGCACTGGTCATAGCAAACACCCTCTTCCAACAACACAGAAGACTCTACACATGGACCTCACCAGATTTCAATATTGAAATCAGATTGATTATATTCTTTGCAACCAAAGATGGAGAAGCTCAATCAGTCAGCAAAAACAAGACTGGGAGCTGATTGTGGCTCAGATCATGAACTCCTTATTGCCAAATTGAGACTTAAATTGAAGAAAGTAGGGAAAACCACTAGACCCTTCAGGTATGACCTAAATCAAATTCCTTACAATTATACAGTGGAAGTGACAAATAGATTCGAGGGCTTAGATCTGATAGACAGAGTGCCTGAAGAACTATGGAAGGAGGTTCATGACATTATACAGGAGGCAGGGCTCAAGACCATCCCCAAGAAAAAGAAGTGCAAAAAGGCAAAATGGTTGTCTGAGGAGGCCTTACAAATAGCTGTGAATAGAAGAGATGTGAAAGGCAAAGGAGGAAAAGAAAGAATACCCATTTGAATGCAGAATTCCAAAGAATAGTAAGGAGAGATAAGAAAGCCTTCCTCAGTGATCAAAATGTTTAAAATAGGAGGACTTATTATAAATATACAGAGGGGTTTCACAGGAAGTAAAATCTGGGGCTTACATTTCATAAAACTCCAAACTTGCTCTTATATTAATAGTGTGTAGCCCTTTCTTCCCTCCAGAGTTTTACTTGCTAGAGTGCTTCTGTTGGATTGATTGCCTGACTAGTAACCACGTCTTCCTTTTCTTCTTTCTTAAGGGCAGTTTGGGCTGGTGTTTTCTCTCCACAGTGGTATATATGTAAGCAGAAGGGGACTCCATCCCAACTTGAGTGGCAGAAGCTGAAGTGAATCAGGCCCATTCCATTGCTTTTGTCATTGACCGGTTTAGCACTAGTCATGGGTCTTCGGTTGGGTTTGTTGGAGTACAGTCTAAGACAGAGATGCTCACACAAGTGATTGATGAGTGGACTGCCCTCAGGAGAGGGGAAGCAAGGAAAGGGAAGCAAGGACATGGTCTCATTTGGAGATTAGCTTCAATGTGAGTCCATGCGGAGCTCTGGAGTGTGAATTGCACCACACATTTCCTCCCATCTTGGAACCAGGGGCTAACCTTTTGTACCCCATTCTCTGTTAATCACTGGCTACAGGTCCCCTGAGGAGAGGCTGTGGTGGTGATGGTGATAGCAAGGTGATTCTGGTTCGGCTGAAAGCAATTCTTTGGAGTGGGAGACAAGCTGTGGGTCATCAGTAGTCAACCCTCAGGGGAACCCCTGGCTCAGTAGAGGGGATTTGTGCACGGGGCACCAAAATCATGTACTATAGCATAGAATTAGGGAGACTACCGTCCCAGTTTGTATGGGACTGACTTGGTTTTATCTATTTGTTTTTCTTTTTTTAAAAAAATGCAGCTGACATACAATATAATGCTACTTTCAGGTGTACTACATAATCATTTGATATTTGCATATGTTATGAAATGATCACCGTGGTTAGTCTAGTAACCAGATGTTCCCATACAAAGTCATTAGACTATTGTTGACTATATTCCTTATACTGCACATTACATTCTTGTGGCTTATTTATTTCATAACTGGGGGTTTGTACCTCTTAATCCTCTGTACTTTTTTCACTCTACCTCACTCCTCCCCTCCAGCAACTACCCATCTGTTCTTTTTTCTATATATAAAAATTCATTTTAAACATTATTTATGTATTTTTGGCTGTGTGTTGGGTGTTTGTTGCCACATACGGGCTTCCTCTAGGGCCGGAGAGCAGGGGCTCCTCTCTGGTCACAGTGCACCAGCATGGTGTTGGTTTCTCCTGTTGTGGAAGACAGGGGCTCCTCAGCTGTGACTCTTGGGCCCTAGATTGTGCAGGCTCCCGTGGTCATGGTGCGTGGGCTTAGCTGCTCTGCTGCATGTGGACTCTTCCCAGACCCGGGATCCAACCGTGTCCCCCACATTAGCAGGTGGGTTCCTATCCATCGTGCCGCCAGGGAAGTCCTACCCCTTTGTTCCTTGTATCTATGAGTCAGTTCTTGTTTTGTTTTATTTTTAGTTTCCACATACGAGTGAGATCAAACATTATTTATCTTTGTCTGATTTATTTCACTTAGCATAGTAGCCTCTAGCTCCATCCGTGTCATCACAAATAGCAATATTTCATTTTTATGACTGAGTAATATTCCATTATATACACATGTATATATATCCTTTTTATCCATTCATTTATCAACGGACACTCAGGTTGAACATAGGTATGCATATATCTTTTTAAATTAGAGGTTTGGTTTTCTTCAGGTAAATGCCTGAAAGTGAAATTTCTGGGTCATATAGTGGCTTTGCTTCTAATTTTTTGAGGAATTATCATACTTTTTTTCCATAATGGTTGCACCAACTTACTCTCATCAATAGCACGTGAGGGTTCTCTTTTTCTCCACATCCTGGCCAACACTTGTTATTTGATGGCTTTTTAATGATAGCAGAGGTGAGGTGATCTCTCATTGTGGTTTTAATTTTCATTTCCTTGACGGTTAGCAATGCTGAACATCTTTTCATGTATCTGTCAGTAATCTGTATTATCTTTTCATGAAAAATGTCTCTGTCCCTTAAAAATTTTTAATGTATTTTAATTAATGAATGAATGAATTTGTGGCTGCACTAGGTCTCTGCTGTTGTGCTTGAGTTTTCTCTAGTTTCAGTGGGGTGTGCCCATTTTTAAATTGGACTGTTTGTGTGTGTGTGTTAAGGGCACTATCTTGGTTTTAGCATAGAAGTCCCACATCCTAGAAAAACCTCAGTCCCAGGCAAACCAGGATGGTCGGCCCCTCTACATCAAACCCATTTGGCCAATGACGTATGAAGGCAAGTCTGCCAGTGGATTAGAGACACAGGAAGGATGTGTGTGTGCGTGCTCAGTCACTCAGTTGGGCCCGACTTTTTGTGACCCCGCAGACCCCACAGACTGTAGCCCGCCAGGCTCCTCTGTCCATGATGTTCTCCAGGCCTGGAGCGGGTTGCCATTACCTCCTCCAGAGGATCTTCCCCACCCTGGGACTGAGAGGATAAAGAGTCCTTTCTCTTACTCTCGACGTTGTCATCTGGATTTATGCCTGGAACTGCTGTACTCGCCTGGCGGCCTTGACACAAGAGTGTCTTCAGGCAAAGCTAACACCATCAGAAGGTAACCAGTGGATATTCCACCTGGAAATTTGGTTATCTCAACAGAAGTCCCCTTCTAAATGGTGGTCCTATCTTCCCCTCACGAAACACACACCAGGCAACAATGAAGAAAGGAGCTCGAAAGAGCAGCAGAGTGTGGGGAAAACAAGCCGTAGTTCTGTCTTGTGTGTTCCCTCATACCACACAAGGGAAGGGTGTTCCCTTCCTCGGCCTTAGAAGGGAAGGTGTTTACTGTGGACGGTCCCTCTCACTCCGCTTCCTCTGTCCCCTCAGTTCTCTCCCCTTTTCCCTCTTAGAGGGCACAGTACGGTGCATCCCAGCCCCTTCTTAAGAAACTTCAGCCCTCGACAAAGGAAAAGCAGGTTCCGCTCCTTTTAGTCCTGAGGCAGAGAGCGCCAGCACTCCTCCTGCATCCCTGGGGCACATCCTCTGCCCTCACGGACCTTCCCTTCCACACCGACAGGTCTTTACTTCACACACCTGCAACCTCCCACCCGAGACCCGCTCTGCTGTGGAAGCGTGCTGGCCTCCTTGGGGCGGGCCAGAAACGAGGCACCGGTTGGGAATGAACAGCTCTGGGGGTGGCCTTCAGTTGATGGTGGGTAGGAGTTAGTGGGTCAATACCCCAGCTTCCTCACTCGTGGTTAGGAGAACTCTGATATGGGTTCTGTTCAGGCCTGAGCCCAACTGCCCGCAGCAGCCCCATCGGCTCATAACTCACCCTTGTTGTCTTCCTCCCTTCACTCCCTCACCCCCATCTGCCCATGCATCCTGGGATTGTCACCCAATAACACTATTTGTCCTCAAAAATTGCTTGGGGTGTGCTTCCGGGCAAACCCAACTGAAGTCCTTTGTTCTGATTTATTTTGTTTTTAATATTTTTATTTATTTATTTGGCTGCATGGGGTCTTAGTTGCCACATGCAGGATATATTTTTTTCTTTTAGCTGTAGCATGTGGGATCTAGTTCCCTGACCAGGGATCAAACCCAGGCCCCCTTGCACTGGGAGTGAGGAGTCTTAGCCACTGGACCACCAGAGAAGTCCAGGTTCTGTTTTAAAAACCCAAATATTTCAGGATTTGGTCCAATAATTGCAAGTAATATTCCTCTCTGTGCAGTCTTTGGTAAAATTATGCAGATAGAATGTGGTTTGACACAGTGAGAGTGGAAGTGGGTTCCCCTACTTCTTTTCATACTCAACTAGCTTTTACTGCTAGTATGACGTCTCCTGTTCTTAACTTTTCATTTATTTTTTTTCCAAAGTAAAAAGCATATTTTAAAAGTCAACATATTTCCAGTATTCTGGGAGGTGGGTCATGGAGTATCCCGCTTTGGTTTATGTCAGAGAGTGTTTTGCCTATGTTATCCTCTAGGAGTTTTATAGTTTCTGGTCTTATGCTTAGATCTTTGATCCATTTTGAGTTTATCTTTGTGTATGGTGTTAGAAAGTGTTCTAGTTTCATTCTTTTACAAGTGGCTGTCCAGTTTTCCCAGCACCACTTGTTAAAGAGAATATTCTCCATTGTATATTCTTGCCTCCTTTGTAAAAGATAAGGTGTCCATAGATGTGTGGATTTATCTCTGGGCTTTCTATTCTGTTCCATTGATCTATATTTCTGTCTTTGTGTCAGTACCATACTGTCTTAATGACTGTGGATCTGTAGTATAGCCTAAAGTCAGGTAAGTTGATTCCGCCAGTTCCATTCTTCTTTCTCAAGATTGCTTTGGCTATACGAGGTTTTTTGTATTTCCATACAAATTGAGAAATTATTTGTTCTAATTCTTTAAAGAAGACCTCTGGTAGCTTGATAGGAATTGCATTGAATCTATAGATTGCTTTGGATAGTATACTCATTTTCACTATATTGATTCTTCCAATCCACGGACACGGCACATTTCTCCATCTGTTTGTGTCCTTTTTGATTTCTTTCATCAGTGTTTTATAGTTTTCTATATACAAGTCTTTTGTTTCTTTAGGTAGAAATACTCCTAAGTATTTTATTCTTTTTGTTTCGATGGTGAATGGAATTGTTTCCTTAATTTCTCTTTCTGATTTCTCACTGTTAGTGTATAGGAATGCCAGGGATTTCTGTGTGTTGATTTTGTATCCTGAAACTTTGCTACATTCATTGATTAGCTCTAGAATACTGGAAATAAAAACACAAATAAATAAATGGGACCTAATTAAAATTAAAAGCTTCTGCACAACAAAGGAAACTATAAGCAAGGTGAAAAGACAGCCTTCAGAATGGGAGAAAATAATAGCCAATGAAGCAACAGACAAACAATTAATCTCAAAAATATACAAGCAACTCCTGCAGCTCCATTCTAGAAAAATAAACGACCCAATCAAAAAGTGGGCCAAAGAACTTAACAGACATTTCTCCAAAGAAGACATAAAAATGGCTAACAAACACATGAAAAGATGTTCAACATCACTCATTATCAGAGAAATGCAAATCAAAACCACAATGAGGTATCACTTTACACCAATCAGAATGGCTGCAATTCAAAAATCTACAAGCAATAAATGCTGGAGAGGATGTGGAGAAAAGGGAACTCTCCTACACTGTTGGTGGGAATGCAAACTAGTACAGCCACTATGGAAAACGTTCCTTAAAAAGCTGCAAATAGTCCTGCCATATGACCCAGCAATCCCACTGCTGGGCATATACACCGAGGAAACCAGAATTGAAGAGACACGTGTACCCCAATGTTCATCGCTGCATTGTTTACAATAGCCAGGACATGGAAGCAACCTAGATGCCCATCAACTGACGAATGGATAAGAAAGCTGTGGTACATATACACAATGGAATATTACTCAGCATTAAAAAAAAATTCATTTGAATCAATTCTACTCAGATGGACGAAACTGGAGCCCATTATCCAGAGTGAAGTAAGCCAGAAGCAAAAACAACAATATAGTATATTAACACATATATATGGAATTTAGAAAGACAGTGACAAGAACCCAACATGCGAGACAGCAAAGGGAACGCAGATGTATAGAATTGACTCGTGGACTCTGTGGATGAGGGAAAGGGTGGGATGATATGGGAGAATGGCATTGAAACATGTTAATTATCATATGTCTAATCAATCGCCAGCCCAGGATTGATTCTCGGGGCTGGTGCATCGAGATTTCCCGGGGGGGAGGGAGGAGGGAGGGGGGAGGGAGGGGTTTCTGGAGGGGAAGCATATGTAAACCCATAGTGATATCATGGCATTGTATGGCAAAAACAATAAAAGGGAGAAAAAAAATAAAAAATAAAATAAATAAAACATCAAAGAAAAAAAAAAAGAAAAGTCAACATAATTGGTATATACTATTTAAAGGCAAATGACACTAAAAGACCTGACCCCCCTTCCTACTTCTCAGTCCTACTCCTCAGAGGCCACTATTCCCATCTAATATTTCAAGCTGTTTCCTCTAGCATTACCACCATATTTCTAAGTAATGTTTATACTGTTAACTCCTAATTTCTTAACATTAGACATTATCCATCTTATTTCTTATTATGGTAGATGAACATCGAGCCCCCTCCAGTTCCTGATTTCTCCTTTGATACACCTCCACACTCCACATATTATAATCTTTGGTTATGACTGAATAACTTTGACTCCCAGCTAAGCCATATGGTATATTATAATTACACTTCCTTTCATACACAATGTTTTGGTTTGCCTGGGACTGATTGTCTTGTTCTTTCATTTGTTCAGTTTTCTTTGTATCTACTACCACAAATTCTTCCCTCCTCATTTCTTAATCCCATTTGTGGTTGAGAATATTTCCTTTATACAAAAGGTAGCCTTCTATATGGGTTTCCCTGGTGGCTCAGAAGTAAAGAATCTGCCTATAATGCAGGAGACTCGAGCTTGATCCCTGGGTCAGGAAGATTCCCCTGGAGAAGGAAATGGCAGCCCACTCCAGTGTTCTTGCCTGGGAAATTCCATGGACAGGGGACCCTGGTGGGCTACAGTCCATGAGGCTGCAAAAGAGTCTGACATGACTGTGAGTAAACAACAGCCTTCTATGTTTATACAAGTTTCTCTTGCTGTCTGAAAGTAGAGAGTTCCTATGAAATTTTTCAAAAAATGAAATGGTGTAAAAGAAAGAAACAGTTACCTCCAGACACATCTGGCTAATGGAATGAACAAAATGAACTGAGATAAAGCACAGATGCTCACAGACACAGTTCAAAGCTAGAGTAGCTTGATGAGATGCTGTGTGTAGTTTCCAGGCAAGGAGCCTGGTGGCGCCACTCTTACTGGGATGCATGCCATCTCAGTAATAGCTGGCTGCAAACTCTGAGCGCTATCATTGCTATTATCACGATGCTGTGCTTGGTGGCTTGTGGCATTTTCCCCAACCAGGGACTGAACCTGGGCCCTTGGCAGTGAGAGTGCTAACCACTGGACCTCCAGACAGTTCCCTTTCACCTTTTTTTTTCTTTTAAAAAATTTCACTTTTGGTGGTTCTGAGTCTTCATTGCTGCGTGGGCTATTCTCTAGTGGTACATGGGCTTCTCATTGCGGTGCATTCTCTTGTTGAAAAGCATGGGCCCTGGGGAACGAGGGCTTCACTAGCTGTGGCCGTGGGCTCAGTAGTTGCAGTTCCTGGGCTCTAGAGCACAGCATATAGGCTTAGTTTCTTTGTGGATCAGGATTAAACCCACGCCTCCTGCATTGGCAGGTAGATTCTTATTCATTGGACCACCAAGAAAGTCCCACTATTTTTCTTAAAGCAAAAATTCTCTTCAGACCTTTCAGGTAGCAAAAATAGGTACTAATGTAGGTCTTCCGTAAAAGCAAAGGGGCATAAAGGAAACTTTTGAGAAGTAGGGGATATCTGCACACTCTTCTGTATCTTGCTTTTTTCACTTAATGATACATCTTTACTCTGTATCAGTTCAAAGCAAACTTTCTTGCTCTTTTTTTGTAGCTGCATAGTACTCTGCTGCATGGATGTACCAGAATTTCTTTAGCCAATCTCCTATGTTTGGGCATTTGTTTCTCATACTTTGCTATTACAAATAATGCTGAAAAATCTTGTATGGATGTGTTTTAAATACATTTATTTATATATTTAAAATACATTTAGGGTAAATATTATATAAATATATACTAACTAATAATAATATATTTAGGATTACATCTAGTGTAAATTCTACAAGTGTAATTGCCAGGTCAAAGGGTCAGAGCCTACCTTGTTGGGTATTGCCACATCCTCCTCCATAGGGGTTACACCATTTTACACTTCTAAAAGGAAAGCTAAAGGAAATCTGTTTCTTCTACTCACACCAACACCATTTCTGGTATCAGTTTTCCAATTCCCTGCAGACACCAACAGGGAGTCCTACAATTCAGCTCGATTCAGGCATTAATTACCCAGAGTTAGAGCAGAATCCACAGGTTAGGGCTCGGGCACACCTCAGACACCGGTCGTAGGTCCAGGCATCACAGATTTCGACCCACAGGTTGCAAATCAGGGCTTCCCCAGCCCAGCCCACAGGTTCATTTCCTAGAATGGCTTGCAGAACCAAGGGAAACACTTTACATACTCTCACTGGCTTATTGTAAAGGATGTAACTCAGGAATACCTGGAGGGAAGAGACTCGCAAGGCAAACTATGTGGGGGAGGACGTGCAGAGCTCCCCTGCCCTCTCCAGGTACACTGCACACGGAACACCTGTGTGGGACACTTTCTCAATCTATTCATTTGGGAGTTGAGTGGAGGTTCCATTACATAGGCCATTGGTAATTAATTTGATCCCTAGACCTTCTCGCCTCCCCAGAGGTGGGGCTGGGATGGAGCTGAAAGTTCTGACCCTCTGATTTTGTGGTTGATTCCTCTGGCAACCAGCCGGTGTCCTCCAAGGGTCACCTCTTTAGCATAAATTCAAGTAAGCTTGAAAGGAGCTTAGCACTCCTACATTCAGGGTTATAGGGCCTCAGTGTCAGGAACTAGTGGCAGAGACAAATACATTTCTTTTTAAAAAAATTAATTGATTGATCGATTATTTGGCTTTCTCTAGTTGTGGCGAGAGGGGGCTACTCTCCAGTTCTGGTGCTTGGGCTTTTCATTACAGTAGCTTCTCTTGTGAAGCTCAGGCTACAGGCGTGTAGGCTCAGTAGTTGTGGTGTGAGGGTTAGTTACCCTGAGGCATGTGGAATCTTCCTGGACCAGGATCGAACTTGTGTCCCCTCCATTGGCAAGTGGATTCTTAACCACTGGACCCAGGGAAGTTCCAAATATACATTTCTTATGTCATTGCAGCAAAGTATGAAAGTGTGTGTTTCTCACACAACCTTGCCAGCAGAGTATGTGGCCAAGCTTTTGAATTTCTACCAATCTGATAAATGAAAAGTAGGGTTATGGTGTACTTTTAACTTACACTTCTCTTCTTCATGAGTAAAATTAAGCATATTTTCATATATTTAAAGGACATTTTTAGATCTTCGTGTGTGTGTGTAAGTAAACTATTTCCTCTTGTCCACTTTTCTAGCAGGGAAGGATTACTTTAGAGAAAGATACAGCATTCACTAGAGGTACACATTAAACTGCTGTAACAAAGAGGCCCTGCAATGCAGTGGCTTGAGTAAGACAAACGGTTGATGCTTTCTCATGTAGCAGCAAGAGGTGAGCAGCCTGGGGCTTTTGGAGTGCCTCTGCTCTCCTCAACACGTGCTTTCTTCTCTGTCTAGACCAATCGTCATCAGCAAGAAGGTGGGAAACGCGAAGGGTAACCACCTTTTTTTCTTCTAAGGACTGGGATCCAGAAATTGGGCACCTCCCTTCTGCTCGCCTCCTATTGGCCAGAACTCGGTCACATGGCCACACGGCTGTAAGGAGGGGATGAAATCGGGTCTCTGGCTGGACTACCACTTATCCTTGGGGGTGGGGCTTCCATTACTAACCAGAAGAGAGGGAGGCTAGGCAGTGGAGAGTACTTCAAGGGGTAGTTAGTACTCTCTGCTCCAGGGCCTGCATGATTCAGAGCATTTATTGATTGGTTTCTATGTGTACACTCTGTTATAGACACGGGAGGTGTGTCAAACCTGTAACCTGTACAAGAATGGATGGAATGCACCCTAGTAGAAGAAGGAAACTAGAGCAGTCATTAATCTGCCCAGAATCTCATAGGCAATCAGCTGTGCAGCCAGGACGGTCTGGTCCCAGGACCATCACTGTTTTATTCTGCTTCTGGGCCTTATGTAGGTTTTTTTGAGCTATTTTTTGCCCTCTGGGGTCAGAACTTTCTTTCCTCTGACACGTACCTCTATTGTTCGACTTTCAGGCATGTCACTCATACACTTCTGTAGGAACGGGTCGTGTCATATTCGCCACTAAAAAGACTGCTTCCCCTACAGCTTCCCCTGCACTGCTGCCTTCAGGCCACTCAGTCACCTTCCAGTTACTGCACGGCCTGGCTGTTTGGTGGCTGAGACCCCTGTCCTCCTGCTTTCCCTGTGTGGCCTCATGATAAACCCCCACTATATAAAGATCTTCTGTGTGCCCCGGGTCTTTGCTCCTTGAAACAGCCCGCAGCTCACCCCCTTATATGTGAGGCCTGGAGCCTGGCCTTTGCCTTGTGCATGTTAATGTACCAGCGGAGAGGTTTAAGCAGGTGGAATTCAGGAACAGCTCTGTGATTAGAAGCATCCTTAGGTATTGATGTGGGGATTGGGGGAGTAACAAGGAGGCCAGTGCAAGACCTTAACCAAACTGGGGGAATGGAGAGACATTCTTCTTCCCTCTTGTTGGGCGCAGGGTCCTGGCCAGGGCAGCATGCAACATGTCCCTGGTTTTCGAACGGGAGCTTCCTTACCACCTGGCCGCACTGCCTCTCCAGGTAGGTCCTGCAGTGTTCCAAGCTCTGCATACTCTTACTGTCCCCCGACAGGCCTGCACTTCTACAGTGCATCACCTTTGCTCTACAGTTATGTCTTTCCTCTCTAGCACTGCCAGGAAAACGCTTACTCATGCTTCAGAGTCCAAGTTAAATGTCACCTCCCCTGTGGTGACACTTTCCCTACTGCCCAGACTTAGTCACATTCCCCCTGTGGTCCCTTGGAACTTGGTACACTCGTTATAGTAGTCATTGCACTGAATTGTAATTGTGTGTTTGTGTTTGCCGTTGCCACTACAAAAATGGTGACCTCTCAGATGGCAGGGATAAACTTATTCCTCTCTATTACCCTTTGTTCTCAGGGCACCTACAGGAGGCCTGGTATAGGTGGGCGCTCAATAAATGTCAGTGAGTGAATGGTGGGGTTGATTGCAGCCTGATAGAAGAGGGGCTCCCCACGTGCACCTTCCTGGAGCAACCTCTAGAGGGCAGTCGCACACCACATGCAGCTTCTCTAGCCTCTGCCCAGTTGCTTTTATTACCTTAGGCAGCTTGCATGATGATGGGTAGATAGATAGGTATGCCCATCGCCATACAAGCTGCCTCAGGTAATAAAAGCAATTAGGCAGAGGCGAGAGAAGCTTCCTAAGAGAGGTGGGTGGATAGACATGGTGGCTCTGAATGAGCTCTGGAGTTGACAAGCCCTGGGATCTTAGACTCTAACCAGGCAGATTTAGGTACTGGAAGCACTGTTGGCTTATCCCTTAGATACCAGCTTAGGCCTGAGGAACTATGGTTGAAAGATGGAAAAAAGTTATTGGTTTTAAGATGAGCAAAGAAAATTGCAAAAATGAAAATTCACAAATATTAAATAAATGGCCATAAGATAAAAACATCACCCAGTTAACTGTAGCTCCACTTGTACATGATTTATGTGTAAATTATATTTCATATGAGATGTGGGTGCATCTTCCTGTTTTTGTCAGGATGTGGGAAGTCCCAAAGCATCAAGGGCTCCTGATGCTCTTGAAAAGGCCCTGGGAAGGAGTAAGCAGAATGGAGTGTTATTGGAAGCCGGACTCCCCACCAGAGGGCACAGGGCCCTGCTGTTTAGCTCAGCTTCCCAGAGTCTGAGGCTGGAGGTCTGCACACCCACCTGCCTTCCCCTTTTCTGCTGAGGGCTTGGGGCCACACCCACCAAGGTCTGGTCAGTAACAAAGGTTGACCTCAGCCACCATCTTTCTTGATCTCAAGTTAAGATAACAAAGGGTTGGTCTGAGCTCTTCCACTGGAAAAATATTGAATAGGAAGAGGCTGTTTCCCCTGGGACTTCTGGATCAGCAACAGAATGGGCAGAAGATAAGAATGTGACCAAGTGACTCTGAATTCAAGTCAAAACCAGTCAAAGGCTCTAAAGCACTGGGTGGGGACCCAGGAAGGCTTCTGGGAAGAGGCGGCATTTTGAGTTGGCTTTGACAGGTGAGTGAGTGTCACACAGGCAGGAGGTGGAACATCCTTAGAAATCAGGACAGAGGGGAGGGAAAATTAAGTAGCACATCGTTCAGGCTTCACAGAGTCCCTGGGGGCAGTGGTGTCTCCAATTCACACACAAAAGGGCTGAAGTTCAAGGAGTTAATTATAATAGTAAAAAAAAAAAAGGGTCATTTATTGAGTGCTTACTTCCAGCCAGACCCTGTGCTAAGTCCCTTACATATATTGTCTCATTTAATCCTCTCAATAACCCTAATGAGAAGTAGATGTTATTAGGTTCATTTTACAGATAGGGAAACTGAGGTTCAGAGATGTTATATAAGTTATTGAAAGTCAGGATTCAAGGGCAAGGTTGTCTGACTTCAAACCTCATGCTCTTAATCACTACAGCATGCCCTCTTTCAAAGCAGCCTGCCCAGTTTCGCAGGGTTGTGAATTAAGCAGCAGAGTGGAACATTTACTGAGTGCTTACAATCAGTGTGTCAGACCTGTTCTAAGGGCTTTGCACATTTTAACTCACTTAGCTGAAGTTACAGAGAAGGCAATGGCACCCCACTGCAGTACTCCTGCCTGGAAAGTCCCATGGACGGAGGAGCCTGGCAGGCTGCAGTCCATGGGGTCGCAAAGAGTCAGGACAAGACTGAGCGACTTCACTTTCACTTTTCATTCTCATGCACTGGAGAAGCAAATGGCAACCCACTCCAGTGTTCTTGCCTGGAGAATCCCAGGGATGGAAGAGCCTGGTAGGCTGCCATCTTTGGGGTCGCACAGAGTCGGACACGACTGAAGTGACTTAGCAGCAGCTGAAGTTGAGGCAGCAATATCATTCACAAATGGGGAAAACCAAGGCCAAGAGAGGCTAATTAAGTGGCTTAACCTGCCTACGGTTGCTTCCAGGCTGTCTGATCCTAGAGTCTGGGCTCTTTACCACGAGCCTACCTGTTCTATAAGGTCACAAGGTATGGGGCCGGGGCAGCGATAGGCCCAGTTGGGTAGAGAATATGAGGGTGGTATGGGGTCTGTGAAGTGTGTGAGGGAGAACCCAGCCACAGGAGCTGGTCGCAGTGCTTTTCTCTGCTGTTTTCTCAATAGGAATTCAATGCTGAGTTCCTATCAAAACTACAGAGAACATAATGCCTCCCCAGGTATCTTTCCCTAAGGCAATTTGTTGAAGTGGTTTTTAATTAGCAAATACAACTACTTTGCAAATAGGGGTTCCTTTTCCCCTTGTGATCAGGGCCATTGGTCTGCTGAAGCTTTCCTAAATGTCTCACACAGTCCTCCAGTTAAGGTTAGGAGCCACTTTATTGAGGATATGAGCAAGACGGGTCTGTATGGGGATGTGTGGATGAGGTCAGAGATTGAATTAGGTGTTGGAAAAGGAAACATCCATGGCTCTGGTCCTTAATATGACTCTCTGGGACCAGTTCTAGGTTTCATGACTCAAAGGGAAATAATAAGCACAGGTTTATGTAGGTGGAAGGATCACATTTGGCGAAAGGGAAACTGTAGGGAGACAGAGTATTAATATTTAAGCATATGGGCCCTGAAGTTGGACTATCTGAATTCAAATCCCTACTCTGTTACTGTATGATGTTGGGTAATTTACTCAACCTAAGTCTTATTGTCCTATCTTTAAAATGGGTATTTTAATGATCGATTCAGTTCATTTTGGAGTCCTATTTCCTATTCTACCTACCTAACACTCAGTTTTATCTGACTCTTTGTGACCTCATGGACTGCAGCACACCAGGCCTCCCTGTCCATCACCAACTCCTGAAGTTTACTATTTTAATGATAACTTCACTCATTAACTGTTCATATTGTAATGATTAATGACTTGTTGTGGGAATTAAACTGACCACGTACAAAGTGCTTAACACAATGCTTAACATATGAATACAAACAATCAATGCCTATTATCTTGTTCAAATTAAATAGGGAGACAACAACAAAAATAATTCTATTGTTCAAGTTAGTTATAGAAAGAACTTTCTCCCAACAAAGAGTGTGAAGCTTGAGCAAATTGTAAAAGCTCCTCCACAGTTTCTTTCCAAGAGTGGATTTCAACTCAGGGGTGGTCATTTCGGTTGGCAGGGCCTGGGGATACCCCGGTGATGGGCAGATATGTGTGGTTTCCTGAATCTATGACAGTTGATAAACAGATACTCTCTATGGCATTGCCTGAAGTTTACAACCAGGAGATGGAGTACCTGCATTGTCAAGGTGCACATTTATAACTGTCACGAGAGTGTAGATGTCAGGCGAGGGTATGCTCCTCGGTCCTTGTCTCGTCACAACAAAGATTTAGAGTGACGGACATTGAAGCCCTCGGCGGGCCACAGCTCTCAGGTCTTGGATAGACCGTGTTATAGCTCTTAAATAAATCAGTGTTACAGCTCCATTTTATTTAGAAGATGATAGCAGGAGAATCCATCCTCAAAGTGTGAAGGCATGCCGATCCAAAGACGAAAGAGAAGAACGCTGCAGCGCATGGGGGAGAGAGGGAGAGTTCATCCTCGACGCACGGGAAAGAGAGAGAAAGAGCGCAGCATGCAGGAGAGAGAGACAGAGAGAGAGGAAGGGGGAGAGAGAGAGAAAGAGAAAGAAAGGACAGACGTGGGGGAGAGAGAGAGAGAGAGCACGCTTTGGCTCCTCCTTTTATATTTTTTTTCTTCCCCCTGGGCCTGCCCTATGCAAATTGGGCTTAGCCAGGAGTGCTGTTCGACCTGAAGTTCTCACTCAGGTCCTCAGACCTTCCTTGTTATATTTTCGTGGGCTTTTCCCTTCCTTGTCTTCTAGCCACTGCCATTTTGGACTCCTGTTTCCTATTCTAACTACCTAACATAGCTATTTCCTGGACTCGAGTAAATTTCTGTTTTAAAAGGACTTTCTAGATCCCTACCTAAGTCTCCTTACTGCTTAGCATTAGTATTTGCTTCTCTTTGGTGAGAACTGAACTGCAAAAACTCTGGGAATGAAGGAAGGATGGAAGGAAGGAAGTGGGGGATAAGTGGGTTGGATGGGGTGGCAGGGATGGTCCCCCCATAATGGGGGATGGGCTTGGATCCAGGTCTGGATATCACTGCTGTGCTTAGTTGCTGAGCCACTTCCAACTCTGCGACCCCATGGACTTTAGCCCACCAGGCTCCTCAGTCCTTGGGGACTCTCCAGGCAAGAATACTGGAGTGGGTTGCCATACCCTCCTCTAGGGGATCTACCCAACCCAGGGATCAAACCCAGGTCTCCTGCATTGCAAGCGGATTCTTCACTGTCTGAGCGCCCAGGGAAGCCTCTGGATATCACTAGGGCCTCTTTAAGATTTGTCCTGACTTGGAGGCAGCTGGAAAGCCTCCTGGCTACGGGCAAAGAATGAGTTATCAAACATCAGTTGAAGGGGTGGCAAGTGGTGAAGGGGGGGTGCCTGGTCAAGTAGTTCTTATCTTTGGGGAGGTTTCAGAGTCATTGTCACTTGTAGGGAATTTCCTGAACCATGGACGTTATTGCAGACAGGATAGAATGGCTGGTGAGAGGAAGTTGGCCTCAGTCTCTGCCCACCCCCCCAGCAGGATTCAGTATTACATACGTAAACCTTGGTCAGGCTTGACCTCCTGTGACTGCGCCTCCCTTGTCAAGTCCTCACCGTCCCTAAACCTTGGCTCCCTCCTCTGTAAAAGAGGATGGCGATAGCATTAATGACAGTAAACCTTGCATGTTGGATATAAATAATATAAGAAGTGATGACTCCTGAGGTCAGAGATTTGCACTGAGGGGAAGGAACAGAGAAGAGAGTCTGCCCCATTTCTTGGCAGCTGATTAGAGGAACAAGCCAGGCATAAATCAAAAGAAATGCAATTGGAAAATACCTTTTCCAGCCTGTGGTGGGGAGCCAAGCACAAATATTGGAGAGTATTTCTAGTTGCTCTCTGCAGTAAATTTTGTCACATTTTTGCATTGATTTTCTCTTCCCTGTCTATGTTGAGATGCTATTCAAATAAAAGTGTCCCCAGGGCTCCCACAGGCTGGCAGCAGGAAGCACAAGCGCCAGGCTGGACATGTGATCAGAATGTGTTCTGGGCCCCCTGGCAGATTCTGGGGAATTGACTTGGGGCATCGACCATTCCACCACAAAAGCACAGAGGGCATTGGCAGGGGCTAGACTGTGCTGCCTGCAGACTAGGCAGGGACCCCTGAATTCAGCCCAAGGTAACAATCATCTACCAGGCACCTGTGTGTTCAGTAGTTGGGGGAGGTTTTCAGATTGAGGGGGCTTCTTCCTGTCATTTGTGGGAGATTATTGGCTCAAGGAAAGGCTAGTGGATTAAAAAAGGTGAAAAAGATAAACAGCAAGAAGCAGTGAGCTGGAGAAAGCACCTCTGCTGTTGGGGCTCATAAAGAGACCGGGAGGGGTCAGAGGTGTGTGTGTGTGTGTGTGTGTGTGTGTGTGTGTGTATTGCGGGCGGGCAGAGAACAACATCCCAGGGAGCAGATGTTGAGGAGGGACTAGCCTCTGACAACGGATGTGAAATATTGACCCAGGGGAAAGTGCCTGGTGTTTGTCCAGGCCAAACCAGTGCAGCAGTTTCCATGGGAAGAGGTACAGGAAGATGGCCTGGGGTCAGGAGGCCCACACTACAGCTCACCCTGGGGGAACCTCACCAGGGTCCAGAACTCAGTCTCCCTTCTTGGGGACAGATCCTCTAGGAGGATTTAGAGAAGGATGCTTATGCTTGAAATCAAGGCAGGCAGCTGTACACACACGTGCACACAGATTAAATAATTAAATGGTCTTTTTTTTTTTTTCTAAAGCTTACCTATGCATAGAAAGAACTAGATGGAAATGTTAACAGTGATTGTTTGTTTGCAGGAACTATACTTTTCTTTCTATTTCTTATATTTCAAATGCTCTTTAATGAGAAAATACTGATTTTTAAAAAGAGAGGAAAGAAGCACATCTGCCTATCAATGTTAGTTCCTGAAGTCAAAGGTTTGTTTCTAGCCCTGCTGATGTAGCTAAAACTGACTACATTAGTTAGGCATCCTTCACCTTATACTTCACTTACACGTTTCCATGTTTTTCTTTTCCTTTGTTAATGATTCGTTTGCACCTAATTTACCTGCTAGTATTTGACTCTATTGAACTCATTTTCTGAGGTTGTTTTCCTGCTTGGCTTTCAGGCAGCAGCTTTCCCTTCCTTCTTGGATGGCTGCCTAACTCCTAAAATTGATATTATTCAGGGTCTGTCCTCAACTGACCCTCCAGGTTGGAGCACTCCCTCCCATAGCTGCAGTCACACTATCTTGTGTCAATAACAACCTGCAGCTCCAACCCATCTCCTCCCAGAAATATTTCTCCAAATGCCTACTGCCTATCCCTACAGGTCTCTCAGATTCAACATGCTTAAAACTTAAATTCCCTCCCTGAGGGCAGCTCTTCCTTTTATGTCATCTTTATTGATGGCCTGGGTCAGAACCCTAATCATTGTCTATTCTTCCCTACCTCTCTGTAACAGGTTGAAAAGAGATGTCCATGGCTTATAATCATCACCTTATATGGATAAAGAATATTGTCTTATAAAAGGAAAGGTGTGATTAAGGTTCTTGAGAGGAGCTTATCTTGGATTATTATCTAGGTGGGTCCTAAACCCAGTGAAGAGTGTCCTTAAGAGGCACATGGAAGAGAAGACACACTGAGAAGAGGAGGTACTGTGACCGAGGAGGCAGAGAACGGCATGCTGCTGCAAGTCGAGGGATACCAACTCAAAGAACAGACTGTTCCCTACAGCCTTGGGAGGGAGTGTGATCCTGCCAACACCTTGGTTTTGAACTTCTAAGAGCTTCCAGAATCTGCCACTGTGAAGCAATAACTTTCTGTTTTAATGCAATCAGTTAGTGTTGTTATGGAAATTAATGTAACCTCACTCTTTGGCATCTAATTGATCACAAAAGTCCTGTTGATTTCCACTCCTAAATAGTTCTGGTTTCTCTCCCTTGTATATCTCCACTTTCTGGTCCAGGTCCCTTTGTGCTCTCTTGAACCACTCTAATGGTCTCCTAACTGTTTTCCCTTTCTCTACGCTTTCCCTGATTACTATCCCTACACCCAATCCATTTTCCACAGTGGTTTCACTGCCTAGAACCACAGGGAGCATTCTAGAATATATGTTTGACTATATCACTCTCCTATTAAAAGATCCCAAAAGCTCTCTATTGCCTTTAATAGGACCAAGCTCAAATTATTCCTCAGGGTGGTCTGCAAGGCCCTTCCCAAGATGGGATGTAACCTTCTTTCCAGCCTCCTTTCTCACTCTGCCCTACTAGGAACACTGTGCTCTCATCACATGGATCATTGCAATTCCTTTTTCATGACCTGTTTTTTGAAGCTCATGTTCTTTTTTTTAGGTAGTAAATCTTTAATTCTGTGGTCATTGTAGATTCATGTACAGTTTGTAAGAAATAATAGAGATTCCGTACAGTTTTCACTTCAATCCCAAAGAAGGGCAATGCCAAAGAATGTTCAAACTACCATACAGTTGTGCTCATTTCATGTGCTAGTAAAGTTATGCTCAAAATCCTTCAAGCTGGGCTTCAGCAGTACCTGAACCGTGAACTTCCAGATATATAAGCTGAGTTAAACCAGAGGAACAAATTGCCAACACTTGTTTGATCATAGAGAAAGCAAGGGAATTTCAGGAAAACAACTACTTTTGCTTCCTTAACTATGCTAAAGCCTTGACTGTGTGGATCACAACAAACTGTGGAATTCTTAAAGAGATAAGAATACCAGACTATGTTACCTGTCTCCTGAGAAACCTATACACAGGTCAAGAAGTAACAGTTAGAATCCAACATGAAACAACTGACTGGTTCAAAATTGGGAAAGGAGTACATCAAGGCTATATATTATCACCCTGCTTATTTAACTTGTATGCAGAGCACATCATGTGAAATCCCAGGCTGGATGAAACACAAGCTAGAATCAAGATTGCTGGGTGAAATATCAATAACCTCAGGTGTACAGATGATACCACTCTAATGGCAGAAACCAAAGAGGAACTAACGAGTGTCTTGATAAGGGTAAAAGAGAAGAGTGAAAAAAAAGTTGGCTTAAAACTAAACATTAAAAAAATCCTAAGATCGTGGCATTCAGTCACATCACTTCAGGGCAAATAGAAAGAGATAAAGTGGAAGCAGTAACAGATTTTACTTTCCTGGGCTCCAAAATCACTGCGGACAGTGACTGTAGCCATGAAATTAAAAGATGTTTGCTCCTTGGAAGGAAAGCCATGACAAATCTAGACAGCATATTAAAAAGTAGATACATCAATTTGCTGATAAAGGCCCATATAGTCAAAGCTATGGTTTTTCCAGTAGTCATATATGGCTGTGACAGTTGGACCATAAAGAAGGCTGAATAACAAAGAAATGATGCTTTCGAATTGTGGAGATGGAGAAGAGTCTTGAGAGACCCTTGCACTGGGAGGTCAAACCAGTCTATCCTAAAGGAAATCAACCCTGAATATTCATCAGGAGAACTGATGCTGAAGCTGAAGCTCCAATACTTCGGCCACTTGATCTTTTCATTGGAGAAGATCCTTATGCTGGGAAAGACTGAGGGCAAAAGAAGGGAGCAGCAGAGAATGAGATGATTTGATAGCATCACTGACTCAATGGATATGAGTTTGAGCAAACTCCAGGAGATAGACCTGGTGTGCTGCAGTCCATGGGGTCACAAAGAGTTGGACACGACTTAGTGACTGAGTGACAACTACAACACACCTTTTAATGTCGCTTTTTTCAGTGGTAACATCCTAAAAGGCTTTAGCAAAATAACACAACCAGAATATTGACACTCATGAAATTTGCCAGCCTTATTCAATTTTCTGGTTTTTTGGTTCTCATTATGTAGTTGGCTCAATGCATTTTTATCACATGTAGGGTAGTGGATCCACCACCATAGTCAAGACACAGCACAAGGACCCCTTCCTTGTACAGTCCTCATACATTTCCCTACCTTCCTTCTCCCTCCTCTTACCTCTACCTAACCCTTAGCATCACTACTATAGTCTTCATGTTTATAATTTTAAGTTTAAAAGTTTTTTTTGGCTGTGCAAGGTCTTTGTTGTGGCACATGGACTTTCTCTAGTTGCAGCCTATGGGTTTAGTTGGGATCTTAGTTCCCCAACGAGGGATCAAACCTATGTCCTCTGCATTGGAAGGCAGATTCTTAACCACCAGACCACCAGGGAAGTCCCTCAAGAGGGTTAAATGAACAGAATATATAGTATGTAATTAAAATGCTTTCAAGTTTAGTGTAATTCCCTGGTGATTTCTGTAAAATTATTGCATGTGCCAGGTTTGTTCCTTTTTATTGCTGGGTAGCATTCCATCTTGTGCCTTTTTACAGCATCCTCCATCGTTTTCTTCACCTAAGGGTCACTCATCTTTTAATGTCAGATTCGAATCCCATCCTTCCACCTGCAGGACTTGTTAAATATTATCACAGTTACTTGTACGCTCAGCTCACATTGTCTTCTCTGGTATCTTCCTTTCCGCATGCTCAGCCCTCCTCATCCTCCCAGTGACTTAGAGCAGACAGGTTGGCGCAGGGTGACTGCACCCTCTAGCCACAGTGAGCACTGGTTCACCCTAGCAGAGCAACAAGTCCTCCCTCAGGAAATCTAGAATTGGACTGAGACTCCCATCCTTTCCTTTCAAATCTTTTTTTTTTTTTTTTTAGAGCAAAGTAGCTTAAAAACTCAAATAGCGAGCAACCATTTTATATCATGCAGTCTGGGTGGCAGAGAGTCAGACTGGAGTGAAAGGGAAGCTTTGACTTCTGGGAGGCAGAGAAACAAGAGAGGAGACAGCAGGGATGATGTTCCTGTGTCACTGAGAGTTCCCTGTCCCGAGGGCTGGGAGTCTTGCAGTCTGGGGCTCTGAGACACTCCTATACCCTTATACCCTCCCTCTCCTGTCCCTTCTGAGCTCAAATAAGCTTGTTCAATGGAGTTCAACTAGATTGTAATGTCTTTCAGGACAGAAACTTGTTTCTCTTTATATGCTAGTACTTCTGCTTTAAAGTTCTTTCCATTCTGGGGCTGCTTCTCTCTGCCCCTTTATAGAGACTCTCAGGATACCCTTCCTGTTTTGGTCTGCCATTTTTGTCCCTCATCTCTTCCAAAGCACGCTCCTACAAGACATCATTAACTTGGGCTTTGCTCACATCTTAATTAACACTCAGGTCCCACAACCCTTCTGTCTTCTGTTTGGAAGATGATGTCCCTTATATTCATGTCCTTACATTGCTTTTAGGGGTGTTTACCCTGTTCCCCCAACAGATTAGGAGACCCCTGCAACCAGAGGCTCTCTCCCCCAACAGGGCAGCAGGAATGTCTTCATTAATCTTGCAGATCCCCGAGGGAAGAACTTATCTTCTGTTTTTTAAAAGGAAATTCTGGCCCTATATTAGCTCTGCACACTGTGGGTGCTCAATGAATGTCGACTGACTGGGTAAATGATAGACGTAGTCCCCTGGAGTGTCATATTCTTTCTTTCCACAGGGAGAAAATAATAACATTCAGCAGAGCAGGCTGGATCCCTTAATATGATTACCTGGGATTTGTGGGCTGGTGACTCTTTCTCCCAGCTTTATTTGGTACATTCGTCTCCACAGACAGAGAAGGCAATGGCAACCCACTCCGGTACTCTTGCCTGTAAAATCCCATGGACGCAGGAGCCTGGTGGGCTGCCGTCTATGGGGTCGCAGAGTCGGACAGTGAAGCAACTTAGCAGCAGCATCTCCACAGAACAGACGTTCCCGGCGACCACTAATGCTGCTGGCCAAACAATGGGCTACCATTAATTGGCCTAACCTTGCTCATCACGGGCTTCCCCCATGGCTTGGCGGTAAAGAATCTGGCTGCAGTGCAGGAGCCACAGGAGACTCGGGTTCAATCCCTGCGTCAGGAAGATCCCCTGGAAGAGGGCATGGTAACCCACTCCAGTATTCTTGCCTGGAGAAGCCCCATGGACAGAGAAGCCTGGTGAGCTGCAGCCCACAGGGGTTGCAGAGAGTCAGACATGACTGAAGCGATTTAGCACGCATGCGCATACGCACTGCTTAGCACCTGTGCGGCGCTGCCTCCAGCCCAAGAGAACGGAACACTGCTGAAGCAGGGGCTGTTCTGACAAGTGTGCTTTAACCAAGGTCAACCGTTTTGAACTTGTTGTGTATCTGTATTTAAGACATCCTAGAGACTTCCCTGGCAGTCTAGTGGTTAAGATTCTGTGCTCCCAATGCAGGAGGCATGGGTTCTAGCTCTGGTCAGGGAACTAAGATCTTGCATGGTACATGGTGTGGCAAAAAAAGAAAAGACATCCTACTATGAGCCTTATATGCTATATATGACCCTACCATTTTTTAACCTTTTAAAAACATACCAACTTGAGATATAAACAACATGGAATACATATCACCTATTTTGAGTAAATCAGTGGTTTTAGTATATTCACAGAATTGTGCAACCACCTCCATAATAAATTTTAGAACATTTTCTTTAGTCTCGAGAAACTCCATACCCATTAGCAGTCACTCTCCATTTTCCCTAACACCCAACACTATGAAAAGGGCTGTCATTTTTTGTTTTAGTTGCTGAGTCATGTTCTGTGACCCCATGGACTGTAGACTGCCTGGCTCTCTCTGTCCTTGGAATTCTCCAGGCAAGAATACTAGAGTAGGTTGCCATTTCCTTCTCCAGGGGATCTTCCTGACCCAAGGATCGAACCTGTGTCTCCTGCATTAGCAGGGGGATTCTTTACCATGGAGCCACCAGGGAAGCTCCAGGAAAAAGGTTAATCTATTTTGTTTCCATAGAATATTTTCCTATTTTGGATATTTCATATAAATGGAATCTTGCAATATGTGGTCTTTTGTGACTAGCTTCTTTTTTTTTTTTTTAATTTTCTTTACTTTATTGTGTTGGTTTTGCTATACATTGACATGAAACCGCCACGGGTTTACACATGCTTCCCCTCCAGAAACCCCCTCCCTCCTCCCTCCCGATTCCCTCCCCCTGGGTCATCTCTGTGCACCAGCCCCCGAACATCAGCCCTGGGCTGGCGATTGATTTCACATATGATAATTAACATGTTTCACTGCCATTCTCCCATATCATCCCACCCTTGCCCTCTTCCACAGAGTCCACGAGTCTGTTCTATACATCTGCGTAGCTTCTTTCAATTAGCAAGTTTTCAAGGTTTCAAGATATTGTGATATATCAGTATTTCATTCCTATTTATGCCAAATAATATCCTGTTTTATGGCTATGCTATATTTACCCATTCATAAGTTGATGGACACATTTGGGTTGTTTTCACTTTTAGCAGGTTATTTCTCCACGTTTCATCTTATTAATCTATAAAAATGGGAGTTAACAGCTGTTTCAAAGGTGTACTGAAAGTACATATGGAAAATATGAAATACATTCTAAACTATAAAGCGAAAGATATCATTTTAATATTTATATGAGATCAATTAAGGAGTGTTGGGGCCAGTGTAATTTCCCTGGGCTTGTGGCCTATTGTTGGTTAACTCAGGGGGAATTAGGCGCTATCTCTTCAGGTTTGATCTCTGTGTTACATTGAGTCCATTTTGCTTTTTTCCCTAGGTAATGGACTGTATCTTTTAGCCACAGCCTATCATCTCATTAGCATTTGTTGCTAGGAGACCAGGTTAGAGAATGCTTAGCTCAGTGCAATCCACTGCCAATGTAGAAAATCACCCGAATCATAGGATGATATTTAAACATCAAGGCAGTTTCATTTCATCCCAATTTTTAGCAAGTCAAGGGAAAAGGGCTGAAGCTACAGGTGTTCTTAGGGAACTTGTTTTACCAAATATCTTGCCAACTCCCCCTTCTCTGATTTTAGGTCTGCTTTCCTTTACCACTCACACTCACGTATGCCAGGGTGACTTTTTTTCCCGACTGATGGGAAGTACATGTGCTAAGATAATGCAAAAACATTTTAATATTAAAAAAGAGAAAATGAACTAAGAAGGAAAACTTGTTGCCATAATAAGTACAAAGATTCCAAAACCCAATTTAGATGTAGACACCATTTCACTCCTACTACCTGCTATTTTTCAGAGGCATTTTACAGCGTTAGAGTTTGTGGGTGCAAGGACTATAGAGGGGAAAGGCTGAGGTGATCTTCTAGTTTTCATCTTCATTTTATCAAAGGGGTGATCACTGGATTATATAAGAATGACTGTTTCCTTTACCACTAGTAACTGCCTGGAGCATAATTTCCCCTTCAAAGCCTTGGTATGAGCAGCTGGGGATAATGAACAGTGGTTAAAAGATGCTTTGTTTTACATCCAGCAAAAAGGATCATTAACAACTCAACTGTTTTTTTTACCAAGCCTGTGGAAGGCTCCTGCTGCTGTTGATAATCACGGTAACCCTCAGGGTAACAGGGGCAAAGGGGTGGGTAATTCACCAGAAAATGGTATTCACTGATTTGGATTATGTGCACCACTGCGCCTCTCCATTCATGTGCTTAATTAACAGCTGACTAGTACAAAATAAATGAAACTGCAATTCTTCATTGGAACTATCTGGGGAGTAACAGAAATTTTGCAGGGAGGTGGGGTATATGCCAGAAAAACCACATTACTCTCTATTATATTTCTCTTCTGGACTTGGTCTTAATGTCACATCTGAGTCTGAAGGGGCAGACTTATGAGTCCAAGAGACATCCTATTGAAATGGTGATACAGGAGAAGAAGGGGGGAGTATAGTTTCATCTTTATTTTATCAAAGGGGAAATAAAGGCCAGGAGCTGTGACCAAGATAATATAGCTAGTCTAAGGTGCAACTCCAGTCATGCCAGGGAAAACCTTAGGATTGCAGAACTATAATTGGCTCAACCTAATTCACAACATTATTTCATATCATTCAAAAGCTCCTGTAAAAGTCTTTCTAGTGACCAGCTGGTTGATTGCCTGGGAGTTATTTCCATTTTTTCAGTCCCTCTGGTAGAGAAAATGGAATTACTTTTTTTTTGGTTCAAGTAGGCAAGTCTGGATGGAGGGAATTGAACTTAGTTCACAAAAGGTACCAGAATCCACACTCTAAAAAATACATACAAAGTTAGAGTAATGAGTCAAGGTTCCAGGTTTCTCAAGCTCATGCTTCCTCAACTCCGTCTCCACCTCAAGGTAATGGCCAGTATACTCCTGTTGACTAGTTAAGACAGGTGAAGAGAAATCCTTGGTGGGGTCAATAATTCCCCTTCAATCCTTTGATTACACTTTCCCCATAAGCTTAAAAATAAAAAAACATGAACTCAAGATTTATTTTAAATTATCAAAGTCCCTGAAATAGAGGACTAGTTTATTTTTAGTATTAAAGTGGCTAACAATAGTTCTCATTATTTTGACTTATCCTTTTTCAAACTCGCTCAGAAAGTTGCAAACCCATACAGTTTCTAACAAGTCCCACTAACCATTAAGAAAGGACTTATAACAATAAAAGTTACATGTACATGAAAAACCAGAGTAGAAAAATGCCATTCAGAGGTATAATACAAAGAGAAAGAAGACTTTCTGTGATTTAAATAATATTTCCTGTCCATGATTCAGGAATGCTTCTGTTGGGAGCTGCCAAATCAAGGTGAGAAAACTTTGGTATCCAAATTGGATGTTTGGGTTCTCTGCCATGCCATTTTGGGCTAGGCCTGAGGAGGAGGAAGAAATTCTCAGATCCAGATCAGTCGCCAGTCCCAGGGTCAGGAGTGAGGACTTACTCAAGGTCTGACCTTGAATGGCCGCAGGACAACCTGGGAAACTACTCACTTGAGTCAGGCCGGCTGTGAAGAGCCTGGTCAGCTCTATCGCAGGCAGGGCTTTTACGCTAGGGACTCTCAGAAGAATAGGCATTTTAAGTGAGAGGCTGACATAGCGGGAGTTATGTGCTTAAAAGGTTGTAACGCACAAGGATGGAAGTAACAGCCCTTAACACTATGCTTCAGATAATCTACATGACTCCACCTACAGCGCAGCAGGACTAAGTAAATTCCTAATAACTGAGGTTAGGCAGGATCTTAGGTCATAACTCATACAAGAAGCTATAGGTTCTACTGTATAAAATCCACGTACAGTATAGACCCAAGAGGCTGGGACACTTAGAGAGTGTGGCAGAACACATGGTCTTCAAAGATCTGCTTCTCTTTTGCTGGGAAGGTCTTGTCACATATGGGACAATTCAAACTAAGGGTCTGCAGGTGTTGCTCCAAGGCCAAGTTGTGGTCAAAAACATCATCAGGAAAGTCTGATTTGCAGGTGGGGCATTTCTTCATGGAGAGCTGGGAGGAAGAACAAAGAGGTCAGTCTGAATGCCATGTATACATGGCAGAGACCATGTCTGACTTTTTACTGTATCCTCAGCACTTAGCATACTGCTCGGCAGATGGTAGGTGACCAAGAAAGAGAAGATGAGTGAGCAAATTCACATTTGGAGATACTCACTAGGGCTTTCTCTAACCTCAGGATTGAAAGGAAGCATTGGATATACCTTGTTTGGCTACCTGCCTTGTTCACTTTTCCTCCCCAGTCCTGCTACCAGACTCAACTTGCAGGTAGAGACCTTGAACAGAACAATGATGGATAAACTGTGCTTTTTTCTCTCCACCCAAACAGGCTCTCTTAGCTCTTGGCACTGACCAAACTGATCTTGCTGACTTAGGTGTTATCACAATGAAAACAGTCTCCCTATAGTTCTCCCCGAAACTGGATGGAGCAGGAAGGGAAATTTTCTCAAAGCTTTGATGTGGGCAATCTCATGAATCAAATACTTACCAGGCTCGGGGCAGAACTTTCTTGGATACCTGAGGGTAATAAAAAAGATTTCATTCAATGAAAAAGTATCTATGCACTAGAATGCATTCTCCAGCTGTGTTCTAGCAGCTGTTTTCCTTAACCCTCATCATTCCTCTTCTGATTCTTTAGCTCTCATATATATCATCTATTTCGATAGAGGGGATCTAGTCAATGAGGGAAAAGAGGAAAAAATAATGAGGTGGCATTTTCAGTAGCCATTATGCTATCAGAAAAAACAATAAACCTATTTTCAGTGTGGAGAAAATGAGATTTTAATGAAAACAGTAACAATTTAACAAGAAAATAGTCTGAGAATAGATTTTATGACCAAATGCACATGAAGTCATTTTTTAAATGAAATGCTTAAAAATAGTTTTAAGGAAAAATAAACTCGTACCACTATCTACTGCAAAGATGTGATTGTAACTGTTAAAAAATATGACTGCTTTCAACTGTCCCTAAAAAGCAAATGAGGTCTCATGTTGCTTTTGGAGACAAAAGAGCAGGAAAGTTCCCTGTGTGGCAAGGACATCTGACCCCATAAATGATAAGACTGGCTGTCACCTCCCCCCTCACCCCCATTTCCTGTCCTCCACACCCCCCAGGGGTGTCTGCGGAGCATGCTCCTGCTACCCCTGATCAGGCCATGGGGGTGGCTGCCTCACCGCCCATCCTGGGCAGCAGAGCCCGCCTCTCGTGCTTCCATTTCCAAATCTTAATTAGCTTCCTTGGCTCTGTGTATATCTTCTACACAGAGACATTTCTCTGATTTATATATTTGGAATATAGCCACGGGACTCAATTTGTGTCTGCTGCCTCTAGGCCAATGATCTGATTTGCGACTTCTAGATTCAGATTTATTTCTCAATTAACACTTCTTGCCTGGCAATCTTTCTGTTGGGTACTCAGCTTCTGCCCAGCAAGTCTTAACAATGAGGCTGGTCTTAATTAGCATCTCAGATAAAAAAAAATTTAGCGGGGGAACGGATGCAGACAGGGGCTTCCCAGATCAAATGGCAAAGTTCTTACCAGAATATGGGTTTCCAAAGACAAGTCCTGGGTCTTGTCTTGTACCTCCTTGATTCGAAGTGGGCACTTGATACGACAAAGAGTCACAGTCCAGACCCATGTAACTCAGCAGTCTGCGGTTCTCTCTCTTCAAAAACTAAGGATAGAGTATTCACAGAGATATGTTGAAAGACAACAAAGAATGGCCAAAAGGAACTGGCCACGGATGCTCATTACAGGTAGCAGTCAATTAACAATGTGGCACCAGAGAAGTCCAAGAAGTTATAAACTGTTACTCTTCAAAAGGCGAAGCAGCGGCCTCAATATTCCAAAGATCTGAGGTCTTTTTTAAAGATGTAATTTTCCCCTCTTCATGTTTTATCCCATCAAATGGATATGCTAACAGAGTGACAGGGAGGAAGAAAGAGGTGGGGAATGCAAGGAAGAATGTAAGAAATCAAGCTGCAAGGGAGACAGGTGACATTTAAAGTTCTCAGAAGAAAGAAAATTAGTAAACTTCTTAACATCTTAACGGGGCTTTACTATAGTTCTTAACAAAGCTTCCAAATATCAGATGTTTTTCTTGTAAGTTGTGTGCATTCTTCCTTTCCCATCTTCTGCACACCCCTCCCCAAAGGCCCACCCATGTTATCGACTATTTCAAAGTCAACGTACTTAACTAAATTAAGAGGATGAGAATGACAGGACCAGAAATAGACCCCAAAGTCCTTCTGCAAAACTGAAGCACATTGGCATAAATGATATAATCAAAGGTAGAAAGGAGGACTGAAGGTCCAGCCCAGAAGCATTATTGAGAGGGAGGGAAGGCGAGATGAAGAATGGCTGGAGGTATAGATCAGAGGAGGAGCCAGGACGCACGGGCACCTGCTCTTTGATGCTAGCAAGCATGTGAGAATGACTTCAAGTTCAGCCCTTCTGTTGCCATTATTGTCAATCGATTAACAATAATGTGTTTAGCACAGAGCAGAAAAAAAACACTGGTTGAATGAATGAATGAATTGATGAATGAATGAATGCAGAGTATTTCGGGAGGCCTACCATGGGTCCAGCACTGGTACAGATCACCACTTCTGTTCCTAGTTTGGCAGCAGAGAAAAAGAAAAATGTTGTGCAGAAAGAAAGGGGTCCCTTGGCTAAATAGCATTCCCCAAATACAATACTTACAATAGCTGTGGAGTTAAAAGCAAAAATAGTAACTTAGATCTTCATCAAGGCTGTTCCTTTCAAGTTGACTACTGCCTTGCCAAACAAGTTTCAGTTATAGAACAAAGAGTAGGTTTTGCGGTAGATTAGGAAACCAGATGAAATGTACTCTTTGTTTAGGGAAACTGTTTCATCCAATGTCCCAGAAAAAGCTCTTTTAACTTTTTCTGTTATCACCACATCTCTGGGTCATCCTGCTCCTTCCCTTTTCAACTCTTTTACACACTTACATCATTTTCTTTTTCCATTTTCTCTTTCTCTCTCTGTAGAACATTATATATTATCTTGTTCTCACTCAGTCTTTTTGACAGGTCCATGTTCTGGTCCTATCAAAAAAAAAAATTCAGATTAGGATCACATATTGTAGTCTGGATCTGAGGTGGGATACAACAAGGAGAGAGTAGAGGATCTGGTTTCCAAAGTAGAGGGACTGAGGTGGCGGGGAAGGGACCAGGGATGGGACGTGTGGTGCCATGGACGGGATGCAGACTTACAGGAAAGTGACTTAACAACATGCCTGAAGGCTTGGGCTGGCACCAAGGTGCCGGTTTCTTTTGGTTTAGCTGGGAGTAGGTGACCAAAGAGAGAGTTAGCTTGGGGAAACCTCAAGACTGACTTATCAGAATGAGGGGTAGAAACCCCACCCAACCATGGAAACAATCATCTTTGTCTTGAATGAACACCTCACTGAATGCACAGTGAAGCACTGAGTTAGGCTAATGTGACTCCCGGTGTGAGGACAGGCACGTGGACTCAAGTTACAAGGAGGAAGGAGGAACCCTGGATGGCATTTATCCAAGGCTACGAGGAACCCAGACCGGGGTCTTGGGCTCTCTAGTATGATGGGTTCGCCGGACTAGTTTCATGGACCCAAAAGTTATAGGTATGCTTCAGCGCTTCCGTCTCCTATCTACATACATACACATGCGCATACCTCACAGAAACACTTAAGCTAATCTTACTAGTTGTGAGTTTTTTTTTCAAGATTTTTTATTTGAATGCTGGTGCCCAAAATGCTGTGTGCTTCTAGCCGATCCTGAGGAAGTAATGCCGAGGGGGCTACCCGATGACAGTGCTGACTGGGGGCTCCTGGTTCCCCATCCCCACTGGCTCCTGCTAGCTCTTCTGGTCCTGCTTCACTTCCTCAAAAGGCAGAAATCAGAAAGGACTATCTGAGTTCGTACAGCAACCCACTCAGTGGTTACAAAAACCTTCCTTCCCTGAGACCCATGGCTAAGCTGAGGCTTCTATTTCCAGGGATCCCCAGAATGGTTTCTGGCCACATACTCCATCCCTCCTCTTTTTAGCAGAAGGATAAATCTCTCTCTCTAACAAGGGTGTAAAATCCTGGTCCCGGAACCACAAACCTACATACCTCTTCCTTCCCGGGCCCCACATCTCTGTCACCTACCCATGTGGCAGCCCTGAGCTGCCTGATCTGTTTGTGGAGACATCGACACTCTTTGTACTTCTCTAAGAAACAGGCTTTCCCGGCCTCTACTTTTGCCTTTAGGCGTTCCACCTCTTGTACTAACTGCTCCTCCACTGCTGTTTTCTTGTTCCTAGGCTCCTGAAGCATAAGATAGGTAGTCCTCAGAGTTAGGGGCCTTTTGGATGCATGAGGAATAAAGAATGCTATCAGACAGCTGGGGAGCCCCTGGGTCTTGAAAAGTATTCCATGAAAACCAAGGAAACCCACATCTGTCACAAGGAAGTTCAAACCTTTGAATGGCTATAGATTATTTACAAATAGCAGTAATTTCTTTGCCACATCAGAGGTCACAAACTCAAAAGTGCCAATAGGAGCCTGGCAAGTAATATAATTGAATGAAGGAGTGGGATGCCATGAACAGTGAGACTGCAGCCACATGGGGCATGCAGGACCCATCAAAAGGATCAGCAGTTACTCAGCTCCAGACACCACTGCTGGACGGGAATGTCGGCTCAAATGTTGCCAGAGCCTCTGATTTTTCAAGAAGCTGGAAATACCATTTTTTTTAAAAAATGGGAAATATTCCCATTTTAAAGTGTTGATAAGCAAATCAATTTTTTAAAAGATACTGTTTAGAACTAATAAAACATTTCTGTGGAATATACTTAATCTGTGAGTTGCTGATTTTCAAATTTTGTTGAATCTATTCTTTAGTACATTAAGCTAAAATACACAGTAACATATATGGTAGGTACTCAATCATTGATTGGATAACGACTGACTGAATGAATGATGCATGCATGATATGAGTTACATTCCCAATAACTAGATGTTCTCCACACATCAGGATTTCTCAGGTTCTTACAACAGTTCAGAAAATGGGATTTCTAGCACTTGTTATCATATCACCACAAGGCCTCTTCCACAACAATATATTACAGGAAATTATTAGTCAATTAGGCTTTCATCACTGTGTTGCACAGCTCAGAATAATGTATAAGGATGACAACTGCCAACATTATATTAATATTAATTATAACAAAATTTGACTACTATAATATTTTCTAATTTAGAGCTCATTTTATATTAATATGTCTGCTCCCACAGTAACTCTTTAAGAAGGGGGCTGGGGTTATTCTGTGTGATTCCTTACCCAAGGCTCTATTTACTACAACCTGTCATGAAGTTTAACTTACAATATTCCTCTGTCACTCATCACACGTTAGAAATGCCCAGCTCTCCTAAACAGTTTGTAACGGTCAGATTCTCTGTCCTTTTGGACACAGAGAAAGAAGTCCAGAGGTAAACGCTATTCTGATCTGTCATTTACCCTATCACCTGAAAATAGGTCCTATCCCTTCCTTTCCTTAAGCGCCCTCCCACATAGCCATCCAAAGACAGACATGCCGTTAACTCCTGTTGTTTCTTCGCTGCAGTAGTTTCTTTCTGCTTCATCTCCTCCACTGTCTGCTCGAGCTTCTTCTGGTGCTCCCTCTGCAGAAAAACAGATTATGAGTACCACTGCTGGGAAAACACACACACACACGCATAAGCACAGGTGTGCATGCACTGAGGAAGGGTCTGCTAAGCTAATGAGCAAGAGAGGGAAAAGCAAATCTTCTCTTATTAGCTTCTGAGAAAAGGCATGAGATGCCTCATTGCAGACAGCTCCCCCTGAGACCTTTCCCAGAGCCCGTGATACCCACATATACAACAAAGAAAGAACAGCGCATATATTTTTTCACAAGGGTAAAAAATTATTGTTTTCTTTCATGACTGTACCTGTTCAGTTAAACTGAGAAAGAGCTGGTCATTTTCCTCTTTGAGGTGCTCCAGCTGCTCTGTCTTATCTTGAACTCCCTGAACAAGCTTCTCCATTTCTTTTCCTTGATTTGACAGCTGAGCCTGAAGCAAAAGTAGTGAATACAATCAAAGTAGTGAATACAATCAAAGTAGTGAATACAATCAAGATATAAAGGAAGGAAACCTAAACAGGAACAATGCTTTTACATATACAGTAACATCAACAGATGTGCTTTCCCCAGCAATTCCCAACTATCCCTATGAACTTCTGTGTTCTTCAGCTCTACCTTACACCTAACTGGAGAAGGGGAAGGCTACCCACTCCAGTATTCTTGCCTGGAGAATCCCCATGGACAGAGGAGCTTGGCGGACTTCAGTCCATCGAGTCGCAGAGTCAGACACGACTGAGCGACTAAGCACAGCACCTTACACCTAAGAATCTAAGACGCAATTGAGTAAAACTTGACAAACTACCCTTTAAAGCCCCTCTCTAAGGCACAGCCTCCTAAAAATGAGAGCAGTTCTGCTTCTACCTGCTTATCCAGTCTTTTTAGTAAGATTTTGCTGGAAAAGATTTTGTAGCTAAAAGAAAAAAATTAGAAAGGATATGGGGGGGGTGGTCAAGAATGGAAAATACACACTCTGAAATTTCAGTATGATGCTCTGAGAAGTCCACCATTAGGCACCCACTACAAAGCACTGAATCTTCCTGGATCACCAGAGTGGAGTGGTGGTGAGGCTAAGAAAATCTACTTTGGCAAAGGTTTGGCACAACCTACCTGAAGCTGATCCACTCTGACTCCCATCTTCTCATTTTCTGAGGACATCTTCTGGTTTTGTTCTTTTAGTCTGTGGAGGTAAGAGATAACTAAATGAAAAATATGCTGATTCTAGTTGAGCTACCCCAGACCATGAATGATTTAAGGCTGCCTTGGCCCTAAGCCTGCAGAGTTATTTTAAAATCCACTAGTCTCTTCTTCAGTCCTGTTCTGGCTTCCTGACCTCAAACTGCAACTGTTCACTACTTAAAACTAATACCTGAATTCAGGTCATTTGTCTTTACCATTTTGATTCTAGTTCTCTAACCTAGACTCAAAGAGCTCATGAATCAAAGAGGGAGAATCATACCTATCATTGATCTAATAGGAAGACTGAACTAACAAATTCTAGAAATCTAATCTGACCTTGCCTAAGGGTGTTTATAATACAGCAGCTCCTCCCATTCAAGAGTCAGACTCACTGAAGCAGCTCTATCTCCCAGCAGTCCTTCTGTTCTTTCATTGTCTGTTCCAACTTCTTATTGATGCTCTTCAGGGTTTCCAGCTCCTCCTGTAGATTTAAATGTCAAAGGGACTGACTGGTCATTTCTAAGGCAGTGTTCAGTATCTCAGGCAGCCAACAAATATTTATTGAGCACTTATAATAGGTCAAGCATATACATACAGCAGTGAATGAAATATCTGAGTAAAAGGACTTTCATATTAAAATGTTCTTAATATGTTCTTTCCATATTAAAAATATTTACCTTAAGAGTTTTGGATTAACATATGTAGAATACTATATATAAAATAGATAACCAATAAGGGCCTATGTATATAGTACAGGGAACTATACTCAATATTTATAATAAACTATGAGGGAAAAGAATCTTAAAAACAGATATTTATCTATGCATAATTAAATTACTTTGCTGTACATTTGAAACTAATACAACACTGTGAATCAATTATACTTCAAATTTAAAAAAAGAAAGGAAAAAATACATGTACCTCAATTTCTCTTCTAGTGGAGTTTGTATTTGTCCATTAACTCATTACACAAATATTTAATGAGTGCCTATACACACCAGACCCTGTTCTGGCACTGCAGACACATCAGTGGACAAAATAAAATTTCTTTTTTCCTAGAAAAATGCTGTCCAATAAATTCAGGAAAGTCACATATATAATTTTAAAAATTTAGCAGTCACATTAAAAAAGCAAAAAGAGACATGAAATTATTTTACTAATAGTGTATGTATTTAATCCAGTATATCTAAAATATCATTTCAATACATAAACAATAAAAAAGAAACATTTAATATACTAAAATCTGTGCCAGATACTAGTATAACAGAGTCAGATCACACGAAAAAGTGGGTGCTGGGCAGGAGCCATCACCCCCATTCACATTTAACGAGCACATACCTGCTTCTTTTGGAGTGTGGCCTGCATGTCTGAGTTTTGCTTCTGGAGGCTGACACAGCTGTCCTTCAGCTCCCGGTTTTCCTTGCAAAGCTCCTTATTGTGCTGCTCAATTTCTTCCACCTCACCCTACATAAGAATGTTCCATAAACACATATTTGGCTCTTTATAGCTCAATGGATAGTCAAGTCCTGCTAACAAGAAATTCTCATACGCTGGGATGGTGAGGGTCTAGCTGGTCCCCACTCACTGTAGTGACATGTGTGTTCCCCAAGTGGAAGCAACCCCTCAGTAAGTAGGGAAGGGGGAAGAGAAATGTGTCTACCATAAGCACTGAGCCTGCCATTACCAAGAAAGAAAAGATAAACAAAATTAGGCCACAAAAAGTTACAAGAGGAAATGACAGAAGACTGTAATTTTTTTTCATGCAAATACTTTATTTCTCCTATCAGACTCAGTTCTGTGAGACTGGAATAGGGTTTTAACAGATTCTTCATTACATCCCTAGTGTCCACCAGAGTACTGGATGAACTAGGTGTTCTGTTAAATAACTGAGTAAGTAAATGAATCTAACTGAAAGATATTATACAAACAAGAATATCTGCTGTGTTTCTCCTCAAAGGAGCTTATAAAATTTACTGTAGTGATAAGATGCACACATGACAAAAATTAAGTAACTGGGAAAGTTAAGGGAATGCCGAGTGAGTTACAGAAGTTTTAGAGCAAGGAGAAATCACTTATTGTTATGATTCTTATTAACATTCTGAGGTCATTCCCTTCTGATGGGTTTGAATGAGACTGTATAAAAATTTCACAGCAGTATGTTAGACATTCAATAAAGGCTTACTGACTAAAATTCTACCCTACCCTGGAATTGCTACTCTTAATGGCAGGAAGGGACTGAGATGAGATGCTTACAGACCTGAGTGGTAACAACCAGGATGTCCTCTTCATTTTCTGGACGGAACTGGAAAGGGATACTTGCTCCCCGGACCACACCATCCTGATCTACATAGCAGAACTGGTAATACTCGTCATCCTTGGGCAGGTAATAAGCTGAAAATAGAACATGATTTTTAACCCAAAATAAGGTCTATTCAGAAAACTAAAAATCTGGAAGTCTTTTATCTACCCCAGAAGGCTCTAGCTCAAGAGAATGAATGAGTCTTGGTTGATGTTTTTAATACCTTTGATCTAGTATTTTTCTCACCTTTGAACTGGACTTCTTGCTGTTTGGCTGATTCGCTGCTTAGGTCAGCGGGCAAGGTAACCCACATGAAGGTGTAATACTCTCGGGTTGTCTTCCATCCAACCTGCAATGACAAGCGGCTCTTGTTCAGCATCTGAAAGTGCTCAGATCTAGGCTTTGTCTTCTGAAAATGCACCTTTCGTTATTTTAAAATTATAGTAGAATAAGTTCATTATCATAAGATCTACCCACAATGGATCAAATCTTTTTGACTTATGATAACTACATATACAATTAAAAATTGGTATGCATGCATATATACCAGGTACTCATAAATTACTCATCTTAGAAGGAAACTAAAACTGGCCACTCAATACCCAGGATAAGAGTGCCAAATATTATATCTCCAAGTCAGATACAGTACTGAGAGTGACTGGGAAAAAAAGTTGTGGGATTGTGAGCTTTGATTCTGCTATCTTCTTATAATGGTGTACTTGGAACTTTTTAATCAAGAAGCGCTTCTGATCTGCCCTCTCCATTGGTTTGTCCTCTCCTGTGTCCAATTCAGTCTTGTCACCTATACCAACCTGGTTACATCACTGCCTTTAAAAATGGCTTTTAAAAATAATGTGTGTGTTGGGGCTGGATGGGCAAGAGTTCTTAGATTAGGAGGCACCAGATAACTAAGTCCAGTTTGTATGATTTTCTTGCTCCAGTGTTTTTCTTAATGTATGTTTATTCAAGATTTTTTTGGTGATAAAGACAAAAAAAATAATCTAGTAGTCATAAAGGCCTCTTCCAGGTATGAAATGTAGTAAGTCATAAGATATAAGGATACTGTAAAATATGCCTCAGAGCAGAAAGCTGGCTAAGTGGGAAATATTCTCACAAAATGTGAAGAAGGGTAAAAGATGCTCAAATCGTATCTGGAAGATAAGAGTATACCGGAGAACAGAGAGGGAGTCATTGTATCTTCAAGGGGTAAACACCCAGCAAATAAGAAGCAAAATGATATTTATTGCCATATTTTGACTCTGCCTGGGCCCAGTGGGAAGAGAGGAAACTAAAAATAAATTCTATTTTTATATAGTAAGGAATCAGAGCATGGTTGAAAAGGCTATAAGCTCACCAGAACATAGGGGCATTTTTAGTGTCTCATTAATACACACCCCATTGCTGTGAGCACCTCTGAGCCACTGCAGCCTGCAGAGGAACAGGAAGCAGGAATTTTATGGAGTCTTCATTCACATCCTGGAGCTTCTTAATGCACTGCGACTAAAATATCATCTGGGAAGGCCTAAGAATTACTACTGCCTTGGAACAAGGAAGCAACTTCCAGTCACCTGAGCTTTCTGTCCTTGGCTCCTCCATCTCAGGAGTCCTCGTCCCAGCCTGCCTCTTAGGGTATGATCATGGAATATGGCAGAAGAGCCCAGGTAAAGGAGAGTACGGAGCACAGGGCTCTATGTCGAAGGAAGAAAACCTGACGCTCAACCACTTTAGTTTTTATCATTGGTGGTAGCCGTCACTCTATGGAGACGATGGAGCAGGCTGCACATGCAGAAACATTTTGTGAGGGCCCCGTGGGTGGCAGGGACCAGTGGTGTTAGGGCAGATGAGGAGCTGAGGAGTAGGACTAAGACTACACTGCAAGAACACCAGGAACACTTTAGAAGTGAGCTAGGAAGGACAAGCATTGAAAAGCAGACATATTACTCTGCCGACAAAGGTTTGCATAGTCAAGGCTATGGTCTTCCCAGTGGTCATGTACGGTTGTGAGAGCTGGATCATAGAGAAGGCAGAACGCCAAAGAATCGATGCCTTTGAACTGTGGTGCCTGAGAAGACTTCAAAGTCCCTTGGACAGCAAGGAGATCAAATCAGTCCATCTTAAGGGAGATCAACCTGAATATTCACTGGGAGGGCTGAGGCTGAAGCTGAAGCTCCAGTATTTTGGTCATCTGATACGAACATACAACTCATTGGAAAAGTCCCTGATGCTGGGAAAGATTGAGGGCAGAAGAAGAAGAGGGCATCAGAGGATGAGATTGTTGGATGGCATCACTGATGCAATGAACATGAACTTGGGCAAACTCTGGGAGATGATGAGGGACAGGGAGCCCTGAAGCCCTGCAGTCCATGGGGTCGCAGAGTCGGACACAACTGGATGAGTGAACAACAACAAAGGAAGGACAAAACTTTACATTCAGCCCTTAATTCTCTAATTTACTATCTGTTGTTTCAAGGAACTCAGCAGAATAGAGGATGAAAGGCAGAGGCTTAGGAGTCAAACAAAGGTCTCCAAATGGGGAGACCTTGGGAAAATCACCACCTTGAGTATATTCATTTAATTCATCTGTGCACAAGTAATAAAACTGCTTACCTCAGGGGGCTGCTGTGCTGTGAGGATTAAATTAGAAAACACATCCTCCCACACACACACCAAGAAAAAAAGAAAGAAGGAAAGAAAACCCCATCGAAGACCTAGCACATCATATGTTCTCAAAAAGTTTGTGTTCTCTCTTCATTAGTCTTAAAATTTCCTTTCAGGCTTCAGTGGTGGTGATTGGTGGTTTAGATGCTCAGTTGTGTCCGACTCTTGTGATCCTGTAGACTGTAGCCTGCCAGGCTCCTCTGTCCATGGGAGTCTCCAGGCAAGAATACTGGAGTGGGTTGCCATTTCCTTCTCCAGGGCATCTTTCCGACTCAGGAATTGAACCCGGGTCTCCTGCATTGCAGGCAGAGGATTTACCAACTGAGCTATGAGGGAGGCCCTTCAGGCTTTAGGAGAGGTGTCAAATTGATAGTTTTTAGGAAATTCCCTGGTGGTCTGGTGGTTAGGACTTGGCACTTTCATTGTCAGGGCCTGGGTTCAATCCCTGGTCAGGGAACTAAGATCCCTGCAAGCTGAGTGGCACAGCCCAAAAAAACAGATCAAAAAACACCCCCAAAGGATTAAAAAGTATAATCCTTTCATTTGGTTTAGAGTGATGTCCTCACTGGAAGTTGCTAAGGCTTGGGAATTATAAACAATCAGCCTGAGCAAAATGGAAAAAAAAAAAAGATTACCTCTGAGAAGCTGTAAGTAATTTTTAATCATTCTTTTTTTTTTCAATTATATATACCTGTATTGTTCAATATGCTAGCTACTTAATTTAAAGCATATGAAACTACTTAAATTAAAATTAAATAAAATTTAAAATTTAGTGAATCAGTCACAATAACTACATTTTAAGTGCCATTAGCCACATGTGGCGAGAGCTTACCATACTGGACAGCGAAGCAGCCAGTATAACTCCTTCCTAGAAATTCTACTTATCAGTGTTAACCATAGAAAGTTCTACTGGACAGCTTAGATACATATGGGGAAGAAAAAAAAAACAATTGCCATCTTCTTTCCAAGACAGAAAATATCCTGCTCTGTCAGGTTTCTGTTAGGACACCTTTAGCCTAATGAGTCAATGTCCTGTAGTCTCAGGAGCCGATATATTCACCAGTGTCCCTCTGCTTGTCTACTATCCCCACCTCTAAACACCAGCCTTGTTTAGAACCAGCCTTGTTTAGATCCAGCTTCTATCACTCTTTCACTTAGCTTGAAATTCCAAACAGTTAAGAGAAGGAATTTGATGAGGGATGTGAATTAGCACCAGCTCCTACATACTGCACGCAAGAATGATGTCTGATTTCAGGATGAACAGCATTGGCAAACAAGTACATGACATACTGAGGTGTCAAAACAAAGGTCACTGATGCTGGAACTCTGCAGTGTAAATAACATATGTTTGACCTTTATCTCCTGTCTCTGGAAATAGGACAATTTGTCATGATGATATGTGAGTAAATGAGTGAGTGTATGTGTCTGTGGCAGGGGGAATGTTAGAGATAGAGAGAGACATGGTGGGAAAGAAGGGGAGGTAGAGAAAAAATTGCCTATAATAAAAAAAGTACCATTTCTGTACTTGAACTAACATGGTGATTAGACACTGGAAGAGGAAACCAAAGGAGCTCATAAACTTTCTGTTCTTGGAAATCTTCACAAAGAAGCAAGACACACTTATTCAGGAACAAACTTCTTGGATGCAGGGTATTAACTTTTCAACATCCTTTCCAGATTGGTAATACTCATATTAAAAAAAATTAAACCCTGTACTAAGTAAGCAAGTGACATTAATTCACAGAAATCATGTAGGAGGCCATCCACCCCAGTCAGGTCATAGACGAATATTAATTTAAAACATATTTACACTTGGTCTTTGAAAGAGTAATAAAACTTGGGGACTGTATGATTTGCTATCTTATTTTAGCTTAAGACTGAAATTAAAATTTGAGTCCTATAGCACAAGTTGATGTGTGAAGGGGGGAGTGCTAGGGAGCTTGATTTAGGATTTTAACACTGGTCACACACATATGCAAAATGCTTATAATACAGAGACAGACACATACTCAGGTAACTAAGATTTACCTCTGGTTCCTAATCATTTGGCACTAAATTAACACTTACTCTAAAGATGCCAATCCAATCCTTTCGACGGGGAATGAAATGCTGGGTGAGGGTGTAATAGCACGTGATGTCCCCTCCAGGGATGTAGAACTTCTCCACACTGTTAAAGATGACCTGAGAGAAATGACAGTGGTCCAGCAAGACAGCTGATGTGGGGGGATCTTCTACTGTCTCTTCCATGGTAGGGGTCCTGTTAAGAGATATGGGATAGAATAAGGCTCAAAAGGGTTGTCTGAAATGCCAGAAATTTCTGGGCTCTCATCCAGGGAACATTCCGTTCAGGGCAAGTCAGGAAAAGCAAAAGCCTGACAAGTATTGAGATCACAAAACTTGCTTTCTGTTTCACTATGAGCCACTTTGCATTCACAACTGCCTATGCTCTAAGAATTTTCTGAGACTATCTTTGACCTCTTCACCACAGGCACCACCATCCTCATTATATCCTTATCCTCTGCTCATAGCTAATTTTCTCCCTTTCTTCTAAATGCCTTAAGTAAGGCAGCCTAGAGGTAAATGCCCTGAGCTGGGAACTGTAAGACTTAGATTCTAGATTTTTTTATCCCAACAAGTCCTGTGACTTTTGGAAAGTCAGTTTCTCTAGATTTCAGCTTCTCTGTTCAATTCCATTCATCCTGTAATGATCAGATCCTTAATATTAAAGCACTCTGCTAGGGGCTGGGAATGAGTGCAGAAAGATAGGCATGAGAGAAGGAGATTATTTGACACGCAGTGGTGACACACACAGGTTCAGAAATCAAAACGATGGAGTTCAAATTCCAGCTTCACCACCTATAAAATGCATGCCCTTGGGTAATTTATTCAACTGGACTCTGCACATGGTTCCTCGTCTGTAAAATGGGGCTGATAACATCTACCTCATTTGTGTGCATGTATGACCATTAACTGAAATATAGGTATACCTTGAAGATATTGCAGGTTCAGTTCCAGACCATCTCAATAAAGCACATACTGAATAAAAGTGAGTCACACAATTTTTTTGGTTACCCGGTGCATATAAAAATTCTGTTTACATTATAATCTATTAAGTGCTCAGTAGCATTATGTCTAAAAAAACAATGTACATACCTTAATTAAAAATATTTTATTGTTAAAAAGTGCCAAAAGCTCCAAAAGTAACATCAGAGATGACTGATCACATATCACCATAATAAATATAAAAATAATGAAAAAGTTTGAAATATTGTAAGAATTATCAAAATGAGACATGAATGAGCAAATGCAGATAGAAAAATGGCACCAACAGACTTCCTTAAGATATGGTTGCCACAAACTTTCAATTTGGTAAAAAATGTCAAAAGTATCTATGAAACACAATAAAACTAGGTATGCCTATAATAGCAAGTGACTAGTCCTTAAATCAGTACCTGCCATAGAATAGGCAATTCACACAAAGTAAGTTCAGTTCAGTTCAGTCGCTCAGTCGTGTCCAACTCTTTGCGACCCCATGAACTGCAGTACGCCAGGCCTCCCTGTCCATCACCAACTCCCAGAGTCTACCCAAACCCATGTCCATCGAGTGGGTGATGCCATTCAGCCACCTCATCCTCTGTCGTCCCCTTCTTCTCCTACTCCCAATCCTTCCCAGCATTAGAGTCTAAAGTAAAGGCATGTTTAATTGCTAAGTTATGTCCAACTCTTTGCGATGCCGTGAACTATAGCCTGTCAAGCTCCTCTGTCCATGGGATTTCCTAGGCAAGCATACTGGAGTGGGTCGCCACTTCCCTCTCCAGGGAATCAAACCTGTGTCTCCTGCTTGGCAGGCAGATTCTTCATCACTAGCCAACTAGGAACCTTAAGTCATGCTGAGTGACAGAATAAAGTACTTGGACAAAGTCTGTATAAAGAGAGGGCTTTAACAGATGTGATTATTATTTTTCTGGGTTTTTTTTTTTCTCTTTTCTGGCATACAGTCTTTGCCCTCAAAAGGGTTGCAATCCAATATGGAGGTTAGATGAGAATTTAAGTGATTGCCAAATGGATAAACACATACAAAATGCTCCAGGGTTCAAAAGAGATGAAACTGGTTAGGAAAATAAAGAAAAGCTTTGAGCAGTGAGTGGAATCCTGGGTAAGTCTTCAAAGAAGATTAGGGTTTTGACAAGTGTGTTTGGGGGTGAGGAAACTTCAGATGAATGTAACAGCATGCAGAAAAGCAAAGAAACAGAAAAATGCAGTCCATGTTTGGAGGACAGCAAGCAAGATTGGATCTACAAAATGGAGACAGTAAGCTGTATTTTACCTTTTGAGGTCATAGTACACATAAAATGTGATCAAGGGTGGGGAATTATTGAGGAGAAGAAAACAATACGTAAAAGAAACAAAGTCTTTAGAACTGTCAGGACCTGATACTTCCTGCCCTTCAAAAGTCACATGTCCTGTGTTCTAAATGCCTCCTTGGTCTAACATTTAGTGAGTCCATGTTACTCAACCCTCAGCTGTCCTGGGAAATGAAAACAATACTGCGGCTCTACACAGCAGATGAAGAAAGAGCTGTACATATGCAAAAATGACATAATACCTTACAGATTCAGCTGCTAGAACATGTTGGAAGACTGTATACACACACACACACACACACACACACACACACACACACACACACACACGCAAACACAACTTAAAAAAACAGTAAGTACAATACCCAGAAAACACAGTAGCTCTTCTGGCTCTGCCCCACCCACTTATTTCCTGGTTTTTATTTTGAACTCTAAGCAAGTAGGCCTCCTCTTCCAGCTCCCCCAGAAGTAAGTTTATTCACAGAGAAGGCAAGAGGACTTTGAGGTACTCAACTGTCTGTTCTTGGGACTAAACTGAGGAACTAAGAAATGTATTGGCTTTCTGGTTTGTGGCACAGTTTGGCCACATCCTCAATGTCAAAACTCAGATCAGTTTTTCTAAAGAAAGGAGAGGTCACATTCCAGTCTAGGCCAGTACTTGTTCCGCCTGATAAGCTATGGCCTTGATGATCTGATGAATGCTGCGGGAGAATGGGTAGGGAGATTTTTCAGCTTGCAGACCCCTGTCTTTCCTAGTGGTCTTCAGTCCACTGAGGCCAGCATAGCCCCTGGGTCCTAAGCCTGGAGCACCATTTATCCGAGCATGTGACTTGATCTGTGCTTTACCATGGATAATGATCAATACCTCAGGTAAGAGTGACTTCAGGCCCTATCTCTCAATTAACCTAAGTACCATCATACTCTGTTCTTTTCCTTCATAACACTATCATAACTGTATATACAACACTAATGCTAGCCCATAGTAATCACTAAGTACTCACAGAATAAATGGATGAATAAGATATGCATGTAATTCACCAAAAAGTGAAAGGAAGGAGATTTGTAGGTAAACAATGGTGTGTATGATGGTGGTGCTAACTCTTGTCTTTAGCCTTGCTCCTAATTTGTTCAGTGTCTTTGGAGAAGCTGTTGTTTCTCAGTTTTCTTTTATCTAAAATAGGGTGAGGAGTGAGTTGCTGGTGGCTAAGTGGTTAGGATTCTGGGCTTTCACTGCTATGGCCGGGATTTAGTCTCTGGTTGGGGAACTGAGATCCTCCAAGCCACATGATGTGGCCAAAAAAATAAAAGAGTAGGGTAAAGAGATGAAAATCTCCAAGTGTTATGTCAGGTATAGCTGGTTCAGCGGGCAGAGCTGGTTCAAGTGGTGTGGTGCCAAAAAAATAAAAGGCACAGGTTTGATTTCCTTAAGGACCCATAAAATTCACACTCCATTACCTACCTTCCACACACTCAAACTCTGGCAGGCTGTTTCGCAAATGTATGATACTCTGAAAGGTAGGACCAGTCAAGGGTAGGGGAGTGTGGTACTGCCTCTTTCTTTACTAGAAAAACAATCAATCTATAAGTTAGCTCAGAACAGAACACCGAGGAAATGACAGCTTATGTACACAAAATGACATGACAGAGCTCATGTTCTGAGGCTTGAGTGTACAGCCAATGGAATCTTTGTTGTTCACTCAGTCGTGTCTGACTCTTTGTGACCCCATGGACTGCAGCACACCAACCAGGCTTCCCTGTCCTTCACTATCTCCCAGAGTTTGCCCAAACTCATGTCCACTAAGTCAGTGATGCCAGCCATCCAACTCATCCTCTGTTGCCCCCTTCTCCTCCTGCCCTCAATCTTTCCCAGCGTCATCTTTTCCAGTGAGTTGGCTCTTTGCATCAGGTGGCCAAAGTACTGGAGCTTCAGCTTCAATATCAGTCTTTCCAATGAATATTCAGCATTGATTTCCTTTAGGATTGACTGGTTTGATCTCCTTGAAGTCCAAGGGACTCAACTCTCAAGAGTCTTCTCCAGCGCCACGATTTGAAAGTATCAATTTTTTGACGCTAAGCTTTCTTTATGGTCCAACTCTCACATCTGTACATGACTACTGGAAAAATCATAGCTTTGACTATACGAACCTTTGTCAGCAAAGTGATGTCTCTGCTTTTTAATATGTTGTCTAGGTTTGACATAGCTTTTATTACAAGGAGCAAGCCTTTTGATTTCAAGGCCAATAGATGGGACTCTGACATAGTTACTTTTTTTTTTAATCTCAGTTTCTGAAATGATTAAGGTCCTCAGAGGAGGAAGGCAATGTATTTTAAAATGAGTCTCCTGAACTGGCTCCTGGCTTGTACGAAAAACTGACAGATTTTCATCTAATGAGCGTCTCAAGACTAATATACCTCTCCTAGGACTGTTCCATGAGGGCATAGATTCTCTTATATTCTCCATGAAGAAAAGGAACAAAAAAGCCAGTTCTACTCCTGCTCTTTCTGAATGAATCTGTAAACTACACTGATAACACTTTTTAGCAGAAAAATCAAAAAATGTTTTAAACTTTCTGATTAGGTTCTGACAATGCAAATATTCAACCAAATCATCTTACCAATTTTCCTAAAGGATTTTCTTCATTATGCTAAATCAGGAAGAATAACCTTATTTAAAAGACGGAAACAAACTAAAACTCTACCAAACAAATGTCCCAACATTTTTATGTTAGCCTTTTATACCAGTGGGCACATGTTTCATGAGAAATGAAGACTACAGATAAGTCTCCCCAGATTAGTTCACAGAAAGCAAAGATATCTGAAGCCCAGACAGAAATGCTAATCAATTCTTCATTTGGGAACAGTTAAAAACAAAACACACATTCAACCTGATTCCTTCATCCTTCTGCTTATTTAACTTTCTAAACTACTAGCGATTAGCAAAATGGATAAACTGATTTGAATCCCATTCCCCCTGGCCCTGGAAAAAATGCTTCCACAAAACTACCCTTTAGAGAACACTGACAGCAGCTATTGTGGATGTGTAGATGGCCTGAGACCGGGAGCAAAAGTAAAGATACGGACTTACTGGCCCTCAGATTATTACAGCCACTTGCTCTAATTAAAAATTTCCAAGTTTATTCTAGTTCCTTACCTAAAATCTTTGAGTGACTTAAGTAAATTTTATACCCCCAGGAGACTTTTAATGCCTAATTCACTAATAATTGTTTGAATTTGTTGCCCAGCTTATTCTAAGCAGCCTTCATCCCACACACCACAACATCACTGTGCCAAAAGTACTGAGGAGAAACAGAAACAGTTCTGAGCAATCAGAAGAAACTGCAAAAAGCTCAAAGCTGTGTACTCAATCTCCATTTTCTTTCATTTTACTTTACTGAGATTTTATACTTTTTCTGTGAAGAGGGTGATTATGCTAACCCTTGAAGTGACAAGGGTAGTGATAGTGTTTGATGTGTTGCTAGGGAAACTAGCTGTGTAGAAACTAGATGTGTAGAAAGGGAACTAAGCTAGGAGCCCAGGGACCTGGGTCCATTAGTTCTGCCACTAACTAGCTCTGAGATCTTGGCCAAGTCACACTACCTTTTAAACCTCATATTTCTCACCTGTAAAAATGCATGGATCAGGCAAGAAAATCTCTAAGAAACTTTCTGGCTATAATGATGATCCCAAGTGAAGGAAAAAGGAAGTGACAGTTTAACTGTCTTCATATAAGAAAATGAGGAAGCATGGTATTATATTAATAAGCACAGTCAAAAAATTCTGAAGAGCCCTATTTGTACTCTGACTCCAAAGTCCGCAGGATGTGTTGGTGTTATGTAACTCTTACTACCCTTCTCGGAGTCCTTTCCACTCCACAGATGTCATTTCTGCAAAAGGGTAGAATTTCAGATAGAGGCCCTCTGAAAGCATCTGTGAAAGTGAGTCACCTGGATATTCCTTAATCATTAAGGATATTCCTTAATCATTCCTTAATCATCTACATAATCTACAAAGGCCTACTGTATTAAAGTCTTTTGCTTTTAAAGGTTTTTGCAGTAGTGTAGTTGTTATATAGCTTTTATATTATTCTACTCCCCTCCAACCATGGCTACTTGTTGGCTTACATCAGAAGCAAAGAATCCGAGCGATAGAAAAAAGTTTAAATGTCCAGGAGGGTTGAACTCAATAAATAAAAGTGGGAACATTAGCCCCCGAACTAAACTGGGGGGAGTGTTGGTGGGGGGAAGGACTACAGGAGATGGATGGTAAGTAAAGAAGCAGGTCACCGCACTCCAGCTGCTCTCTTCTCAGCTGTCTAGAACATCTCCTCCAATTACAAACGGCAACTGAACGTCAGGGATCAGTACGGGGAAACTGAGACTCAAAGTGAAAGTAACTTGCCTAGGGTCACTGGGCAAGGTCCCGCTTCAGCCACCAAGCCGACCGCGATGACGATGACGTCAAGCACAGGAATTAAGGAGCCAGCACGACCTCGGCCGGCGAGGGGGGCATGACACCGTGACTTCAAGACCCTCACTGGGGTCAGAGGATTCCTTCTGTCCCAGGGACCGCCCACGCGGTCCCGGGCACTGAAGCCCTACCCTCCTCGGCAGAAAGCTGCCTTCAGCCCCCACCAAAGGCCGCGGAGAGGCTCCAGGGGGCCCATGACGTCTCTCCCACTTACGGTCACCCTAGAAAGATGAAAGGAGGTGAAAACCGAAACCAGCCGCACCTCCGCCCGCCCACGGGCCTTTCTCAGGACTGGAAGTGTGAAGTCGGAGAACCTGAGGGCCCAACTGTCCCTAATTGCCCGCCTTCGCGCCGGAGACTCACCAGGGGCTGCAGCCAGCGGCGGCGCAACAGCAACAGGGCACACAGGGGGACAGAGGCGGGGCTAAACACCCAGGGAAGAGCTGTTCTGTCTGATCCCGCCCGTCACGTCATAAGGGTCAGCAAGTCCCGCCCTCACCGCGGTGCTTTAGGGGACTTGTAGTGAACTTCCAGATGTTCAAGCTGGTTTTAGGAAAGGCAGAACCAGAGATCAAATTGCCAACATTCGCTGGATCATCCAAAAAGCAAGAGAGTTCCAGAAAAACATCTATTTCTGCTTTATTGACTATGCCAAAGCTTTTGACTGTGTGGATCACAATGAACTGTGGAAAATTCTTAAAGAGATGGGAATACCAGACCATCTGACCTGTCTCTTGAGAAACCTGTATGCAGGTCAGGAAACAACAGTTAGAACTGGACATGGAACAACAGACTGGTTCCAAATAGGAAAAGGAGTACGTCAAGGCTGTATATTGTCACCCTGCTTATTTAACTTATATGCAGAGGACATCATGAGAAACACTGGGCTGGATGAAGCACAAGCTGGAATCAAGATTGCCGGGAGAAATATCAATAACCTCAGATATGCAGATGACACCACCCTTATGGCAGAAAGTGAAGAGGAACTAAAAAGCCTCTTGATTAAAATGAAAGAGGAGAGTGAAAAAATTGGCTTAAAGCTCAACATTCAGAAAACTAAGATCATGGCATCTGGTCCCATCACTTCATGGGAAATAGATGGGGAAACAGTGGCTGACTTTATTTCTGGGGGCTTCAAAATCACTGCAGATGCAGTGATAGCATTGATTGCAGCAATGAAATTGAAAGATGCTTACTCCTTGGAAGGAAAGTTATGACCAACCTGGATAGCAGATTGAAAAGCAGAGATATTACTTTCCCAACAAAGGTCCGTCTAGTCAAGGCTATGGTTTTTTCCAGCAGTCACGTATGGATGTGAGAGTTGGACTATAAAGAAAGCTGAGAGCCAAAGAATTGATGCTTTTGAACTGTGGTGTTAGAGAAGACTCTTGAGAGTCCCTTGGACTGCAAGAAAATCCAACCAATCCATCTTAAAGGAGATCAGTCCTGGGTGTTCATTGGAAGGACTGATGTTGAAGCTGAAACTCCAATACTTTGGCCACCTCATGCGAAGAGTTGACTCATTGGAAAAAACCCTAATGCTGGGAAGGATTGGGGGCAGGAGAAGAAGGGAACAACAGAGGACGAGATGGCTGAATGGCATCACTGACTGGATGAACATGGGTTTGGGTAGACTCTGGGAGTTGGTGATGGACAGGGAGGCTGGCCTGATGCAATTCATGGGGTCACAAAGAGTTGGACATGACTGAGCGACTGAACTGAACTGAGTGCTCAGGTGCATGGGTTTCAGGGTTTTCTGTCACCTTGTGTATTCTGGAGCTGCCACATCCCAAGGAGCTTATTTCTTCCCCTAGAATGAGACATTTACTTAAAAAAAATTCTTTCATCTTCATTTTTCTCCTGCCTCCACAAAATACTTCACTAACAGTCTTACAAATGAGAATGCCTTTGGCATTTAATCATGCCTCCCACCTGTCCAGGGAGACCCAGCAATCTCCCTGGGTGTCCTAGTTTGTGGTTCATCATTTTCCCTCTAGGAAGAAATTATTCTTCAATGTTAACTCTGTCAAAGTAGTGCTCTTCCTAATTGGGTTGAGAATAAACTCCAGCAAGAGTTCCTGCTAAGTCAGTTTAGAGAAAATTCCCCCACCTTTTGATATCTGATGAAACCCTGGCCTGTCTTCAGCAAGAATCTTGTAAGTAGGTTTAGCAACAATCCCCCCACCTTGATGTCTTCTGTTAGTAATTTTCCATCCACTTGTCCTTATTGTATTTGGAGTTTAGTGCAATCTCTTTCCTTTAGTGTAAGGTACCCATTGCAATAGTCCTGGATAAAGTCCCTCTTTTATCATGTCAGGATAATTATTTCTTATACAGAACATGCTGACTATGGAATGTTAAACTCAGAAGTGCCCCTTCTCCAAGGTGCAGCATCTGTCTAAATCTGAAAGGTAACTTTTCCTTGTCATTTAATGAGGGAACCTATGCCCCCAAAGCCACTTGAGGTTTCAGGCAGGAGAATGAACATTTCTAATTCTGCCATCTCACAAGATTCATGGCACTCAACTGAGATGGAAGAATGGTGGGAAATGATGAGTAAACCCAGGAGTGGGGTTTCTGTTGAAAGTTCTAATTACCTTCTGAGTTACCAGAATAATACTCTTCTATCTAAAACTCTGTCTACTGCGGTGAGTGATCTCAGAATCCTGGATATATTTCCATTAATGTTACTTACTAGTCTTTTGAAAAGCACTCAGAGTTGACACCTCCTACACACACACAGCTTACTGTTGAGGTGGTAGTCTTCCTTACTGCAGTAAGAATAAACTCAGTTATGTCTTATCAATTGGTTGTTTTGCTGATAGTTTGGGGAGCTAAATTTGACAGCATAGAAGACAAAGATCAGTCTGATGTTTCCAATCAAAGTGTCAAGGGAAGGCTGCAAGTACAATCCTTTATAACTGAACAGTAAAGAAATGAGAATTTATATTTAGACTTACAAAGAAAATCTTCCACTTCTGTTTTCAACTGCTAGATATGGGGGCTAACTAAAACTGGAGATTAGGTTACTCTGTACCTGACACAGTGGGTTATCTCATTTAATTCTTATAAGAGAAGCACTTTCACTATCCCCATTTTATAGGTGATAAAATTGAAGCTTAGAGAAATAAAGTTACCTGCCCCAAGGTCACAAAGCTAGTCAGTGCCATTAGAAGGCTTTGAACCCAGCATTCCGACTCCAGTGTACTCAATCACTATACTCACTGTATTTTTCATGAGAGTTCAGTAATCTGTAAGGGAAGACAAACAAACACATAAATGAGTTTAATACCATGATACTGGCTTTAGGAGAATTGTTATGGTGCTAAAATGAAATTGATTTTTCCTAGGGCCAAGAAGGAAGCTTTCAAAGAAGTGTTAAAGAAAAAGTTATTCTGAAGCCTGTTAAAATGAGAACAAGACTTTATTCAGAGCTATTACAATAGAAACATTACAACAGGGGAGAGAGATTGCACTCAACTCCAAATACAATAAAGATACAAAGGAATTCATAGCCATTAAGCAGAGTGAGGGGGTGAGTAGATGAAAAACTACTAAAAGTACTTGATATCAAGGGTAATGAGGCTTCTTGCTCAACTGACTGAATAGGATTTTTGCCGAGGTCAGGCTAGGAACTGATTAGATATCAGGGTGGAAGATTCTTTCTGAATCAATTTAGGGTTTTTGCTAAAACTGGACTTGGCAAGGATAGACAGAGAAGCCCAAGTTTGAGGCTGAGTTGAGAAAAGGGCTCAGAGGAGCTTAGGCAGTTTGGTCAAAGAGAGAGGGTTTTTCAGATGCTTGATTTATGTGAATAACAAATGTGGCAGGCAGAAAAAGGGATGGGAGGGGAATTTGAGATGGAGGGAGGGAGTGGCCATCTGCAGTGGTGCCATTACCAGAATTCTTGGTAATGATGGAAATGTCCTCTATCTGCACTATTGGGTCCAAGAGCCACTCACCATATGTACACCACACAGAACACTTGAAATATGGCCATTACAACTGGGAACCAGATTTTTTACTTAAATTTTTATTTAATTTAACTAGGTTTATGTGATCACTGTCCCAGCTAGTGCAGATCTGCTGGAGCTGGGTGACAGGGCTGTGGACTTTGGGAAGCAGAAGCAGGGGCAACCTCAGAGAAGGTGCCCAACTAGCTACTGCTGCTTAACCTTTGCCCTCAGCTCTAGTCCTGCCCAGTCCTGCCCAGAAACCAGTGACTCCCCTGGCCTTTGGACTGTCAACTCCATGGAAAAGAGAGGTGAGAGGAATTTTATCCCTGAAGCTTGCTATCTCTGTAACCATCTAGAAACTCTACAGTTTGATGACTTACAATGCAGAGATAGCTTGTATGCCCAGGTTGGAGAAAGAGAAGGAGTAATCAATAGCAAGAAGGCACTAAAAATTATGTCAAGTATGGTGTTTCGTAAACTTCAAGAGAAACCAGAACCAGGCATGCCTCACATTAATCAGGTGTTTCTAAAATATGCTGGCAAACCAGTTACCTACTTAGAACTTCAGGGGATGTTAATATTTAAGGGTGCTTTGGAACGTCCTGTTAAAAATTTGGGAGGCATATATTTGTGTTTAAAAAGTACATTAAGTAAACAAAAAAAATTTCTGGAATTATCATGCATGTTTTCAAGAGTGCCATCTGTAGAGAAAAATATGTCTGTTGCACACTCTTCCTTTAATTAGCTGATTCAAATCGATTCAATAGGAATTATTTCACAATTCTGTATGTAAACCGTAAGTAATTTGTGGACAGGTAATTTTGACTTGTTTGACAGAGGTTTGTTTTCCCTCCTTTTCTTGTGGGAAAAAAAAAATCAGTTTTGCCTCTGCTTGCAACTCCTTTCAATATTCTAATGGAAGAAATTTTCACATATTGAGGTATGGGAAGGTCATTCTGGCTTCTAGATGATTTAACTTTAATTTTATGCTGTTTGTGGCCTATCAAACATATAATATATATATGATTTGCCATCAAAGAAAGTGGTATAGTGACCAGAAGTTTAAAATGTCCATAAAAATTAAATCCCTCTCTTCCTAGGACACCAATGCATGAACTCCTTTGATGATAAGACTCCCTTCCCAGGTGTCAAGACCATATCAACTTGCTGTGTATATGCTGATCTGCTTTTTTTTTTTTTTTCTGAAAAATTGAAGGAATGTATCCCTGATGATTTGTTTGATATTCTTTGTTCTGACAAGATACAAAACTGTATGGAAAACCATGCTTCTCCAGAGCAGTTCTTCAGAGTTATCTGAGTGGCTGTGTCCTGTGTTATAGTCCTCAATTTGGCTAAACTATAACTCCTTCTATTCCTATTACAGTTTGGTTATTAATTATTTACATTGACAATGCTTGGGGGAGTTGGCAGGATATCAGAAAAGCTGGCCTGAAGTCACCTGTATCCTACTTCAGGCTGGTGCTTGCTACCAAGCCCCTTGAGGAATCCCATCCCCACCCCACCTCTTCCTCACAGCACTCTTCACATTCTTTGGTCAATTTTCCCTGATATCCAGATATCCTTTTATTAAATGATAGTCCATGACTTTTATTTGAGCTGTTATCTTAAGATCTGTAGTCTTAAGGGGGTAACAGTTCATTTCCTACGTGAAAGGAACCTAGGGATAATTCCTAGACAGAAGACTTAGGGGAAAATTCCTAGGCAGGGACCAAGGGGGAATTTCTAGGCAGGAAAGACCTAGGAGAAACTTTGGAATTAACTAGGTTGGCTGACCTTTTTTTAAAAAAAAAAAAAGTGTGGCTTAAAATTGGAAAGATGTATATGTTATAGTAAAATTAAATTTTTTTAAAAAATGAAAAACTATGCTTCTAAAGCTTATCAACTCATGGACAGACAGTCACACACTGAACTGTTGGCTTCATATACAATTGATGTGGAGCCAGTACTTGCAAGTACCTGAGTGTGTGTGTGAGTCGCTCAGTTGTGTCCGACTCTTTGTGACTCCATAGACTGTATAGACTGTAGCCTGTCAGGCTCCTCTGTCTATAGAATTCTCCAGGCAAGAATACTGGAGTGGATAGACATTCCCTTCTCCAGGGCATCTTCCCAACCCAGAGATCAAACCTGGGTCTCCTGTATTGAAGGCAGATTCTTTAACATCTGAGCCACCAGGAGAGCCTCCTTGGCTCAATTAGTAGAACCTAAAATTGAAAAAAGAAGGTGGGAGAGGGAAGAAGCCTTTTAAACTCAAGCAAGAACACTATGAGATCTTTCTGTGTGTCTATCTGGATGTATGTGTATCTCTGTGTGTGTTATAAATATGGTATGTTTCTACCTCCAGATGATATTATCTAATTTATAAAAGAGCTTTACTTACTTGACTTAAGCATAAGCACCTACAAATCAAATATTTCTAAATGTAACAAAAAACTAACCTTTAAGGTGGCAGAGTAGAAGGATATGCACCTTCTACTTTGGTGCCAGAGCACCAAAATCACAATTAGCTGTTCAGCAACCATTGTCAGGAGGATGCTGGGACCTACCAAAACATATACCCCCAATCCAAAGACAAAGCAGAAGCCTCAATAGGATGGTAGGAGGGGCACAATCATGATAAAATCAAATCCCATATACCTGTCAGGTAGGTGACCCACAAACTGGAGAACAATAATACCAAAGAAGTTCTCTCACTGTTGTGAAGGTTCTGACCCCCACATCAGGCTTTCCAGCCTGGGGATCCAGCAGAGGGACTGGGAATCCCCAGAGAATCTGACTTTGAAGGACAGCAGGATTAAATTACAGGACTTCCACAGGACTAAGGGAAACAGACTTCACTTTTGGAAGGCACAGACAAAATCTTGAGCTCACCAAGACCCAGGGGAAATGAGCAGAGACCCCACAGGAGACTGAACCAGATATACTTGCTGGCGTTGGAGGGTCTTCTGTGGAGGTGTGGGTCAGCAGTGACTCTCCATGGGGATGGGGGCACTGGAGCAGTGGTCCTGGAAGGTGCCCCTTGGTCTAAGTCCTCTTGGAGGTCTCCATTAACTCTACCACAGAGCCTGTTAGACCCCAAGGCTGGGTCACCTAAGGCAAAACAATTAACAGTGAGGGAGCACAACCCCATCCATCATCAGATAAGAGCAAGACCCAGTCATTCCCTTCGCCAATCCCTCCCATCAGGAAGCTGACACAAGCCTCTTAGCCTTCTCCATCAGAGGGCAGACAAAAGAAGCAAGAAGAACCACAATCCCACAGCAACTAGAACAGAAACCACAACACAGAAAGTTAATCAGAATGAAAATGCAGAAGGTTAAGTCCCAGATGAAGGGACAAGATAAAATCTGAAAAACAACCAAATGAAGTGGAAATAGGCAACCTTCCAGAAAAAGAATTCAGAATAATGATAGTGAAGATGATCTAGGATCTCAGAAAAAGAACGGAGAAGATGCAAGAAATGTTTGCCAAAGACCTAGGAGAACTAAAAAAACAAACATATGGAGATGAACAATACACTAGAAGGAATCAATGGCAGAATAAGGCAGAAGATTGGAAAGGTAACCTGGAAGAGTTACTGTCACTGCTGCCAGACAGAATATAGAAAAAGAATGAAAAAAGAAAATGAAGACAACCTAAGAGACCTCTGGGACACGCCAACATTTGCATTACAGGGATTCTAGAAGGAGAAGAGAGAGAGAAGACCTGAGAAAATATTTGAAGAAATAATAGCTGAAAACTTCTCTAACATAGGAAAGGAAGTAGTCAACCAAGTTTAGGAAGTACAGAGAGTCCCATGCAGGATAAACCCAAGGAGGAACACACTGAGAAACATAGTAATCAAACTGACAAAAATCAAAGGCAAAGATAAAATACTAAAAGCAACAAGGGAAAAATGACAAATAACATACAAGGGAACTCCCATGAGTTTATCAGCTTATTTCTCAGCAGAAACTCTACATACCAGAAGGGAATGGCATGATACATTTAAAGTGATGAAAGGGAAGAAACTACAACCAAGAATACTCTACTCAGCAAGGAGCCCATTCAGATTTGACAGTTAAAGCAAAAGCTTTTTCAAATGCCATTTGTCATCAAAACTAAGGCTTGCACTAAAGGGACTGAACCCAAATATCAGGGAAATGACTTTCACACAAGGAATCTGTAAAGGTTATGGCACTATAGATAAAGTCTATTCTGCCTTCGTAAAAATGAATCCTTTATTGTTGAACTTTTGCCATCCTGATGTCCTTGGAACATGAAAACTGTCTGCTCCCAAATCAGAGAAATTACGATGGGTAAACAACAGCTATAAATTAAACAATTGAGGCCATGGGAAACCCAATACAGCTGCTTGGCTCTTCCTGGTTCCCTGGCAAGCCCCATTTTTGCTTGACAGGTTAAATTCTTCCTTTGCTGCAAGGCTGATGGCCTCATAGTGACAAAGAAACTGTTACAAAATGTATTTTCCACGTGGAGTATGCTTTTTCCAGTGATCAAGGCACCTACTTCACTGGGAAAATCATAGTTGTCTTCTTTTTTATTCTATTTGTTTATTTTTGACAGTGTCGCACAGCTTGCAAGATCTCAGTTCTCTGACCAGGGATCTAATCTGTGCCCCTTGTAGTGGAAGCAGAGAGACCTAACCACTGGACTGCCAGGGAATTTCCAACATAGGAGCCTTTAAAAAAAACCTCACAAACTTATTAAAATTATTACTGTCACTACCATCCTCAATCACCAGGCAGGTTCAACAAAACTAAAGGAAAAACTAAACTCAGGCAGGACAAAAATCAGCTACATGGGATCTGACTAATTGGTAAATATGATTATGATTTTTATGACTTTTTGTCTGAAATACTGCTGACTTCTAATCTTTGTTTTCCAGATATAAGGGAACTTTTCTCCTTAAACTATGACTTATAGCAATTTGGTAAATTATACCTTTATAAGCAGAATTCATGTATGGATGTGAGAGTTGAACCATAAAGAAGGCTTAGCACTGAAGAATTGGTGCTTTTTAACTGTGATGTTGGAGAAGGCTCTTGAGAGTTCCTTGGATTGCAAGGAGATCAAACCAGTCAATCCTAAAGGAAATCAGTCCTGAATATTTATTGGAAGGACTGATGCTGAAGCTGAAGCTCCAATACTTTGGCCACCTGTTGCAAAGAACTGACTCATTGGTAAAGACTCTGATTCTGGGAAAGATTGAAGGCATGAGGAGAAACGGCCAACAGAGGATGAGATGGTTGGATGGCAACACCGACTTGATGGACATGAGTTTGAGCAAGCTCTGGGAGTTGGTGAAGGACAGGGAAGCCTAGTGTGCTGCAGTCCACAGGGTTGCAGAGAGTTGGACACAACTGAGTGACTGAATCAGAATTAAAGCACTTTTCTTTTTACCTATTCCCTCCAGAATTTAGAAACTCCTAGTTTCTCAGCAGTCTTGCCAAGGCCACATAATAAAGGCCACTTCCTGGAAGATGCAAGAACTTCAAGGTATTTTGGACCCCCAGAAAGGAGAATCTCTTTAACTTGTAGGTATTGCAGGTAGAATCTGCTGGCCAAGTGCTTGTTATGACTTTCCTGGCCTTGAGAGGTCTTTAAAAAGTTCCCACAAAGACAAATTTGGAAAAGCCTATATGATCAATTCCCTGGAGAAGGAAATGGCACTCCACTCCAGTATTCTTGCCTGAAAAATTCCATGGACAGAGGACACTGGCAGGCTAGTCCATGGAATTGCGAAGAGTTGGACACAACTGAGCACAAGCATCTCATATGATCAATTACACTTATGTAAATAATCAGGCCAAGTTTATTGAAACAAGACTTATTTTGCAAACAAATTAATCTTAATTTGACTCTATTTAGTATGCTGTATGATCAATCACTCAGTAGTGTCTGACTCTTTGTGACCCCATGGATTGTATCTTGCCAGGTGCCTCTGTCCATGGGATGTCCCAGGCAAGAATATTGGAGTGGGTTGCCGTTTTCTCCTCCCAGGTGATCTTCCCAACCCAGGAACTGAACACGTGTTTCCTGTGTCTCCTGTATTGTAAGTGGATTCTTTACTGCTGAGCCATCAGGGAAGCCCCATATTTGGCACAAATGAGGATAATTTAGAAAGAAAATTTATGCTTCAATAATATACCTTTGTGGATATTGAGTTTTTATATATTATCCCTACATCTAAGATAATCTCTTTGTTGCTATGTTACATTATTATAATGTTTAATTAAATTATTTACTTATTTGGCTGGGTTGGGTCTTAGTTGCTGCACACAGGATCTCAGATGTGTCATTGCAGGATCTTAGTTCCCTGACCAGATATCACATCTGCACCCTCTGCATTGCAAGGCGGATTCTTAACCACTATACCACCAGGGAAGTCCCCCCCACCTTTTAAAATTAGTTTAATTAAGTTATTAACAGGATATTTGAAGATCATTTCTGAAGCTGATTGTAGTAATCTATTTTTGGATTAAGATCAGATGCTCCATGTCCTATACAACCAAGGGATTATGCATACTGAAGAAGATATCATTTATATGGAACGACTTCCAACCTATATGGAAGGACCCTTATCAGGTATACTTAAGTAGCTCATGCACAATGAAACTGAAGAGAACTTATTCTTAAATTTATATTTCTCACTTAAGAAGTACCTTTGCATTGGGCTGGTCAGTGGAAAGAATTGCTAACCTCAAATGACACCTAGGATGAGAATAAGACAACCCTGATGGTAGACTGCTGATTTAAGAATCTGAATCAGGCCTGTAAGACCCATCCTACTAATTCAATTGTACTGTTTACCAAATGTTTGTTCCCCTATCAAAATGGAAAATTATTATTTTACTTCTTTTATACTTTTTTTTACTTCTTTTATATTTTTATATTTACTTTTGCTTCAATATTCAAGATCAAAAGAAAATTCTTTAGTAAAATTGTCACAGAGAATAGCTACTATACTCTGGCAATCTAACCAGTTGTTGGATATGTCATCAAATTCCCCAGTCAATACAAGATCTATTCAAGTCCCTCATAATTCCTGTCACCAACTTTTAAGATATTCCTAACATTACCATTTTACCTACAGCTACCTCCCTCTGGCCTAACCTTTCAGGTTCAAATCCTTCAACATATTAATGTGTACATCCCTTGTCTGATACCATCCTCAATCCATAGAGACTGGACACAACTCACCCTAGAACCTCTTCACTCCATCCCTTACTTAATAAACAAATGTCTTAAAGAGAAAAAATAATTATTCCCACAAGCCCCTTACGTCAAATACCATACTGATAGCTTTTGGAAAGCCTACAAGAGAAATGACCCATGGTTTAATACCCTAACAAAACTTCCAATTAATGAGGCTATCAATGAGAGCACTCTGGGAAGGACCACTTGTGCCCCTTCAGGTTTTATTTCATGTGTGATATTGGGATTGATCCATTTCCCCAAGGATGAGCACACAAATGTCAATAGCTGGCAGACAGGTTTTTGCTTATTGGGACATTATGTTATCCCATTTTCTATACTCAAGGAAACAGATGAACTTCCTTTCTCTCTCCATTACAGAGTCAAGAGATCCACATTAGCAGGATACCAAGATACCATGTGCAAAATCTGGGAATCTTAACTCCTAGCGAAGATCTCTACGTAATCAGACATCTATCAGCTCCCGTTGATCAAATAACCAGAGACTGCAAAAACACTGCAGCACAAAAGGCATCCCTAAACTCCTTAGCCCAAGCAGTATTAGATAACAGAGTTCCTTTAGATTGTCTACTGGCTAACCAAGGAGGTATCTGTGTTATCGTTCAGACAACTTGTTGCACTTATACTCAAACCTCTGGAGAAGTTGAGACATACCTAGAAAAAAATTTCCTCAAAGGCAAAATGGTTATAGATGCAAGAAAAACTGACTTTTTCAATGACCTGTCTAGTTGGCTCCCCCCAGGAATAGTCAATTTTTCCACTTTGCTTCATAGACAGTTATTTGATTTATTGTCATAGTATGTATTATTATTCTTTTCCTAGAGGAGCCTGGTGGGCTACAGTCCATGAGGTCGCAAAGAGTCAGATATGACTGAGAGACTAAGCACAGCACTGCTAAAAGCACGTGTACAATGTTTGTGTGACAATTTGATATAACTGATAAACTGAGTAGTCTATAAAATGTCTCCCCATTAGCATTTACCTCTATGCTATTCACTATGTCTGTTTAGTTTCTCCCCAATGGGGATAACTAGGGAAATATCTATACATATATAAACAAACAAACAAACAAAAATGAGGTCAAGCATCAAGGGAAATGATGGACCCAGAATGGGTAGCAACCACTCTGAAATTGAGGGACAAATATTCTGATCATCCATGTTTTCTACCAAAAGATTTATGATCAAAAAGGGGAAATAATGGAAGAAATTTTCACATATATAGGTATGGGGAAGTCATTCTGGCTTATAGATAATTTAAATTGAATTTTATGCTAACTTAAACACCCTGTTTGTGGCCTATCAAATATAAATTATATATCTATTTTACTCATCAAAGAAAAGGGGACCTTGACCAAAAAGTAAAGAATATCCATGTTAAAAGTAAAGTCCCTGGAACACCAATGCTGGTACTCCTTTGATAAGAAGATTCCCTTCCCAGGTGCCAAGGTCATACTGATTTGCTGTGTGCATGCTGATATTCGTTTTTTTGAAACCTTGAAGGAATGTATCCCTGATTTCTTTGATGCTTTTTTGATCTGACAAGATATAAAACTGTGTTCCTCCAGAGAAGTTCCTCAGAGTAAATGAGAATTTTCTCAGAGTTATCTGTCTCCTGGTTGGCTCAAATACTATTCCTCTCATAGTTTGGTTATTGATTATTTGCACTGGCAGTTCTTTTTATCAGACAAATTGTGCTGCTTTTCTTTTCTTTTTTTTTTTTGTGCTGCTTTTCTTGAACTAGGTTAACCATCTATCTTCACTGAATGAGCTAAATAAAATCTTTAACATGAGTTCAAATTCACTTTTATACCTGTGTGAATCATGGTTTTACCTTTTCTGGTGAACATTTTCTTAATATTTAAAATTTTTAATGCATACAAATACATATTTGACATAATCGTAGTCATAGTCTTTATAAATTTTTTTTCGCTTACTATTAAGTGAAAATAGTAAAAAACTCAGTTTTTTACTCAGGTAAAAAACTTCTGTATACTGCTGTAAAACTTCATAAAGATTGGGAGTTTTTTTGGTTGTTGTTACATAAGTGATTCTACTACAGCTTTCTTCCCCATTCTCTAACCATTGAATATTTAAGTTATTCAATCTTTATTTATTATTGTTATTATTTGACCATGCTGTGCAGCATACAGGATCTTAGTTCCTCAACCAAGGATTGAACCCAGCACCTCTGCAGTGGAAGCATGGCATCCTAACCACTGGACTACCAGGGAATTCCTGAATCAACTTTTGAAAAGCAAAGATTCCGCATTTGCTAAACTCCTTCTGAAATTCTTGAATTTGACTATCATTACTATTTTTTAAAATAAATAAATAAGTGTTTATTTATTTGGCTTTCTCAGGTCTTAGTTGCTGCATCCTGGATCTTCGTAGCCTCATGTGGACTCATTGCGGTGTATGGACTCCAGTTGTGGTGAGCAGGCTCAGTAACTGTGTTGCAAGGGCTCCAGAGCATGTGAGCTTCAGTAGTTGCAGCATGTGGGTTCTCTAGTTGTGTGTGACACAGAGGCTTTGTTGCTCTGTAGTATGTAGGATCTTACTTCCTTGACCAGGGATGGAACTTGTGTCCCCTGCATTGCAAGGTGGATTCTTAACCATTGGACCACCAGGGAAGTCCCTCATTACTATTTTTACCATATAAAATGATACCAATGTGTAGGTGAGAGGACTCCATACTATATATTCATTTCACACACATACATGGGTACATAGTATGGAGTCTATAAAAGAAGTATTAGTGGGAAATGAGTATTCCAAACAATTTGAAAGAAAATAAAAAGGCGACTTTGACTACAGAGGATCGTTTTGCTACATGTAGTGCCCTCAGTGCGGGAGACCCGGGTTTGATCCCTGGGTCAGGAACATCCCCTGAAGAAGGAAATGGCAACCCACTCCAGTATCCTTGCCTGGAATATCCCATGGACAGAGGAGCCTGGCAGGCTACAGTTCGTGGAGTTGGACACCACTGAGCGACTTCACCTCACTTTAGTGCACTTGTGTGTACATCTGGTGTCTCCAAGGCACCCAACAAGCTGCCCCCCACACATAAAGTGTTCAAGTAATGTGCCTGTTATTTCCCCTACAGTCAGGGCTACTTTCTATGGAAATTTGTTTCTAAAAGCATCTGCACCGGAAAAAAAAGGGTGCTGTAAAAACAACCATGAATAATAGCTCCTTTTAGGGAAAGCTGTTTCCCCCAGAAGGTGGAGGGAAGTTGAAAAAGGGCAAAATAAAAACAGAAGCTGGGAGCTCCATTGCTCCTGGGCAAGAAGCCCTATTCCCTGGGCCTCTCTGAGCCCTATCAGATACATACCAAAATGGGAGACATCAGAAGAGGTGCTAGACAGCAATTTCTGTTTCTGTTTCACCAATAACAGTACAAAGAAGTGTGTGAAAGAAGGAGCAGTTCTCTATGAAACGCTGCAAGGCCTTGGCCAAGGCATCATATTCTTCTGGGCCTCACTTTTCCTCATCTGCAAAAAGAGAAATACCAGGGGGGTCTTTAAGATCTCTTCTGATTTAACAAGACTTCTGATTCTGTGATTGGACATAACTCTATGATATTTCCTAATATACTGCATCATTTCTATTTCCTACTTCATCTCTGGTACATATACCAGTATTTTCTTTTGATTGGCACAAGAAGAAAGGGCTTCTAGGCTGGATCTTGGGTCAGGGGACGAAAAGCAGGACGGTCTATCTTTTTTCATTAATTACTTAAAGGAAATGTCTCAAACTGGGAAACAGAGTGTGTGTCAACTGTAAATAAACTTCTGAGGGTTCTGTTATTGTCTTTTATTTAGTCAGGTGGGTGCCTTAGGAACAAAAAGACAGTGAAAACAACAGCTTCAGACCTGTATTTTTTCACACACTCTTGCTTCTTAGTTGGAGCTCAGAGGAGGGGACATAGTTTACATTTTTTGAGGACTGCAAGTACCCTCTAACACACTGCTTTAACTAACCTTCACACCTAGGCTCAGAAAACCCTAGTGTTTGTCATGTGGGTTTTCCTGTTTCTGGTTTGCATGCTACAAATTGCTGATGCTCTCGGATTTCCTGGCTGTCACTCTCTGGCCCTGGAGGGGATGCCTGAGGGGGTTGAACCCTGCTTTGCTCTACAGTGGGGGCAGCTCTACTGTTCACCCTGTGTTTGTTCCTGTCATTACCCCTGAAAGGACAGCAGTGCCAGGCTCTGGCCTATTAGCTCCCACTGTGGCCAACCCTCTCATAAATAACCCGTTGTCTGGGATTTTAATGGAAGCCCTCTGGAAGCTGTAAATCTCTGTGGCTACCTCCTGCATCCTCTCTCTCATTTCCATCACAATATTACTCCAGAGGGACCAGAGACCAAAGCAGTGAGCTTGCCAGAGCAGATTGGTAGGACACTAGGGAAAGAAAGAGGCAGGATGGGGGAGGGGAACAGAGCTGGGACAGTTGGTCTTAAGGAAGCATCTGTTGGGTGGCCGGTTGATGATGGTCACCTGGATCCCCAAGGCCCTGGAGAGGGGGAAGGGCAAGATGGTCTAGGGCCACCTGGTGGGAAGAGAGAAGAGAACAGGATGGCAGAGAAGTTTCTGGAAGGGTGCACCTTGGGCCCTCCAGTGTGAATTTAAGCACCAAGTAGCAGAATTTTAGTGTCCACTTCAGGTTAAGCTATGCCTTTGCCTCTAGCCTCCTGCTTGAGCAAATCAGCAGGTAAAGCGGTGGTGTCCTGTGTTGGCAGGAAAACTTTTCCTCTACCAATTTAGGTCTGAAAAGTAACAAAGTTTTATGTACAGGAGAGCATTCAGGAGTGAGTAACTACCCCCAAAAAGCTAGGGATTAAGATTTATACATCAGTTTAATAAGAGTGGGGGTGATTAGGGATTCAAAGGATTGAAGTCTCTAATGAGACTTGTTTACACAATTTTTTGGAATGTCCAAGAAAATGGACATTCCAAATGGTTGGGCGGTGCCTGCCTGACTGGAGATCTTCCTGGAAGGGTGGAGGGGGTTGCCAGGTTGTGACCACTGGTGTTTGGAAAACTCTGCTTTATTTATATTAGGGACATTCGAATGGGATTTCTTTCTGCATCGGCTGTAGCCCAAATACTTCCACTTTAAAGTAAAAACTCTCCTGAAGGTTTTTTTTTTTTAAGTCCATTCACCTGCTGTTTCTCTAGTATTCTATCACAGCATGGCACGAAGTCCTGGGCACAAAGTTTCCAGTGAACCTGCTAAAACTTAGCTCCTGGACTATCTTCAGCATGCTTCACATCACAGATGTGGATTTTGTCTTTTCTCTTAGTTGTTTTGACTACAGGTTTTCTTAGGAGGCCTTGTTTCTCCATCTTACATGTCTCCCCTCAATTGCTGGGAAAGAAAGTAATGATCCAAGTCTTACATAAGTAAGCTCCTTGGGCCTAAACGATCTTTTCTCACAGGAGCAGCTACATTTCAGTGGCATCTAGTCAAGCCTTTGGAAAATTTTCAAGATGTATATCCCTCCTCCGTTCACTCCGTAAGGGAGTTTCTCAAAATCGCTATGGTTCAAGACTTAAAATTAATCCTTTGTTCAATCTTTTACCAATCTGAATCAACCCAGGCAAAAACAGCTCTGTGCTGTGCTTAGTCGCTCAGTCGTGTCGGATTCTTTACTGGCTGCCAATCCTTTCCAGGCAGGACTCTAAGCTCAGACAGGTGTAAACTTTAGGAAACCGCAATTATCTAAATCCAGTCACTACTCTGATTCTCCACTTGAGAACAGTCAAGGTGTTGTTTTGAGAAGTCAAAACCCCTGAGCCCTGGGCGGCTCTTTCCTAAAGGCCAGTTCAGGGGCGGGGTCAGGACCCCCGCACCTCTGAGGTATCATGATTCAACAAGCCTGAGGGGTTCGTCACAGGCTTGTGATCAAGAAGCTAAGTCTCCGGTCACGTCAGCTGTCCGAGGTTACACGGGCAACCTGAGATCTTGACTTGGGTTTCAGCCTAGCCCTCTCCGCACGGTGTTCCCTGCTCCCGGTGGTGGATGTTTACCCTCCACAGAGGGCCGAAGGGCCAAGGCGCCCCTCGCTCGGACCGACTAACGCCGCGGGAGCTCCAGAACCAGACCTTCTGATTCGCTCGGGCCCCCGACGTTCAAGCCGCGCCTGCGCACGACGCCCGGAGGGCGCGGGCCGGGTCCGCGGAGGACCCGGGGGCGGGGCGGGCCGGGGAGGGCTGGGCGGATCCGGTAAGGCGGGGACCGCGGAGGGCGGTAGCTGCGCCTCGCGCGCTGGGAGCGCTGCCCCGCGGCCCAGCGTCCTCGGCGTCTCCCGGGACGACCTCGGGCGCTTCTCTCTCCGAGCGGTTAACTGGATTCGGGAGGCGGGGGGCATGCCAACCACCGAAGGGGCCAATCGAAGGCCTGGAAAGCCCTATATGCAAATAGGGGGGGCCGGGAGGACCCCAAATTAGGGGCGGCTCAGGTTGGGGTTAGGGGTTGTCTGGCAGCCAGTGGGACCGTGTCTCCTTCGAGGAGGGGACCCCCGAGTGTGGTTGCGAGAGACACGGGCCGCAGAGCCGGGGCGAGACGGGGGAATAGGAATTGCGGGTAAGAGCCCCCCAAAGCCCGCTGCTGCCCCCAGGCCGCGGCCTCCTAGTGTCTCCCCACTGAAAGCCCGGTTCTACACGCCCCCCCCCGGTCCCCCACGGTGCCCAGTTTCCCAAGGCTACCCCTCTGCCCTTTCCCGGTGGCTTCCTCTCGGTTCTGCTGTAGCCCACCTCTCCTCAGCAGGTCTAGGTATCGCTCACCCTCTTCCACGCCCCATACTCAGTTCACTGCTAGAATACTCTCACTCCCTTTTCTCATCGCCAGGACCTCCCTCACACACCAACCATTCTTTTCCCAGCTCCTCACTCCTTCCTAACCTACCTTTCCTCCCAAACCTGGGTCGCCTTCTGTGCGCACCCTCACTTCCTACCCTCCCTGGATTTCCCCAAACCGTTGCCCCCAGGGAGCTGTCCCCGAGGTACCAGGGATCCCTGGGAATCGCACAACTCTCTCCCTTTCCTCCTTCCTCATCCTTGGATCCTTCTTCTGATCACCTTTCTTCCTTTGTCTGGAGAATCCTTAGAGAATGATACTTCTCTTTCTCCTGGCAGCGCAGCCCCCTGCAAATAACCTACCTCCTTTCCAGCCCTCTGCAAATAACCTAGCTCCTTTTTCTTTCACTTCTAGGCGTTATTTCTCACCTTCCTGAAGGAAAACTCTTCTAGGCTTGAGGAAAGTTCTTTGGGATTTGAACCCTAGGGAAAAATGTAACTTACATTTATTAATAGGAATGAACGTGGGAAGGGAGCTAACAGTTTACTAAACCCTAGTATGTGCTAGGCACTTAAGTTATTTATTGTGTACACCAGTGCCACAATTATATTTTCATTTTACAGTATACAATTATACAAGTATACAGTATACAATTATATTTTCATTTTGAACCAAACATTGCTTTAAGAGCTTTGGAAATAGTAACTCAATCTTTAAAGCAACCCCATGAGGTGAATATTATTTTCATTTTACTTACGAGGGAACTGAGGTACAGAGAAACTCACTCACCCACAGTTACCCTTCTATTATAGTAAGTGGTAGAGGTGGGGTTTGGATCCAGAACCAATCTGTCTTTGCTAGTTACGCACTGTGTATTGTGGAGAAAATGACTGGGTATGAGCCTGCCTGAAAATTGCATTTTCCAGTCTTGCAGAATTCCTTGGTTTCTAGCAGAATAAAAGATGGCATCTGAGTCAGCAAGTTTCTTGTTGGCAGGGAACGTGGCCAGTTATTCTCAGCACTTATTGGCAAAACCCTTGAATAGTTGAGTGCCTCCCTTGTTAGTCTGTGTTTTGCTGAGGGTCCCTTCAGGCCCTGTGCTGAAATTCAAAGGGTGGATAGAATGAAAAGCCAAAAGATCATAGTGAAAGTGAAAGTCTCTCAGTCATGTCCAACTCTTTGCGACCCCATGGACTATACAGTCCATGGAATTCTCCAGGCCAGAATACTGGAGTGGATAGCCGTTCCCTTCTCCAGGGGATCTTCCCAACCCAGGGATTGAACCCAAGTCTCCCACATTGCAGGCAGAGTCTTTACCAGTTGAGCCACCAGAGAAGCCCTTCCTTTCTGAAGTCATAGTTTTATGCTAAAATATAGACCAAATAGTGCTCAAATTGACTCTGGTAACAGGGGCAGAAAAAAAAAAAAAAAAACCTCGCTAGTGTAGGGGAAGGAGTGGAGGACCATAGTAGGCATTTTATTTTATCCTGCCTGCTTCCAAGTTCAAAGCACTTTCCTGGATATTAAGCTTTTATCTTCCTGGTGATTCTGTAATGACAGAAAAGATAGGAAATGAGGGAGAATATAAGCACTGGCTTCTAAATATGATATCCTGTGTCAAAGAGACAAAGCTAAAAGCAAGATCCAGAGATCTTACTCCACATCTTTTTTTTGCCCTATCTACTTCTATCTCTTCTAAGAGCTAGCAGAGGCATTCTATGCTTCTGGTAGGGGAATGAGGACCAAAAGATGAAAAGAGGAGTGGAGTTCAGGAAAACCTATTATTTGGAAGAAGAGAAGGAAATCACAGGCAGACAGTAGGAAAACTCTTCAGTGCTGAATGAATTCCTGCAGACCAAAAAGAAAGCCTAGGTTGTGAAGGTCAGGGTTAAAAAATCTAGGCTAACATTTGAAACAACAACCAAATGATTCTTTCCTCCATTTTACAGACTCTCATATTAAGCCCTGGTAGCTCAGCTAGTAAAGAACCTGTCTGACATGCAGGAGACCCCAGTTCAATTCCTGGGTTGAGAAGATTCCCTGCAGAAGGGATAGGCTACCCATTCCTGTATTCTTCCGCTTCCTTGGTGGCTCAGATGGTAAAGAATCTGCCTGCAATGAGGGAAACCTGAGTTCAGTCCCTGGGTTGGGAAGATTCCCCTGGAGGAGGGCATGGCAACCCAGTCTAGTATTCTTGCCTGGAGAATCCCCATAGACAGAGGAGCCTTGCAGGTTGCAGTCCATGGGTCGCAGCGTCGGACATGACTGAGCAACTAAACATATTAATTCAGCCTAGAAAAAGAAAGCACTAAGCATTTCCCACCCTTCTGTAGCACCTCTCGGCCAAGAAGAGTAGTCGAGATGTGGAAATGAGTCCCTCCAAGTAACCTGCATTGTGTTTGCTTGCGCGGAGCTCTCCCAGTGCTCATCCCCTCCCCCTGGTGGCCAGTGGAAGTCATTTTCATGCTGTCCCTAGGCTTTGGTTGGCAGCCTCTACTTGGAAGATCCCAAGATCAAATCCCATACCAAAATGCAAACAGGGTTTTTTCACTGTCTTAACTATTTTATTTGAAAGGGGAATTGACTGTGTCTTGTGCCATCAAGAAAAACCGAAGATGATACTTGCTATGTTTGCTACATATATTTGTGCAGCATAGTATGTATGTTGTTTTTGCTCTAACTCCCTAAGTCCCTTGGTCTGTATTGCCTGCCCACTGACTGGCATAATGGAAAGCTATGTAGAAGGGCAGGAAGCTGGGGCTTTGATCCTGGCTCCGCTGACTTCTCTCCGTCTTTGTACAAGTTGTCCCTCTGCTAGCTGGGAGGAGGATTTCAAAACCTCTAAGAAGCAAACAGACTAAACTGGACAATTTCCAAGGTCCCTCCCAGCTGTAATATTCAGGAAATCCACTGGAACTTGTTCTAATTACACTCAAATAAGAGCCCTGGTACAGTGTGGACACTGGCGAAAAGAAGGGAAAGAAGCAGAGTGAAAATACATACATAGTAGAAACAGTAGGGCTGGTCTCAGATTACGTCAGATCAGAGGAGATCCAGGCCCCTTGTTGGAAGTGGGAATTTAGAAGCGTTTGGCTTAAAAGAAAATGGTGTGGGACCAGCTGATTCTTAAGAGGCTAATGTCACCGAGACTGCTTCTGGGAGCTAGGAAATCAGTCGCTTCACTTTATGGTCACAGTCGTTTATGGGTGATTGGCAGAGAGGAAAAGGCAGTGGATGGAGTGTAGAGGAGAGACAGGCTTTGGGGTCAGATGAATATGAATATAGCTTCTAATCCCAGGTCTGCCTCTTACCCTCTCTGTGTTTCAGCCTTCTCATCTGTAATAGAAGTAAGAGAGTATCTATGGTATGATATTATGAGGATGAGATGAGACAGTATGTATGTAAAGTGCTTTAGTATAATTAATACCTGTTATACTTGGTAAGTACAATTAATACCTGTTATACTTGGTAAGTGGGCTTCCCAGGTGGCGCTAGTGGCAAAGAATCTGCCTGCCAATGCAGGAGACGTGGGTTTGATCTCTGGGTTGGGAAGACCCCCTGGAGGAGGGCATGGCAACCCACTCCAGTATTCTTGCCTGGAGAATCCCATGAACAGAGGAGCCTGGTGGGCTACAGTCCATAGGGTCACACAGAGTCACCCATGACTGAAGCGACTTAGCACACATGCATGCATACTTGGTAAGTAGGTTGTAAATAGTATGGTGAATGAAACTGTTTTAAATGCCTGCTATATGAAAGGATGCCAAGTCAATGCTTTTAAAAAAAGTTATGTTTTATGCTCACACAACATTTCTATTATATAGATGAGGAAAAGAAAGGTGAAGCTAGTTCCTGCATTTATTCATCCTTCCAGTCCATTCATTCAAGAAGCATAGGGATCTCTGTTACGTGCCAGACACTGTGGCAAGAGTTGAGAGTTCACAATAGCCTCTACAATCAGAGAAGTCACAGCCCAGGGCCACACAGCTCAGAATGATAGCTGATATGTGCCAGGCACTCTCCTAAGCATACTGTATTAACTCAAATGAATTACTGCATTTAATTCTCATGGCTGGGGTACACCATTTTACAAATGAGGAAACTAAGGCAGAGAGCTGTTATGATAAGTAAATTGCATGAGATCACACAACTAGGAAGTGGCAAAGCAGGGACTTAAATCTAGGCAGATAGATTCCAGAATCTTGAGTTCTTAGCCACGTCATTACAACTGCCTCTTAGTAAGTGGTTTAAAGCCACATCCCTGACTGCACAGGCCCTTTGTTGTTATCGTTACTCAGTGTGACCCCATGGACTGCAGCATGCCAGGCTTCCCTGTCTTTCACCATTTCCTGGAGCTTGCTCAAACACATGTCCATCGGTGATGGGCTCAAACTTGGTGATGCCATCCAACCATCTCATCCTCTGTCATCCCCTTTTCTTCCTGCCTTCAATCTTTCCAAGCATTAGGGTATTTTCTAATGAGTCAGTTCTTCTCATGTGGCTGAAGTATTAGAGCTTCAGATCAGGCAGAGGCCCTTCCACTGGGATATAAGTACCATATCTCAGGGTGCCAGCAGCAGCCCCCTTCCCTCTTTTGTATTCTCCTTAATCTTGTTCTTTGGATCTGTGGCCTCATCTATTTTGATTCCTCAAGGCTACAAGATTGCATTTGACCAAATTTTAAGACAGGGGAGTAGGTAGGAACCTCCAGGCTAACAGGGAGTAGTTGCTGAGACTGGGAAAGAAAAGTTGAGATCCGCTAGCGGAGTCTGAGTAAATTCAGAGGTCTGTGGGGTCAGACGTGGAGCCTAAATGAAAGAAAAGTGATCTGGGACGTACAAAAGTGTTTCCTCTCAATGCTGCTAAAGGGAAAACAATAACATGAGGGTAACTGTTACTTGGCTCCTGAATCACGGAGACAATAGGGAATGATAGGGACTGAGGCAGACTGGAAAATGTCTAGAGAGGGAGCCGTTGCTTAGTTCTGGTTGATTGCTGGCCTGAAGCACTTCCTTTTCCAAAAGGAATGGACATCTAGGTTTTTATGACAGATCTACATTTCCCAGTTATGGCAGCTACTTCTCTTTCACATCTCTAACAGTGATAACCACCACTGTGGGACAAGTAAACATTTCTGTAGGCTAGATTCAGGAGGCAAACCCTGGTGGCAAATGTTGAGTGAGCTGTTCTCTTTTAGGGGCTGGAGAGAAGCCAACAGGATTTAGCCTTGGGTATGAAACAGGAAGGAGAGGGCTGGGGGAAGAGAAAGCTCCCAAGGACAAAGCGGAAATAGTCACACGTGGCAATGACTGTTGTCTGCTGTCTTGCACCTTTCTCGGGTGCCTTCCAAGTGTCTCTCATGTAGCCTAGTTTACGGAGGAAGGTGGGCAAGTCTGCCATGATGAACCCACAGAACTAAACAAGCTTCGTCCCTTCCTTGCTTTCTGTGCCCGAGGCTCTCTTGTGCAAGAGTAAACAGAATTTGATTGGCTTTTTTGGGGGGGGTTGTTCTCTTTGAGACAGACAAATACAAGCAACCATGACTTGTTTTTACCACTTGGGCAAGGATTTGAAAAAGGGCAAAGACAACTTGCAACTCCAGAGGCCAGATTCAGGGTCAGTTTTCCCTCCTCAAGTTAACATTAACCTTTAGGTAAACGGAGCCACTCCTCCCAGAGGGCTTGGTAAACAGGAGCCATTGTGGAGGCCAGGGGAGGGGAGCCGGCCGTTTACCTGGCAGGAAGCGAGCAGTCCAAGGTCAAGATTTCATGCACTGCAGTCCTCTTGAGCTTTTCCAAGAATATGCCTGTTCACTGAGAAAAACTGACGCACAACGCCCAGGTTTCATCCGTTAATTGCACTGAGTGCAACCTTTCTCCCCCTGCTCAGGGCAGGCGTCACCACAGATGGCCTGGCTGGGAGGAACAGCCCTCTTCAGCAAGAGCGAGAAACAAGGGGCAGTCCTTGGCCACTTAATAGCTCTGCTGTTCCTCTCAGTGGTGGCTACGAGCATTCAGTGAGATGGTGTATGTGAAAAGTCTTTGGGAAACCTAAGGAATTATGTCCATGTAGAGTTTTATTATTAAATTATCCATAGTAGCCTCTGAATTAGAGCACCCTCCCCCATTTTGGTTTGAAAAAGAAATGGAGAGTGGTGGCAGGGTATCGTAATGTTAAATAAAACACAGCTGTAAGGTATCAAAGTTGTCTGGAATTAACAAGGTTAGGTATAGAAGGGAGGTGATTCCCAAGAGGTTGTGTGACTCTGGTAAGCCTGCTGTAATTGCATGTTGCTGGTGATATTGTTGGAATCCCTCTGGGAAATAACATGGTGATATAAATAAATAAATAAAATATCAGAGGCTACATAATTTCCATATTCATTAACTTAGTAATTCTGGTTCTGGATAAATATCTTAAGAATACAATCCTAAAGAAATAAAGGCTCGTCTATACATGAAAGTGTGCATTTTAGAGCTATTTATATAATAGAATTGAAAGCAACTTTCATTGCCAATAACTGCATTTAATTGCAATGGCTGGTTAAATTCAGACACATTCCTTCACTGGGATATTATTACACAATGATGAAAAGCTAGAACTATGTAAACTTTGCCGCAACCAAAAGGATGGTTATGATACAATTGTAAGGGACAAAAAGTAGATAAAATGTTGTTTATTATATAATTATATAAGACTTTTAATTATATTAGTCTTATATATGTTAATTATATATTTTAATTTATAAGTCTTATATATATGTGACTTATATAAGACTAACGATAATTAGAATTTTAGAATAAAAAGGAATATACAAGGCACTTCCCTCTGTTCCAGTCATTAAGACTTTGTCTTCCAATGCAGGAGACACAGGTTCAATCCCTGGGCCAGGAACTAAGATCTCACATGCCTTGCAGCCAAAATTTACCAAAACATAAAACAGAAGCAGTTTTGTAACAAATGCAATAAAGACTTTTTAAATTGTCCACATTAAAAAAAAGTCTTAACAAAAAAAAGAGAATACATGAAAAGGCCAAAGTTGGTCTATTAGTTACAGGTGGCTTCCCACCTTGCTCTTTTCTGAGCTTCCTTTAATGTTATAACATTAACAGTATTTCAATGATAATAAATTAGAATAAATTGTAGTAAAGATATTAACCATTTTTTAAAAGCCAAGGAGTTTTGAGGAAAGAATAGGGTAAGCAGCAAGAGGACTATTGGCATCAAATCAGAGGGATTAAAATAATGAAGAGGTTGGTGGGGTTTGGGGAGGTAAGAAGAGGAGGAGAAAGCACCAGAAATTTGGTTTTATGGTCATAGAAGCCTAAGATGTGAAGGGATATGAACCAGTTCATTGGGCCTGGGCAGTTCTGGGTACCCAAAGGCAGACTAAGCACATTTCTAAGGATTAGTGAAGCAAGGGCATTAAAAACCACTTCGAAAAACTTGGTATTTGAAATTTCAAGCAAGCATCAAGGAAGTCATCATGGGGGTGGGGTTAGGGGATGAGAACTTTGCTGGACTTCCTTGTAGGTATTTTATGATTTTTGTCTTGCTTCTATCTTGAATTGGATGGTGAGGGAGACACTGTAGCCTCTTCTGTGATTGAAGTCTCTGAAGGGTTGCATCTGACCCTGGGCTGGAGTCTTGCTCAGTCAGCTACAAGTCAGTCCTGCACTTGTGAATGCCAGTTGCGTTCATTCTCAGGCCAGCAAATTTCATGCGGGAGGTTTGATGCAGCGCCTGAATAGTTAACAGACCTCCTCAAAGCACCCCATCTACAACCATGGGGACCAACTCCCTCAGCTAGGGAGGCTCGGGGCTCAGTTCTGAGGCTGTCTCCAGATACACTCAGTTTAATAATACGATTGTTTACCTGGCGCCAGGCATAGCATCTCAGCTTACTATGATGCTGAAAACCCCAGGAGGGAAAAACCAAGGCCAGAGTTGGCTGAGTGAGTCCCCAAGGCCATAGTCATGGCAAAAGGTGGAATCAGCTCCCTGCTGGAGCTTGCACGAACCATGGAGGTGAGGTGGCGTTTCATACACTGCAACCTGTTGTCTGGTTCTGAGTGCTGGCCCACCGCCCACATGAGCAAGGGAGGGGGTCCCCCTGCAGGTGGATCTGAGTAACTGCCATTCTGTTTGCCCTCTCTCCAGGGGGAGGGGGGGCAGTATTTCCCCCGAGCCTCCTCGCAGGCAGGGGAGATGCTCCGGTGCCTACCTTTGGAAGAAGAGGAAGGGACAGACTCAGAAGAGAGAGAGGATGGTTCTATAGAAGATTCGAAAGAAATCATCACCATGGCTTTTGTGAGAGAGAACACTGGGGCGCCAAAGGGTCTTCAAAGTGCCCATCAGCAAGGCAAGAAGAAGAAGAAAAAGAGGTTAGGATTGCAAAATGGGGAATGGGGATCCATGTTGGGAAAAGCAAGAGGGACCTGGAGGGGAGGTGGCCTCAGCTGCTAAGGAGTAGGTAAAGGAGAAACTGTGTGGAGTAAGTCACACCATTTTTGGTTCAAATAAAAAGAACCTACTTTTGATTATCTGTTTTACAGAATCAGAGAATGGTGTGTGTAATCTAAAACCACACCTGTCCTAATCTTCATTCTGTTGTTAGAATACTTTTGAAAATTTGTGTGGGGAGAGATTATTTCCTCATTTTAAGAAAGTACTTAATGTCTTGGGGATTTAGGATACTTTAAATGTAACAGAACCACGCTGATTTCTTAGGATCTGACTGTGGCTTCTGTATCTCAGTTCTTATTTAATATTTTGCCATACCCTACTCCATTCTTGGTGCGGGGTGGGGAATGAATCAGTTCTCAGACTGATTGATCTCTGACATCTTATCTGCTTTCTAACTCATAGCTTCCCTTAATGGGGGGCAATAGGAGGGAGACCATTAAATATTTTGGCCAAAAAGCTGTTCACTTCCTATTCCTGATGGGCCACTGGAATTAGAGGATTGAGGAATGATGTTAGTGTGAAGCTTCAAGCAAAATCAGCCATAATGACAATACAGAATTTCTAGCTCATAGGCAGAGCAACAGTACTCTACACCCATGTTTTCTGTCACTCTGCAGTCACAGGGTTGTGTGTCCCCAGTAACAGGGATGGTCAAAGCAGGCTTAGTGTGGCCACTGAGGTTTCATGCAGCTCCCATGGGACTGGATGTTTCTGCATGCAGTCACTTGTTCTGGCAAGTGTGTCTGTCTCTGTCTTGGTGCTTTCCCCTTTCTCTTTTCCAGATGATTGGTGATCAATCTATCCAGCTGCCGATATGAGAGTGGTGAGCATCTGCTTTCAATGCATCCACCATGGGGACCCCACCGGATTCCCCCAAAGAGTTGGGAAGGGTGGGCACTCATATATTCCTGAGGACGAGAAGGGGATGTCTTCTAATTGTGTTCTTTTCATCTCCCAGTCCAATTAACTATTTGAGAAAGTTGGGAGTCTCATTCCAAGAAAATATGAGTTTTGATCTCAGTGGTATGTACTTCCACTATCTATAGTTCCTGTGTATGGTTATTGAAGAGCTGGCAGCGATGGCTGCAATCAATGGCTCTTTTTTGGAGCACAAGTTACAAACTGGCGGTCCGTGAGCTAAAGATGACCTGCAGACCTACTTTGACTACAGAGCAGAGTGTTATTATTTTCACTTTGAATTTGGGTGCTTTAGGCTGGTCCTGACTCTTCTGGTCACTATAGGCACTTCTTCCTTTCCAGGTCCTTGAAGGTATTTGAATTTGTGTTGGAGTCAGCTCCCAGTTATTAATAGCAACCAGGAAAGAAGGATGTGTGTGGTTTTGAAATGCACTGTGTAGTTTTCTTCTGTCAATTTACCTTACTAATTAAGCTTGGTTTTGGCTGACGTTAAGCATTAGTTTATATTCCCTGAACACTCAGTGCTTCTGTTTGGAGGAAAGCCAAAGGCCTGCTTCCTGGCAAGGGTGGGTGAAACACTGACCTCAGAAAACCTTCTGTGGTGATCACTGGGCACAGGCCGTGCTCTCCAATAGCTTTCGACTCTCTGTGTTCCTTTCTCAGCAACGGCGTGTCCAGATGGGGCAAGATGGCTTCCGGTCAGTCCCAAGGAGCCCACTAGCCTGGCTTCCGTGTACAGTCTGGGAGCACCTAGAAACGTAACCTCCCCCTCTCGTGCTCCTTCCCCACTTCTCCCCTGATGGGTCTTTCTTCCTCCCCCTCCTGGCAGTGCGTAGGGCCGCCCAACAGTATGGCCTTCGAGAGGGAGGAGAAAATGACGACTGGACTCTTTACTGGACTGACTTCTCAGTGTCACTGGAACGGGTGATGGAAATGAAAAGTTACCAGGTATCTGGGTCAGAGCTGGTCCTCAGTGTAAGCGTGGCATTGACCCTGTGGGGCCCCACGCTTATGACTGACCCCAAAGGGGAGCTCATGGGTGCTCCTGTGGACCCCATTGTTCATGATCTCCTGCTTCCTTTGCAGAAAATCAATCACTTCCCAGGGATGAGTGAAATCTGCCGCAAGGACTTGCTGGCCAGGAATATGAGCCGCATGTTGAAGATGTTCCCGAAAGATTTCCACTTTTTCCCGAGGACCTGGTGTCTTCCTGCTGAGTGAGTGCCCCTTTCTCCATTCCCCACCCTCAGTTTACATTTTCCTCTTGCCCCTAACCCTGGCTACTACTTTCCCTTCCCTTAGGATCTTCCATCTCTCTCTCTTCAGGAAGAGAAGGGATAAAGGGTGTGTCCAAGGTTGAGAAAATACAAGGCTCTGCCTATAAAATTAGATGACATTTAGGGGCTGGGTACCTTGGAGCCTGTGCCCGCAGTTGGGATGAGAGTTTGTTCTGGCCTTGAAAGCTGTTGATTTTGAATTCGTTCCAGTCTTTTCACTGTGCAGTTTCTGAAGTTTTGAGGCCTTCGAGCACTTCTGGAGGGAGTGAGGTGATGATTAGAGCCCTCTAACCATTAGGAGCAGGGAGGGATGCCTGACCTCTGACCCAGGCATGACATGGCAGTCAGCCTTTTCCCATCTTTGTCTCACTATATCCATCTGGAAACTGGACATCCATTCCTGGTACATAAAGTACTCTGGACCACACAGCTGAGAAGCAAGAGAAATGTGAGGTGACATGAGCATGACTTGGGTACAGTCCGGTATCTGGATGACGTGGGGAGGTGGGGATACAGAAGCATTGCCATCAGAATGATGCCCACAGGGCAGGGACCCCACAGGAGTCCCACTGTCCCCTCTCCACTGAGTGCTTTCCCAAACTAAGAGCGCCAGGGTGCCCAGCTTTTTCAGACTTGTCTAGAACAAATGGCAGAGCTTAGCTGCAACTTAGAAGGAAATGTGTTTGCCATCAGGTCAGCAGGCTCCTCCAGATTTCATGGCCACTGAGAGACATTGTAGTTACATGACTTCTCCAGTGGCCACAAAGCTCCTTTGAGTAAAATGGAAAACAAGAAGTATTGTGAGGCTGAGATTTAGAGTCCTTTAAGTTGGTTGCTTTCTTCTGAGTATACTTTCTTCGAAGTACATTCAAAGATAGCATTTGCCCGACTACCCGGCTGGTCCTATGGTTACGACTCTGCCTTCCAATGCAGGGGATGCAGGTTCAATCCTGGTTGGGGAACTAAGATCCCAAATGCCACAGGGTGAGGCCAAAAATCCAGAATAAAAGGGTAGCATTTGCCCTGTCACTCTATCTAGAAGTGGAGGTGTTACAGAGGAAAAGCTGAAGTCCAGAGCAGGGAAGGAGGTCCAAAGTCACATCATTTGTCAGGGCTTGAGTCAGATTCAAAACTCCACATCTCTTATCTGTAAATTCAAAGCCAAACTGTGTGGATCACAGTTACCTTTATGGGGTGTGAGGCATGTACCAACACTTTGCCTGCATTGTGTCATGTATGAGATAACTGTCATTGTCCTCATTGTGTAGATGATGGAATTGAGGCTTAGTGAGGTCAAGTCCTTGCAAAGGACCACACTGCTGGAGAGTGATGTTGCCTGGGTTTTAATCCAGCTCTGATCTCCCTCCAGAGCCCATCCTCTTTCCACTCTGTGTGCTCCACTGTCTCTCGAGATCTCTGGGTGTCTGTCTGTCAATTCCAGGGTTTTTGTCACTTTTTAAAAAAGAATAAAGAGCTAGCTTTCATTTTCACTGATCCTCAGCTAAAGGTGTCTCATTCCCTCCCTGCTCTGGCAGCTGGGGAGATTTGCAGAACTACAGCAGGTCAAGAAAAAATAAGACTTACATCTGTAAGCCGGATTCAGGCTGCCAAGGGAAAGGTATATTCATCACCCGAACAGTGAAAGAAATCAAACCAGGGGAGGATATGATCTGTCAGCTCTATATCGCAAAGGTACTTCCTCATCATGGCGGTTTATTTATCATCTATGGCACCGTCAGGCTGTAGCTTCACTGTGAAACTAGGGAAGGGAGGGAGGCGAGGGAGAGATGCCAAATCCTGTCTTCTGCCTTGTGCTTGGTCAGAGCAAGCCTTCTGACTGGAGGGGTGGCATGTGCCTAGGCCAGACGGCCCCTGCACCCTTGGAGGTTGGTCTGGCCCTGCCAGGCTGGCCCCTTGCCTCTAACAGACAGCCACTGATCTCTGGAGATCCCACCTCCTTTGGGAGAGAGAAGTAGCTCTGGAGAGATCAGAGCAACCAGCTTTGCTCCATGGCTGGAGATAAAGCCCAGTACAGAGAGGGAGCATTCTAGAAGGTACATGGAAGAGAAGCCTGGCTGGGATTGCCATCAGCCTTGCAACTGCATTGAGAATCCTGGCAGAAGGGCGACAGTAATATACACAGTCCTGGATGGTGACATGTCCTTCACCACAGGACTTCTTCACGTTGTTTTGTTACATTGCCAGGAGAGCTCTTCAAGGCAGTTACTTGTGCCATTTGACAGATCAGGAAACAAAGGCCAAGTGTGGTTTAGTGCCTTCCACAAGGTCACATGATGGGTCACAGGGCCCAGGCCCGACATCTCCCTTTCCAGTCCCGGCCCAGGCCACCCTTTTTCAACATAGGCAACACTGGAGCTGCCGCCACAAAAACAAAACAGGGCCCTAATGAGTCTGGGTTTCTCCTCTGATACCGTGTGGCTTCTGTTCTCTCCTCCCAGCCTTTTATCATTGACGGGTTCAAGTTCGACTTACGGATTTATGTGCTCATGACATCCTGTGACCCCCTCAGGATTTTTGTGTACAATGAAGGACTGGCACGCTTCGCCACCACCTCTTACTCCCATCCCTGCACAGAGAACCTGGTGAGCTCGGAGACATGCTGCCTCCACTTCCTCTTTAAGCTGGTAAAAACCCCTAGTTACATCTGCATTCTCAAGGCGAGGCGAATGTGACTGTCACTTGCGGAACTCTCATTTACTGTGTAACAGGGTGTGTCTGTTCTTGGATTTAGTCTTCCCAAGAACCCTCAGAAATAGGGATTATCATCTCCAATTGACAGATGAGGAAACTAAAATCCAGTTATAAGGACAGCACAACTAGGAAAGTCCAAGACCTTGGGCCAAGGGCCAAGGTCACAGAACTAGGAAGAGGTGAGGCTGGGACTCCTGGCCTGACTACAAAACCACAGTTCCATGTGCTCAGATGAGAAGGACATGGGCAAGCCCCCGGCCCTTTCCCCACATCCTTGACCCCAGGGTTCCTCAGGTCTTCCTCAGCAGAGTGCCACTCAGCCTCTGGAGGAGTGGGAGTATTATGCTCCAGGCTGTAGTGTACCCCTTCTTACTTCCTCCTTTTTGCCAGTATATGTAAGCCCTAAGACATCCTCTTCCTTTTCCTTCTCTTTAAGCCCCAGGGCCCACGGGAGGGTGCAGAGAGGAAGTGGGAGGCTGCGCTTCCTTCTGACCCCACAGACTTGTGTCTCTTTCCCCAGGACAATATCTGCATGCACCTGACTAATTATTCCATTAATAAGCACAGTGTCAATTTCCTTCAAGATGCTCACTCTGGCAGCAAGAGGTAAGGAAGCGGTTCCCCTTCTCTTTTCTTTGCCTGCCAGGCTCAGAGCTGCTCTCTGCGATTCTACTCAAACCCCGTCAGTCCCCATCAGGGTTTCCATCTCAGATCACATGGTCTCAGAAAATATTTCTTTTCCTCTAAACCCAGAACAGACTCCTTAGTCTCTGCCCTCTGGCTGTTAATCATTAAAAGAAGGTCACATCATAAACCCTAGGGGATTGGCAGGAGGAGAGATAAACATGAACTGTTTCCCCAGCAGGATACACACACACACCAAAACATACTCGTATTACAGTTGGCCCTGCTGATATTTCTAGACCAACAGCTATTTATCGATTGCTGGTCTGCCACTGGAGGAGGACCTGCCAGGCCTGGGGTTCCCTGGGGTGTTGCTCCAACAGAGATTCTCAAATGATGTGACATGATGTCCTGGTGTGACATGACCTGCGGCTAGCTGGCTGGAAGTTTCCCCAGAAGAATGGGGGAAAATGGGAGGAATACATGCGTCTTTTCCCCAGTGGCTTTTACATTTCGGTTATCATCTAATCCTGTCTCATTGAGTTTTAGGATGGCTAGGCTAAAGGGGGAGGGCAAGGAAGGCCTGTGTGTCAGGGCCCATGTTGGTGCTTTGCGTGCATGTTTTTTTCACTGAATTTTCACAATACCATGGCAGAGGTCCATCAGCTCCCCTTTGCAGGTGGACAACTATGAATTAGGCACCACCTCCATTTTATAGATGAGAAGACTGGGCCTCTGAGAGGTTAAGTAAGCTGCCAAAAATTACAGGCTATAAATTCTAGAGCTGGACAGAAATGTCAGTCTGGCAGATTCCAAGGCACATGATCTTTCTCTTGTGTCAGGCTTAAAGGACTGATAAATAGAGTCTTTTTGGCTTCAGAGCATCAGAGTAGCACAGGACATTTCACCGTTCCCTCGGTAGCAGTTCCACAAAGCAAAAGGAAGATCAGTAGGTTAAGCCTGCTGGAAGGGGGCGTGTTGGGTGGATAGGAGACGATCTCCCGCTTGTCCGACAGTGCCAACCACCCATCTTGCCCACAGCTCCCTGGCCTCCTCTTTGCCCACCTGGTCCTTGGGGACCCACTGGCGTTCTGCGCTGATCCATGTTGAACACTGGGGCTTGGTGAGGCCCAGTGTCTAGTCCCTGCTCTGACTCTCGCTGTCTCAGTCATCTGGAGCAAGTCCCTTCACCTCTATGAGCCCCCGTTTCTTGGTCTGTAGGATGAGAGCGGTGAGACGCCCTTCCCTGCCCACCTTGTAGGGTCACTCCAAGCCTCATGTGACCTGTGAGAGCGCCCAGATGGTGCTCTTAGTTACTCAAAGGAGTGATTTCTCCTTAGTCCAAAGGCGTGTAGTTAAAAGACCACCATCCCCCTCCTCTTATGAGAACAAACACCCCACTAACAGACTTTGGGCTCTCAGTCTGTGATGGGCAGTGTATGTGGTGCCAGGACCAAGGTGGGAGTGTAGAGTATTGTTCTGCTGCCTTCATTCTCCCTCCTTCCTTCCTCTTCTTCCTCTTCGCCTCTCTCACCCAGGCCTGGCCTCACCTCTCTGCTCTTCTCCATCCCCCTCCCTGCTGGAGCCCCCTCTCCTACCCGCCCTGCAGTCCCCCCACCCACCCGTACTCTAGGCCCATCTCTCCTCAGCTGCACCTGGATGTCTCCGTGTTGCTTTCTGTTCAGCATTTCCCAACATCTTGCACCCTCTCCCCTCATGTCCACCCCAGCAGTCCAAGCCTCCCCCTCTCTACCTGCTGACTTGCAGGATTAGAGAGTTTGGTATCATCTCAGATGTTTCCTTTTTCAGCAAATCATGGAATTCTGAAGTTCCTTCTGTCAAATGTCCCCCAGTCCTGTCCTTTCCACCAGGCCCTGACCTTAGTTCAGCCTCTTCCTTGACTGTTGCATGACCTCATCACTCTTCTCCTTAGCTCCAGGCACCTCTGCTTAACCTTTCTGTACCTCCAGTTTCTCATCTCTGAAATAACAAGATTGGGACATCCCTGGTGGTCCAGTGTCTAAAACTGTACTCCCATGCAGGGGGCCTGGGTTCAGTCCCTGGTCAGGGAACTAGATCCTAGATGCTGCAACTAAAAGATCCTGAACGCCACATCAAAGGCTCAGAATAGCCAAACAAATAAATAAAATGACATGATAGGGAATTCCGTCGTGGTCCAGTGGTTGGGACTCCGCATTTCCACTGCAGGGGGCACATGGGTTCGATCCCTACTCAGTTCACTGATCAGATCCCACAAGCCATGCAGTGCAGCCCACAAAATAAATACAAATAGATAAATAAAATGATGCAATAAAAATGAATCCTGGCCAGCCAGCCTCAAACAGATTTACCATAAGAACTTATTGAGGTGATGTGTATGAATAGGCCTCAAAAATCATAACCCCTGTGCAGGTGGCTCCTGTTATTATTATACACTCCATATACTCATTACCTCTGCACTCAGGTAACCAGTATGGTTCCCAGGTGCCTAGAGCACCAGTTCAAATTCCTCTGGTCGTTCTATGCTTTGACCAGACCCCATTTCCCACTGTTATTATTACTACACTAATAGTTACCGTTTTATTTGTTGGGCACTTGCTGTCTGCCAGGCACTGCTCTGAGAAATTTACACACCTCCATACGTTTAATCCTCACAAAGACACTTAAGTTAGCATGGTTTCCCAAATTTGCATATTAGGGAACAGGTGTAAAAAGTTAAACTTGCCCAAGGTTACACAGCTAGAATGTGGCAGAGCTGGAATTAACTCCTGAGTCTGGTCCGTGCCCTTAACTACTAGTAACACTGCCTGCACCATCCACTCCGTGGTGTTCTCTTTGGATGTTCTTTTGCTCATTTTTTGATACACAGGGCTTGCTCATTCCCAATTCTCTGCCTTTGCTTAGCTCCAACTGAAAACATAGGGAAACATCCTTAAGGCCCTTCTGTCTAACTAAGCTTTGTGTTGCCTTCTCTGACCTGGTCCTAGATGCTGGTCCAGCCACATAACCACTGCAGTGTGGGGGAAATCCATCTTCTCCATGGGCCTCTGTTTCCTCACTTGTCAGATGGGAGAATTGTCTTCCATCTCTAAGGACAAGCCTGTGGAATCTGAGTTTAATCACCCCAGAAGCCTCTCCATCTCTGGACTCCCACCATCCTCCTGGTCAACATCAGCTGTAGCCTGTAACTACTCTTTGCTTGGAGTACATGTTTGTCTTATGTCCCCAGTTGTACTTAAGTTCCTTGAGGGTTAGTATGGCACCCTGGCACTAAAATCTAGGTGCTTTCCATGTTTTGGGGCAGAGTGTTTCCCTTCTCTCCCTCCAATTTGCTTTCACCTCTCCTTATTCTCCTCTTCTTCACCTTTTGAAACCATCTGCTTCTCCTACTGACTGCCTCACCTTCCCTAAATTCCCCCCTTCCTAGCTTGACACTAGCCATACCCGCAGTAAATCCCCACCAGACTGCAAACTCAGTAGGAGCAGTGAAGAAGAAAAACTGGAAACTTGGCAGGCCTCCGGGGCAGAGACTGGGCCTCCTTCATCTTTCAGGGTGCCTGGCACATAGCTGGTGTTTTAAATCGAATGGACTAACCACTGGGCGTTATGAAATTACACAGTAATGTGTATTCATTGTGATGTGCCTGAGTCATCAAGAAGAGGTTATGTTATGATTCATAATGTCTATTGTTAGATGGTAGAGGAATGTCTAATCTATTTCGGGAATATTTATTTCCCAGTTAGGCAAATTAAACACATTTTTTTTCACTTGAGAGGATTGGCTTCAAGCGATCTGGAAAATTCATTTACAAGCAGTACTTCATCCTGAACAATGGCAGGTAGAAAAGGCGTGCCTCTGTCCTGAGTGTCTGTTTATCTGTCGTCCTATAAATGCATTTTTGGTTGTTTCATATGTGTGCTGGCTCCTCAAATGTTCCTTAGGCTTCCCACAGGAGAGGTGCTGGTTTCTTAGGATCCCCTCATCGCATGAATTTTGCACACACAGCAGTGTGTTTGTCGCTCAGTTGTGTTCAACCTTTGGTGACCCCATGGACTATAGCCCACCAGGCTCCTCTGCCCATGGGATTCTCCTGGCAAGAATACTGGAGTGGGTTGCCAAGCCCTCCTCCAGGGGATCTTCCTGACCCAGGGGTCAAACCCATGTCTCCCGTATTGGCAGGCGGGTTCTTTACCACCAGTTCCACCAGCAGGCCCTTAGTAAATGTGCATTGGCTCCACTGACTGGGGTCCAGCTCTAGGGACTGCCTGGTTGAGCTGTATTTCCTGTCTTCTCATTCTCTTTGCTTTTCATTCTCCTGCATCACCCATATTTCCTCCTCCAATGTTTTCACGTCCTACTTCATCTCACTGTGCACACGTGTGTATGTGAGGGGGCAGGTGTCTGTCCCCACCATTGCCTTTTGGACCTGTCAGATTTGTCCTATCCTTGTACTGCCCAGCTCAGAGCTAACTGGAGCATTTCGTCTCTAACTTCTCTGCAAAGGATAGATATTTTCTGATATCTGTGACAGGGTGACTGGCCATCTTGGTTTGCCTGTGACTGAGGGTTGGTGTTCACTGGAAGGACTGATGTTGAAGCTGAAACTCCAATACTTTGGCCACCTGATGCAAAGAGCTGACTCATTTGAAAACACCCTGATGTTGGGAAAGATTGACGGCAGGAGGAGAAAGGGGATGACAGAGGATGAGATGGTTAGATGGCATCACTGACTCAATGGACATGAGTTTGGGTAAACTCTGGGAGTTAGTGATGGACAGGGAGGCCTGGCGTGCTGCGGTTCATGGGGTCGCAAAGAGTCGGACACAACTGAGCAACTGAACTGACTGACTGAGGGGTTTCCTGGGATGTGGGACTTTCAGCAGTAATGTCAAGACTATCTGGTTTGCCTGGGACAGTTGGTAACCCTATCTGTGGAAATGCCCTGGGGTGGCCTTTTCCCTCTGGACTTCCCTTTAGGGGGTTAACATTGAACAAAATTAACAATATTTCTGTGTCGTTAGTGTCCCCAGAATCCCCTCAGATAGTGGAAGTGGAACCCAGATATCAGTGGTCTTAAAAGAGACTCCTTAGGTGCTTCTAATGAACACCAAAGGCTAAGAAACCATTGCTACCAAAGCAACATTGTGATCTGGGGTGTTGGTTTTTACAACTTTTAAAATTCATCCATTAAGCTTTCCAACAGGATATCCAATCCTTGCCCCGGCCCACAGATGTTTTCTCCTACGGATTCTCCTGAGCTGTCACGGCTATTACCCTGGCTGTCCTGGGTGTCCCTCCCACTGGCTTTGGGAGGGCTTTCTAGTTTCCAGCATTCTATGGCCTTAGATGACCAGAGGTGGGCTACCCTGCCTCATGGCCCATGGTTCCCTTCCAGGAAGCTCTCCACCTTCAACATGTACATGGAGAGCCATGGCTACAACGTGGTGCAGATCTGGAGAGACGTTGAGGATGTTATTATCAAGACGATCATCTCGGCCTACCCCATCATCAAGCATAACTACTACACCTGCTTTCCCCACCACACACTCAACAGCGCCTGCTTTGAAATCCTGGGCTTTGACATTTTGTTAGATCACAAACTCAAGCCCTGGCTGCTGGAGGTAGGGAGGTTGGGGTGAGGGGTGAATCTGGCACCTGTTACTGGGGTCAGTCCCATCCCTCCGCCCTCCTGGCTCAGCTAGGATGTTGTAATCCACTTGCCAAGCAACGGCCTCCCCAGTGCTTGCTGCCTGGGGCCTCGCCCTTTGCTGAAAAGCGGCCACCAGAGGGAGGTAGACGGCCGGGAATTAGAGAATGCCTTGCGCTTTCCTGAGGTCCACCCAGACTTAGAAGCGCTGATCTCGGGCACAGAGTGACTCTAAAGACAGCTCTACCTTTTCTAACAGAAAGGAGACTTTGTTCTTCACCAAAGCTGGGTGGAGGATATTTGAGATCAGATGGAGCTACTGGGCCTGGCAATCTGGGGCCTGGATTCAGTTCCAAGCACCAGCAGAGAACAACCTTGTGTCTGTGGGCATGGAAAAGGGTAGGGAGCCACTCAGTGAGTTTCCTGTCTCCTCCAGACCCGTGGGGTGGTGGGAAGAGGAGGAAGAGAAGCTTCTGGGTGTCTGCATCTCTCCCTGACTGGACCTGTACAAGCAGGCCTCTGCCGCGGCCGTTCAGTGTACACACCGGAAGCAGGGGTGAGGGCAGGGTTATGGTACAAGTCAGAGGTGATGGTGACGGCTGCCAATGAGGCAGAGGCAGCCCTCAGAGGAGAAGACCCAGGATTACATATCAAATTCCTGGGGTCTTGCCTTTCCTCCACTCCTAGCCCTTGTTCCCATATGGCCGATTAGAGCTCTTACCAAAGAGCAGAATAAGCTACCAGGAGCAAGCCTTCAGAAACTGCGAGAAGTCCTCAAATGTCACAAAGTGCCTCTGAACAGTATGGACTCTTCTGTGAGCAGGAACGAGTCCTCTTAGTCCTCCCACCATCCTGATCCTTAACCTGCGACAGGATCCCGAATGCATCACTCCTTTCCCCTCCCCACCTCCCAGCCTGGCCCTCTGGACTGCCCTCTTCCATATGTTCTCTGGGGTGCGTAGTGTACGGGAGGGGGCACGTCCACCCCAGATGGAGGGGAAACCAAAGACAACCCCTTCACCCCTACCCCTTGCCATGCTCCCCAGGAATTCAGGACTGAAATAAAAGCTAGTTACACTGCAGGGGTTTCTGCTTCCTCCTTTTTCCACCAGGGCTCCAGTCCAGACCCTCTTTCCTTCTCTCTCTTCCACTCATCGTGGTAGCCAGGGCCCCTAGGTGGGCTCGGGTGGCTCCGTGGAGGGGGCACTTAGCTTTACCCCCTGCTTGCATGCTGCCCAGCCTCCCCAGCTGCCGTCTTGTCCTCGTAGGTCAACCACTCTCCGAGCTTCTCCACTGACTCCTGGCTGGATAAAGAGGTAAAGGATAGTCTGCTGTACGACACTCTGGTCCTGATCAACCTGAGAAGCTGTGACAAAAAGAAGGTCTTGGAGGAGGAGAGACAGAGGGGACAGTTCCTACAGCAGTGTCGTTCTCGGGAGACCAGGTACAGTCATGGGTCGGTTCTAACAAATGATAATCCTGTTTGGAACATTAGTTTCTATTTGCAGAATGTGGCAGGTTAAACAGTTTTTCCTGTAGTTATTCCTTTGTTCCTAAAAATAGATTAATTTATAGACATAAGTACGTGTGATGAATATAAGTTTGTTAATATCATATGAAGAGATCCAGGGATTACCAATACAAAAGTAAAACCATTTGTCTTTATAAAAGGGAACGTTCATCTGTCCTCACCTTGTCACTGTGTCGTGGGGAACACCTCAACCCTGCTGCATAGCATTTGCCTTATAACAGAGGCCTTCATTTACAGAGAGAGAAGGAAGTCTCAGAGCCTGTCAAGTACTTGGCTTTGCTGCTTTTCAGATCTCACAGTGGCCCCTGACCTCCTCATAAGCCTGACCCTTCGGAACTGAACTTCTGGAACCAGGTCATGGCATCAGGCCATCTCTGTTTGGATGGTACCATGTTTCTCAGAGCACGTTCATGTCCACTGTCTTCCCTGTAAGGAGGGGATGGGTAGGTGGTAGCATGGGGGTTTGTATGTCCTGCTTTTGGAGCTAAGAAGACCAAGACTCTGGAAGGGAAGCTGAATGTACAGGTCACCTCGCTGGCAAGTGTCAGGTCTGGACTCCGAGCCCGGAAGGTGTGTGCTGCCTGGAGTTCCAGGATGCCTTCCACCGAACTCTTGGAGAAGGAGGCAGCCATCATCTAAGGAGCATCCCCTGAATCAGTCTCCTCATCATGACTTGGACTTGGATGGCTCAGAGGCTCCTGGTTTCCCTACTGTAAAAAGAGTTTATTGATCCTCTGCCCTGACCTCCACCTCCTGGGGGGCTGTGAGGGGAAATGAGATCATCAGCTCTCATAAAATCTCATCAGGCTTATCCACGAAGCCCTCAAGTTTAGCCGGTTCTCCAGAGGAGAGTAGCAGGGACTGTGTTTGAAAAGATGACAGTCTGCCTCCTGTCAGAAGCTAAGCTAAGAGGGAAATGGGCTTTACTTTTAATGGGAGAGAATTTGGTGAGCTGTCAGGAAGACTGTTCTAACCAGCTCTTAGTACATTATGACACCGGCTGTCCCAGGAGGGCTAGAATACCCTTTCAGGAAATGTTCATGTATTCATTTACTTAGGAAACACTGGCTGAACACTCTTGAGTGCAAAGCCTTGGTCTCACCCTAGATGACATCCGTGTCCTTGGAAAGGCCATGTCCTTTCCAAGCTTGGTCCCAAGAAAACCTAACTGCAGCCCTGTGTTCTGCTTCCCAACAGGAAGGAGGAAGTCAAGGGCTTTCAGGCCGTGCGTCTAGAGAAAACTGAGAAGTATGAAAAGGAAAACTGTGGAGGGTTCCGCCTGATTTATCCCAGTGTGAATTCGGAGAAGTATGAGAAGTTTTTCCAGGACAACAACTCCCTCTTCCAGAATACAGTTACCTCCAGGGCTCGGGAGGTCTATGCCCGGTAGGAAGGCTCCTGGAGTGAGGGAGGCTGGGTGTTGGGGGAAGAGGAGATTGTGCTTGACCTACAGTGTGACCTTGGGGCAGCCATGAAGTTGCTTTAGTCTCACAAGGACCAGGAATCATAAGGTTCCTTGGTGTGGGATGTTGGTAAGTGGATATGAAGCTGTTTCTACAAACTCACCCCTAAGATAGCCAACCCAACCCTACTCCCAGAAAGCCCAGCCCCTCAGAACTACCTCCTAGATTCATTCAGGTATCAGATCTAAGGACTGGAAGGGACTCATCCCATCCAGTCCAATGCCTACCCACCACCCATTTCATAGAGCAGAAAAAGGATCATCCAGCCGATAATGACAGAAGAAGCTCTAGAAGCCCTGTCCCCTGAGTCCTGTGACTGAATTATTTCCATCACATTGGCCAGAGGGGCCCAGCGTATGAAGGGGCTCGATGTGGGAGCCCCTGATTTTATCCTCCTACTGAGACCCTCTCCCTAGCACTTCGGTCGTGTGATCTGGCATACTGGGAAGGGAGGAGAGAGATGGAGTGATAGAGTGGAGTGCCGCCCCCCACCACATCTGTCCCTGGGCCAGTCCCAGACAGGAGGTAGTGTGGTTGGAGGAAGGACTATCTCCTCCATCTCTTGCTTTGGAACCCTCAATCATTTGGTCACACTGGGGCAGGGAAGATGGAGCACTCCCTCTCTTTGCCCAGTCTTGTCCGTCCCTCAAGAAGTATGTCCATAATATTCACAGCCCATTCCTAACCTGCGTGATACTGTTCCTCACTGGGCAGGCAGCTGATCCAGGAGCTGAGACTGAAACAAGAGAAAAAATCCTTCCGAATGAAACAGAAGAGGGTAGAGATGCACTGGGAATCAGCAGGCGAGCAGGCGAGAGGCAAGAGCTGGCAGAGCTGGCAACAGAAACAACAGCAGAAATGCAAGACTGCCACCAGCCAGGCCTCCAAACAAGTAAGTGTGGATTGGAGGGGAACGCGCATGCCCAGCACCCTTCCCCGGCTGGGGCCAGTCCTGCGGGGGATGCTGAGAAGATCCCTATTGAGAGCCCAGAAACACTGAAGGAATGGGGGCTGCAGGGAAAGCTGGGCCCCAGGAGGGGGGCCTGGAAGTCACAAGGAGCCCTGCGGCCTTCAGAGGATCCCTCCATCCAGGCAGAGAGGCCTCACGCTGTTCTGTCCTTCTCCTTCCAGTTGGAGTAAAAGTGGCTGGGAGGCTGAGGACCAGCCCCATGTGGGAGTGGGCTCTAGGACTACCTCACTCATGGTCCCCAACTCCAGTTTGGGTTGGAATGCCCCCTTCCTGCAGGCCAGGGGCACAACTGAGAGAGGAGGCTACAGGGAAGAACTTCTGGGGGGCAGAACTTCAGAACACTACATGGAGGGGCAGAACATAGCTGGTCCTTCCAGCCTGCTCTCTGCTCCAGGTATGGACTAGCCTCCTGGCTGGGGCCAGCTGTCCAGTTGTCCTGTGATCTCAGTCTCTGGAAACCCCTTCTCAACCTAGCTCTCTCTTCTTGCTCAGTGGAAAGATTCAGTTGACTTTTCAGTCTCTCTCCTTCTTCTTAAAGACTCACCTGAAAGGACAGGATTAGAGGTTTCTTTTTTAGAATAATTTTGTTAGGGTCATAGACCCTTTCAGAGTCTGATAAAAGCTATGAAATCTCTTGCCATAAGTAACTGCAGTTTTGAGTGGTTTAAAGGTCCTGTGAAGCCATCCATGAGCCCGCTAGGGGGTGTCCTTGAACCCAAGGTTAAGAGCCCCGGCTTAGAGAGACTAATTCAGATTGTTTTCCTCTCCTCCTGATCTCCTTTGCACCTACCCTTGGGTGGAGATGATCTGGAAGTGGACAGAGCTCGGTTTCCATGGGTTCTATGTTTGGTTTCCTTCTTCCCAGTATCTCCAGCCATTGACATTGGTGTCCTGCACACCTGACTTGCTCTCGAGTGTCAGACACACAAAGAAAAGTGAGGCAGATAGCAGCCTTGACCAGGAGGCCCCCAAAAAGGAAGCTGACCCAGCTCCCTGTAAGCCTTCATCTTCAAGGCCTTATGGCTCTGTACCCGACTTGAGGAATTCAAACCTTCTCGGCTGCTCCAGGCCAGAGCTCAGTAAACCCATCTCCAGAATGAAGGAAGCCAAGTCTACGTCTGCGGTGAACACGATCACCACCACTGTGGTAAGTAGAGCAGTCTGCCTCCCCTGAGGACCTAGCTGGGGTGGGGTGGGGTAGTGGAAGGAGTCTTGCCTTCTGGTCCATTCTCTGCCCCTGACTTACGATGGCCCTGTGAGTAAGCTGGTTACTCTTCTCAGGTCTCACATTCCCCACTTGTGGAATGACACTCCTGCTAGGAGTCTAGACCTATGGTATAGGGTCTTTAGAAAGGATGCAGGCCCTCTTTTGGGCAGGTTACCACCTGTTGTATTAGTTTCTGTAGGGCTGCTCTAACAAATTACCATAAACTTAGTGGCTTGAAACACAAATCTCTTCTCTCACAAAATCTGTTCTTTAGATCAGAAGCTAAAGATCTGAAAACAAGAGGTTGACAAGGTCATGCTCCCCTCTCTAGGGAGGATCCTTCCTTGCTTCTTGCTATATTCTGGTGGTTGCTGTCCAGTCTCTGCCTCTGTCATCGCATGGACTTCTTCCTTTGTGCTTCTCCTCTGTGTTTCTTCACATGGCCTTAGAAGGATACCAGTCATTGGATTTAGGGCCTACCCTTATCCACTATGAGCTTATTTTTAACTTGAGATCTGCAAAGATCCTATTTCCAAGCAAGGTCACATTCTGAGGTTGTGAATGTACATAAATTTTAGGGAGTTGTTGTTGGACCCAGTATACCATGTTAACAACATTTCCATTTGAAACAATGGAGTTTCAAACTTCATTGATGTATGGACACCTTTGGAAGGAAAGAAACCTCTTTCAGATTCCAATTGTAAACAAATTATTTTTTTAATATATACAAGCATAAAATCAGATATAAAGCCTTTATACCTATAGCTCTTAAAGTGAAGTGAAAGTTGCTCAGTCGTGTCCAGCTCTTTGCAACCCCATGGACTATACAGTCCATGGAATTCTCTAGGCCAGAATACTGGAGTGGGTAGCCATTTCCTTCTTCAGGGGATCTTCCCAACCCAGGGATCGAACCCACATCTCTTGCATTGCAGGTGGATTCTTTATCATCTGAGCCATCAGAGAAGCCCACCTAAAACTCTTGCTCCATGCTGAGTTGTTGCAGTCGTGTCCTAATCTTTTCGACCCCATGGATTGTAGCCCACTAGGCTCCTCTATCCATGGGATTTCCCAGGCAAGAGTACTGGAGTGGGTTGCCATTTCCTCCTCCAGGGAATCTTCTGACCCAGGGAAGACCCAGTGTCTCCTGCATTGGCAGTCAGGTTCTTTACCACTGAGCCACTAGGGAAACCTATAGCTCTTTCACAGCTACAGAACAAAAACAAAGCACTTCCTGGTGGTCCAGTGGTTGAGGATCTGCCTGCCAAAGCAGGGGACATGGGTTCAATCCCTGCTCCAGGAAGATCCCACAGGCTTCGGGGCAACTAAGCAGCACAACTGTTGAGCTCATGCTCTAGAGCCTGTGAGCTGCAACTGCTGAAGCCTGAGCACTCTGGGACCCATGCTTTGTAGCAAGAGAAGCCTACACACCACAAGGAATAGAAGCACCCATTCCCTGGAACTAGAGAAAGCTTGTGCTCAGCACCAAAGACTCAGTCTCGCCAAAAATTAATTAATTAAAAAACAGAACAAATAGCACCAATAAAATCAGCACAAAATATTAACTTCACATGACAGTTACTTTTCTGCTTTTGTAGAAATCAAGTTGCCACGTAAATGTGGTACTGACAGTCCTAACACAAGATCTTTTGTATTCATTATACTTAGGCCAACCAAGAGCTATGTGGTGACTTTCCTGGAAAATCTTCAGCATTGTTGGGCTTTTGCTTGGACTAAGTGCAGTATAGGATAGTGCAGTGTTTTTCAGATTTCTAACCAGAGCCCATAATAGAAATTCATTTTATTTCATAGTCCATCAAATATACATACATACAAGTGGAGAAAACAGTGCTTAGCCATGCTGCACATAGTGAGTGACTCAATCTTTTCTTTTAAAAATACCAGTTACAACCCCTTAAATTAATTTCATGACCTAGTGGTAGGTTTGCAACCCACAGTTTGACAAACATCTTTAAGAGAGTTTACTTCAGAGCTTTATCACCTTGGATTTCACAATGATTTCTTGGATGTGACACCAAAAGCACAAACAGCAAATGCACAAATAGATAAGTGGGACTACATCAGACTTAAATAATCAACAAAATAAAAAGACAACCTGTGGAATGGGAGAAAACCTTTACAGATTATGTATCTGATAGAGATTAATATCCAGAATATATAAAGAACTCTTACAACGCACAACAGCAACAAAACCAAACAACCTGATTAAAAAATGGGCAAAGGCTGGGACTTCCCTGGTGGTCCAGTGGTGAGGACTCTACGCTTTCACTGCAGAGACCACAGGTTCAGTCCCTGGTCAGGAATTAAAATCCTGCCAGCCATGTGATTTGGCCAAAGGAAAGAAAAAAAGTGGGATGGGGAGGGAAAGGTTTAAATAGACATTTCTCCAAAGTGAAATTAGCCAGCCACAAAAGAAGAAAAACAAAAAACAAATACTGCATTCTTCCACCTATATGAGGTACCTAGAGTAGTCAAACTCTTAGAAACAAAAAGTAGAGTGGTGGTTGCCAGTGGCTGGTGGGTGGGGCGAAAAAGGGATGTTTAATAGGTACAGAATTTCAGTTTTGCAAATTAAATCTCTAAAAGATTCTAGAGATCTGTTGCCCAACAATGTGCATATAGTTAACACTACTGTACTATACACTTAAAAATGGTTAAGATGGTAAATTTTGTTATATGAGGGTTTTTTTTTTTATAATAATTAAGAGTAAGGAGTATACTTTGGGAATCTGGCTGCCTCTGTTGGGTTCTTGGAGTCTCCTTTTATTGTATACATGACTTCCATCTAGTCAGTCTAGTCTCCCTAAGCCTTAGTTTTCTCACCTAAAAAATGGAATTTTCATCATAGTACCTACCAATGGATTACTATGAGAATTAAATCAAAGAATCCACAAAAATGCTTTGAGTGGTATTCAACACACAGGAGTCAGTAAGTAACATTATTTTAATGTTACTGCTACTTCTTAAGACCCCTCCTTGTGTGTGTGTGTGTGTGTGTGTGTGTGTGTGTTTTGCATTAACCCAAGAATTAAAGCAGTACTTTAATCTAAGACTTAAAGCAGTACTACTTAACTCTGATGAAATTACAAAATAAGGCAGCTAGCAGCAGTTCATTTTTTTTTCCTTTTTTTGGATTTCATGTTGATTTGATCAAAATCATTGGTTCAGGATGTTGTACTATACTTGATTCATTCAAAGCCTTTGCCTATTTTGCTTATTTACTTGTCAGTTTATCCCTATGCTCATCTTCATTCACCTAGCCATCATCTTTTGTTCATATGCTTCCTTGTAAAAAAGAGATTTTTTAAAACACAAGCATTTAAAATTTGTTTAAATGTGATTGGATTATTTATCTCATTCTATGTCCTGTTTTTATCCTTACTGAGCTCTACTTTTTCTTTCATACACACTGAGGAAACCAGAATTGAAAGAGACACGTGTACCCCAATGTTCATCCCCACATTGTTTACAATAGCCAGGACATGGAAGTAACCTAGATGCCCATCAACTGACGAATGGATAAGAAAGCTGTGGTACATATACACAATGGAATATTACTCAGCATTAAAAAAAAATTCATTTGAATCAGTTCTACTCAGGTGGACTGAACTGGAGCCTATTATCCAGAGTGAAGTAAGCCAGAAGGAAAAACAACAATACAGTATACTAACGCATATATATGGAATTTAGAAAGATGGTAATGAGAACCCTGCATGTGAGACAGCAAAAGAAACGCAGATGTATAGAACAGACTCCTTTTTTAAGATTAATTTTACATGCATTAAAATGCTAAATTTTAGCTGAACAATTCTGACAAATAAAAACACCCATGTGATCCATATCCCTATGACAATATAGAACTTTCTGATATTTCCCAAAAGTTCCCTCTGGCCTTTCCCAGGCAATTGATCTTTGCTCCCTGCATCCCTCCCCAAGGCAGCCACTATCCTGACTCTTTTTTTCATCTTAGTTTTGCCTATTTTAGAATTTTTTGCAAATGGAATACTATGTATTATTTTAAGTGTGACTCCTTTAATTCAGTATTATATCTGTGAGATTCATTCATGTTGTTGGATACATTAGTATTTTGTTCTTCTTTATTGCTGAATTGTGTTCCATTGTACAAATACACTGCAGTGTGTTCGTCATTCTCCTGTTGACGGGCATGTGGGTTGTTTCCAATTTTTATTCTTTTATTGTTATTGTGGTTAAAGCTCTTATGAACATTCCTGTGTAAATCTTTTTGTGGACGTAGTTTTCTTTTCTCTTGGATAACTACCTACAAGAAAGATTGTTAGGTCAAAGGGTAGATCTATGTCTAACTTTATAAGAAACACTAAAGCCTTCATTTAAAGTGATTATTATAGCTTTTGTACATTTCAGCCAACAACGGATGAAGGTACAGATTGCCCCATGTTTGTTTCCATTTGGTGCTGTCTTTTAAACTTTAGCCACTTTAATGGCTACGTTGTGATTTCTTATTTTAATTTTATTTTGATGATTTTTGAAGGTTTTAATTTGATGATTAAGCATGTCAAGCCCTTCATCAAGTATTTATTGGTTATTCGTGTATGTTTCTTTATGAGGAGTTTGTTCAAGTTTTTACCTTTCTTCTTTTTAAGTTGTGTATTTTATTTTGAGTGAGTTTTGGTGGTTTGTGATTTTTAAGATATTGGTCCATTTTATCTAAGTTGTTGGATTTATATCTGAAGAGTTGTTTATAGTAGTTCCCTATTATCCTTTTAATGTCTGCAGAGTTTGTAGTGATACATTCTTTCATTCCTGATAGTGGTAATTTGTTTATTCTTTTACTTTTTTTTTCTTGGTAAGTGTCACTAAGAGTTTATCAATTTATTCTTTTCAAAGAGCTGAGTTTTGCTTCCATGGATTTTTAAAATTTTTCTATTATTTCCCAATTATTTTCTATTATTATTTCCAATTTCCTATTATTTTCTGATTTTTTATTTCATTGATTTTTGTCACTAATACTTAGGTTCTGTTTGCTTTGGATTATTTTTGTTTTTTTAATTTCTTAAGGAAGAAGTTTAGAATGTTGAATAAGACCTTCTTTCCTAATATAAACATTTCATGCTATAAACTTCTTTCTAAGAACAATTTAACTAGATACCATGAATTTTGATCTATTTTCATTTTTGTTTAGTCCAAAATGTTTTCTAATTTCACTTGAGATTGTCTTTATGACCCTTGGGTTATTTAGGAATGTGGTTTTTTTTAATTTTTAAACTTTTATTTATTTTTGTGGGTTTTTTTTATTGAACTATATTTGCTGTATAATATTATATACATTACAGATATACAATATAGTGATTCATAATTTTTTAAAGGTTACACTCCATTTATTGTTATTATAAAATATTGTCTCAATTCCCCATGTTGTACAATATATCCTTGTAGCTTATTTTGTGTCTAATAGTTTGTACGTCTGACTCCCCTATCCCTATATTACCCCTCCCCACTTCCTCTCACCACTGGTAACCACTAGTTTATTATCTGTATGTGAGTCTGCTTCTTTATTCTTATATTTGCTAGTTTGTTGTATTTTTTAGATTCTACATGTAAGTGATATCATACAGTATTTGTCTTTCTCTGTCTGATTTATTTCATTTAGCATAATGTCCTCCAAGTCCATCCATGTTGCTGCAAATGGCAAAATTTGATCCTTTTTATGGCTAAATAACATTCTTGTGTGTGTGTGTGTGTGTGTGTATGTGTGTGGTTATACCACATCCTTATCTGTTTTTCTGTTGTTGGACACTTAAGTTGCTTTCATGTCTTGGCAATTGAGAAATGTGTTAACTTTCAGTTGTTTGGGGGTTTTCCTGTTATTGATTTCTAGTTTAATTCCATATCATCAGAGAACACACTTTATATGGTTTCAGTTCTTTAAAATATGTTAAAGTTTACATTATGACCCAGAACATGGTTTCTTTTGGAGAATGTTTTATGTGCACTTTAAAAGAATATCTGTTTTTCTGCTGTTGGGCTGTGGGTCAATTAGATTTATTTGGTTGCTGATGTTGTTCAGTTCTTCTATATTCTTATTAAATTTCTGTATACTAGTTCTATTAATCACTGAATTCTATTCATTACTGAAATCTACCTCAGGATTTTCATCATGGACATGGGGGCAAAGAGAGTAGAGAAAAGAAAAGAAGAGCCACAACGAAAAGGTTCTCTTAGAGCTTTCTCTGTCTAAGAATTACTTAGCTGGCTAAGGAATGTTACTTAGCCATAAATAGGACAAAATGTTGCCATTTGCAACAACATGGATGGACTTGGAGGACATTATGCTAAATGAAATAAGTCAGACAGAGAAAGACAAATATTGTATGATATCATTTATATGTAGAATCTAAAAAAATACAACAAACTAGTGAATATTCCCCGGTACCCACTTTTGAATTTTGAGTTGCCTTGAGTTCAGGTCAGGACATAATGAAGTAAAAAACAGTAAACTTCCCTGGTGGCTCAGATGGTAAAGAATCCACCTGTACTGTGGGAGACCTGGGTTTGATCTCTGGGTTGGGAAGATCCCATGAAAGAGGGCATGGGCATGGCCACCTACTCCAGTATTCTTGCCTGGAGAATCCCCACGGGCAGAGGAGCCTGGCAGGCTACAGTCCATGCAGTCTCAAAGCGACTGAGCGACTAAGCACAGCACTGCTGACTGGCTGGCGCTTTGAATTCTCAACTTCCTCAAATCCTCCTCCATCTGCTGCTGCTGCTGCTAAGTCGCTTCAGTCATATCGGACTCTGTGCGACCCCATAGATGGCAGCCCAACAGGCTCCTCCGTCCATGGGATTTTCCAAGCAAGAGTACTGGAGTGGGGTGCCATCACCTTCTCCGCGATCTGCTCGCTACTGTTTACTTTTCAGAATTGTCAGATAGCTATTCTATGCACGCATTGTGTGCAAGTTTTATAGGAATAGCCTATGGGAGAGACAGATGCAGTATGCTCAATTCATCTTAGCTAGAATCAGATCCAAACTATTGTCCCTTTGGGTTGTTTTAAACTTTCTTATCCCTTTGATGTCTGCATGATACATTAAGATATCTCCTTTTTCATAGATGATAAAAGCATTTCCTCTTTATTTTGATCTTAATATGAGCTTATCCATATTATTAATTAAAGAACCAATTTTAGGCTTTGTTAACTTTCTCTAAGGTTTGTTTTCCATTTATTTCTATTGCTATTGCTTTTCCAGTGTTGTTGTTTGTTGTTTCATTGCTAAGTCGCATCTGACTCTTTTGTGACTCCATAGACTGTAACTCATCAGGCTCCTCTCTCTATGGGATTTCCCAGGCAAAAAATTGGAGTGGGTTGCCATTTTCTTCTCCTGGGGATCTTTCTGACCCAGAGATTAAACGTGCATCTCCTACTTGACAGGAGGAGTCTTTACCACTGAGCCACCTGGGAAGACCAGTGTTTTCTTTATTATTTCCTTTTTTTCCCAGTACTATCTTTATTATTTCCCTTTTTTCTACTAGTTTTTAGTTTAATTCAATCACCATTTTCTAGTTTCCTAAAGTAGAAAGTCAGATTACTTACTGTAAGCCTTTCTTCCTATCTAATATAAGTGTTTAGCACTATAAATTTCCCTGTAAATACCAGATTATATTCATATCATAAATTTTGATATGTTGCATTTTTATCATTGTTTGAAATATTTTTATGATTTCCTTGTGATTTCATTTTTGTTCCATGGGTGTCTAGAAGTATATTGTTTAATTTTCTAATACTTAAGTGTTTTCTGGATCTCTTATTGCTATTCAGTCAGTTCAGTCAGTTAGTCATGTCCGACTCTTTGTGACCCCATGGACTGCAGCATGCCAGGCTTCCCTGTCCATCACCAACTCCTGGAGTTTGCTCAAACTCATGTCCGTTGAGTTGTCCTTACCATCTTATCCTCCGTTGCCCCCTTCTTCCACTCCGGCCTTCCATCTTTCCCAGCATCAGTCTTTTCCAGTAAGTCAGTTCTTTGCATCAGATGGCCAAAATATTGGAGTTTCAGCTTCAGCATCAGTCCTTCCAATGAATATTCAGACTGATTTCCTTTAGGATGGACTGGTTGGGTCTCCTTGCAGTCCAAGGAACTCTTAAGAGTCTTCTCCAACACCACAGTTCAAAAGCATAATTCTTCAGTGCTCAGCTTTCTTTATAGTCCAACTCTCACATCCATGCATGACTACTGGAAAAACCATAGCTTTGACTAGACAGACCTTTGTTGGCAAAGTTATGTCTCTGCTTTTTTAATACGCTGTCTAGGTTGGTGATAGGTTTTCTTCCAAGAGCAAGTGTCTTTTAATTTCATTGCTGCAATCACCATCTGCAGTGATTTTGGAGCCCAAGAAAATAAAGTCTGTCACTGTCCATTGTTTCCTTATCTATTTGCCATGAAGTGATGGGAACAGATGCCATGATCTTAGTTTTTTTAGGGTTTTTTAAATTAATTAATTTTTTATTGAAGGATAATTGCTTCATGAATGTTGTTTTAAGCCAACGTTTTCACTCTTCTCTTTCACTTTCATCAGGAGGCTCTTTAGTTCTTCTCTTTCTGCCATAAGGGTTGTATCATCTGCGTATCTGAGGTTATTGATATTTTTCCTGGCAATCTTGATTCCAGCTTATGCTTCATCAAGCCCAGCGTTTCGCATGATGTACTCTGCATGTAAGTTAAATAAACACGGTGACAATATACAACCTTCATGTATTCCTTTCCCAATTTGGAACCAGCCCATTTTTCCATGTCCAATTCTAACTGTTGCTTCTTGACCTGCATACAGATTTCTCAGGAGGCAGATCAGGTGGTCTGGTATTCCCATCTCTCCACACAGTCAAAGGCTTTGGCGTAGTCAATAAAGCAGAAGTAGATGTTTTTCTGGAATTCTCTTGCTTTTTCTGTGCTCCAACGGATGTTGGCGATTTTATTTCTGGTTCTTCTACCTTTTCTAAGTCCAGCTTGAACATCTGGAAGTTCATGGTTCATATACTGTTAAAGCCTGGCTTGGAGAATTTTGAGCATTACTTTGCTAGCATGTGAGATGTGTGCAATTATGTGGTAGTTTGAACATTCTTTGGCATTGCCTTTCTTTGGGATTGGAATGAAAACAAACCTTTTCCAGCCCTGTGGCTTATTGCTATTAGTTTCTAATTTGATTCCTTTGTAGTTAGTACAATGCTTTGATAAAATTTCAGTGTTTTAAAATTTATCATCTTATTTTACAGCCCAGCAATACCTTGGTGAATATTCCATGGGGACTTGAAAAGAATGTGTATTCTACAGTTGCTGAGTGTAGAGTTATATATATCAATTCGATCACCCTGGTTGACAGGGTCACTCAGATCTTCCATATCCAGACTGATTTGATTTCTGCTTTTTATGTCAATTGCTGATAGATGGATTTTAAAATCTCAACCCCAATTATGGACTTATTTCTAAATATTTATTTATACCTCATATAAAGAGAATGCAATAGTTGTACTTTGTGTCTGGTTTATTTCACTTTGGAGCTTCTCTGGTGGCTCAGATAGTAAAGAATCTGCCAGCAATGCAGAATATCTAGGTTCAAAGCCTGGGTCAGGAAGATCCCCTGGAGAAGGGAATGGCAACCCACTCCAGTATTCTTGCCTGGAGAATCCCGTGGACAGAGGAGCCTGGTGGGCTATAATAGTCCATGGGGTCACAAAGAGTCAGACATGACTGAACAACTAACACTTTAACTTTATTTCACTTAGCATAATCTGTTCAGAGTTCATTTATGTTGTAGCATATATCAGAATTTCCTTCCTTTTGAGGATGGTAATAATATTCCACTGTGCCTATACCACATTTTGTTTATCCATTCATTTGTTGGTGGATGTTTGGGCTGTATCCACCTCTTGCCTATTGTGAATAATGTTGCTGGGAACATTGGTGTACATACTTTTTTAAAATGAGCGATCTTATAACTTATTTAGCATCTATAGCTAGGAGCTGAATTTCTGGGTCACAAGGTATTTGTAATCTTATTTATTTTTGACTGCACTGAGTCTTCGTTGCTGCATGCAGGCTTTCTCTAGTGGTGAGCAAGGGCTACTCTTCATTGCAGTGCGCGGGTTGTAATCTTATCTTACTTATCTTTCTAGATGGTTCATCAGAGTGTCTGGACCAACCTACATTCTCATAAGCAGTGCATGAGCATCCTTGTAGCTCCCTTGCATGCCATCAACACTGATATCCAGCTTTCTATTTTTTGCCAATTTAATAGTTGTGAAATAATACCTATTTCTCTGATTACCAGTCTCCAGTGTTTAAAGTCTCTCTCACATTTAAAGACCTCCAGAGGAAACTCTGTGGACATTCCCCACCATCTTCCATCTTAGTGTTTAACCAATTCATGGTTAGAAACTGTTCTAACCAAAATCTTTCTTATTGCTTATGAATTCAGCTCTTCATCTGTTTGCTTTAATTTAAAAGGGCATAGGAAGGAGCTCTTTGCTCTTCATAATCTCATTTTGGACCATTTTCTCTTCTAGCCTCTAACTTCAGTAGACGCCTTCCCAGAATCCACCACTCAGGTCTCAGACACCCCCGAATCTCTGCTGAATGTGACTGTGACAGCCAGCTCTGAGTATAGTAGCCCAAAGATGGACAGGGTGGCCTCCTTTAAATGCAAGCCACAGCAGGTACCTTGGCACCTCATCCCAGACAAAGTATCAAACAGTTTTCTGCCTACAAAATCCCAGAGCTTCTTGTGGAGTCCGAACCCAACCTGGAGTTTGCTAAAGAATAGCCTGAAGAAGCAACATCCCATGTCAGAGCTGTTCACCAAGGTTCAACTGAGTGAGAAGCTGTCTTTGTTACCAGCTCACTACAACCCAAAGCTGGTGCTGAGTGACCAGTCACGTGAGTGCCAGTGTGTTCGAAGATGTGCCAAGAGCATAGGGGATGAAGAAACCAACAGAACCAGCCTAATCTTGGGGAGTGCCCCATCAGAGGGGGGCTGAAGCCCCTGCCTCAGGGAGATCCCAGTCTGATAGTGGAAACATAGTCTTTGTACTTAGGGAGTCTCTAGCCTTAATGGGAAAGTAAAAAAAAAAAAAGGTGATAAAAATACAATACTATGTTTAAGTACCCTTTTCAATCTTTTCTGGTTCTTATTCAGATGAAGCCCATTCAGCTGAGCCTATCAAGTTTGGGGTGTTAAGTCTGGAAAAAAAGAGGGCAGGGAAGAGAAACTGTAAGAAAGGCGCAGTGGCTGATTCTAATTAAGGAGCTGCAGCCAGTTTTAAGCAGGAGACCCTAGTGGGAGGTGGCCTTCACCAGGAATTTGTGCTGAGTCCAGCAGCACAGATTGATAATGCCAATGACTTTGCCTTTCCAGAAAACCTCTCCCTGCCCCAGGAATCCTACTTTTGCAGCCGAAGCTCTGGCGAGAAGAGGCAGCTGGATGTGCCCTCCTTCCTCTTCTTACAGAATTCTCATGGCTGTGATATCTCCCTAAAAGACCTGCTGGTGGTTGCCACTCCAGCCCGACTGGACCCAAGGCCTGGCAGAAGCCATACAGGTGCTCTGAAAGACCTGTGTATGCAGGATCAGGAAGCATACAGTCACTGCCTGATCTCTGGCCAAAGAAGATGTGAGAGGAACTAGGTAGGCCCACTTATATTCCCTTCATGTGTCTAGAGCATTGGCAGGCACTCTACATATATTTCTGGAATGTTGGGTAGATAGGTGGGCAGATAGATTCATAAAGACATGCAGGTAAGTAGACAGTTAAGACTCACCTCAGGGCTTCCCTGCTGGCTCAGTGGTAAAGAATCCACCTACCAATGCAGGAGACATGGGTTCAGTCCCTGGTCCCGGAAGATCCACATGCCGCAGGGCAACAAAGCCCGTCCACTGCAGCTACTGAGCCTGTGTTATGCAGCCTGGGAGCCACAAGTACTGAAGCCCCACGCCTACAGCCTGTGTTCTGCAAGAAGATAACCCGCCACGTTGAGAAGCCTGCACACAGCAATGAAGAGTAGCCACTGCTTGCCACAACTAAAGAAAGCCTGTACAAAGCAACGAAAACCTAGCACAGTCCAAAATAAATGATACATTTAAAAAAAAGACTCACCACAGTCAAAATGTGACCCCCTTACAATGTATTGATCTATTTCTGCTATGACTGATCCGGCCCCACTGCTTTAAGTATACTTTGCCTTGTCTTCCACTTCTGGCTGAAACTGGGACAGTCATTAATGCCAGCCCTGGAAGTAGAACCACATTAACCATAAAGAGGTTGATCTCCATACCTTTTGTCCTCTGCCAGCCTAGCCTACTTAGGTCCAGGTCACTTGACCTGAGAGCTGGCCTTGTAAGGAGTGTACTAAGGGGACAGAACAACAGGACACTGGCGCCTGAGAAGATCTGGAAACAAAGATCCTTAAGCTTATTTATTTATTTATGGCTATACTGGGTTTTCATTACTGTGCACAGGCTTTCTCTGGTTGCAATGAGCAGGGGCTGCTTTTCTTTGCAGTGTGAAGACTTCTCATTGTGGTGGCTTCTCTTGTGGAGCCCCAGCTCTAGGCACAGGGACTCCAGTAGTTGCCACACATGGACTCTAGAGCACAGGCTAAGTAGTTGTGGTATGGCACACGTACACGTGGAATCTTGTCCTGGACCAGGGATTGACCCTGTGTCCCCTCTATTGGCAGGCAGATTCTTAACTCCTGGACAACCAGGAAAATTCAAAGACCCTTAAGCTTTAATTCCTCTGTGTAAAACCACCAGAGACGGCAAGGGAGCCCTCTGTCAGAGCATTAGTGCTTCTGAAGGAAGGGGACATGTAAACATTTAGAGCTCTACAAGATAACATTGCCTATGGTGGAGGGTTAGAACTGGACATGGAACAACAGATTGGTTCCAAATAGGGAAAGGAGTACGTCAAGGCTGTATATTGTCACCCTGCTTATTTAACTTATATACAGAGTACATCTTGGGAAATGCTGGGCTGGAGGAAGCACAAGCTGGAATCAAGATTGCTGGGAGAAATATCAATAACCTCAGATATGCAGATGACACCACTCTTATGGCAGAGAGGAACAACTAAAGAGCCTCTTGATGAAAGTGAAAGAGGAGAGTGAAAAAGTTGGCTTAAAGCTCAACATTCAGAAAACTAAGATCATGGCATCTGGTCCCATCACTCCATGGCAAATAGATAGGGAAACAGTGGAAACAGTGACAGACTTTATTTTCTTGGGCTCCAAAATCACTGCAGATGGTGACTGCAGCCATGAAATTAAAAGATGCTTGCTCCTTGGAAAAAAAGTTATGACCAACCTAGACAGTGCATTAAAAAGCAGAGACATTACTTTGTCAATAAAGGTCTGTCTAGTCAAGGCTATGGTTTTTCCAGTGGTCCAGTGAGAGTTGAACTATAAAGAAAGCTGAGCACCGAAGAATTGATGCTTTTGAACTGTGGTGTTGGAGAAGACTCTTGAGAGTTCCTTGGACTTCAAGGAGATCCTGCCAGCCCATCCTAAAGGAAATCAGTCTGAATATTCATTGGAAGGACTGATGCTGAAGCTGAAACTCCAATATTTTGGGCATCTGATGCAAAGAACTGACTCACTGGAAAAGACCCCAATACTGAAAGATTGAGAGCAGGAGGAGAAGGGGACAACAGAGGATGAGATGGTTGGATGGCATCACCAATTCAATGGACATGAGTTTGAGTAAACTCCAGGAGTTGGCAATGGACAGGGAGGCCTGGTGCTACAGCCCATGGGGTTGCAAAGAGTCAGACATGACTGAGTGACTGAACCGAACTGATGGTGGAGGGATTTATACTGCTTGACTGCCTATAGAAGGAGATACATTTTAATCATCTCATTATCTCATTCATGTCTGCCACCTGAAACACACTGACCAGTCTGACCTGACCCCCTTGTGACCTGTAGTTCACACTGCAGAAGGGCTGATGAGTGAATATCATCCCATAGGGTGCTTATAAAAATGCATTTCCAAGGCCTCCTGGAAATTCTGAATCAGTAGGTCCTACTGAGGGGTTCAGGAATCTGCATTTTAAGAAGCTCCACTAGGTGTTCTGATGGTTCTCTCACCACCCTCAAAGGAAAAAATCGGCCTAGTGTTTCCCAAACTTCCCTGATGATATGAATTGTATCGGGGCCCTTGTTAAGCCTGTAGTTTCCAAGGCCATACCTCTGAAAATCCTGACATGAGATTTGGGACAGGCCACTGGGAATTTGCCTGTTGAAGACATCTCTCTAGTGTGGAAATGAAGACTATCCTACCTGTAGACCCAGGCCTGGGCAGAGGAAACTGTGATGGCCTCCCTGACCTTTGGACCTGTTATAGGAACAAAACTCCTTAGTCCTGATGGGGCTCAAACCCATCCCCACTGTCTCTGGTTCATAATTTTCTAGAATTTTATTTATGCTCCTACTTTTCAAGGGAAGGATAAGGGACTTCCCTGGTAATCCCTGGTGGTCCAGTGGTTAAGAATCCATCTTGTGATGCAGGGGACATGGGTTCAACCCCTGATAGGGGGACTAAGACCCCATAAGCCTTGGAGCAACTGTACCTGTGTGCCACAACCAAGACTTGATGCAGCCAAGTAAATAAATAAATATTTTTTAAAGGGAGGTGGATGATGTGTGGTGGTGGGAGTTTAGTCGCTAAGTTGTGTCTGACTCACTGTGACCCCGTGGACTGTAGCCTGCAAGGTCCCTCTGTCCATGGGATTTCCCAGGCAAGACTACTAGAGTAGATTGCCATTTACTTCTCCACGGGATATTCCTGATCCAGGGATCAAACCTAGGTTTTCTTGCATTGTAGTCAGATTCTTTACCAATGGAACCACCAGGAAGCCTGGGGCATGAAACCTTATATGCAATATGAGTGTTAAAGTTATAATGATCAGAAGCCACACCAAGAAAGGGAGAAGATAATTATATCAAAAGGATATGATTAAGTGCTTCCTAAAATGACAATTGAATTTGACTCTGGACCTCTTAGCAGAAAAAAATCAAACATTGCATCCTGTTTTGGAGTTTTTTGTCTCCCCAATCATAATAGAGACTCCCAAAGGACATAGACTATGTCTGCACCATCATACTGGGGTTTCCCTGAAGGCAGGGTCTTCATCCTCCTACCCCAACCCCAGACAGGGCACTCCCCAAGATTAGGGCTGGTTCTGTTGGTTTCTTTATCCCCTAAGCTCTTGGCTACTTCTCCATCTACTTCTGCTTCATCAACTATGCTCAAGTCTTTGACTATGTGGATCACAGCAAACTGGAAAATTCTTAAAGAGATGGGAACGCCAGGCCACCTTACCTGCCTCCTGAGAAGCCTGTGTGCAAGTCAAGAAGCAACAGAATCGGACATGGAAAGGTGGACTGGTTCAAAATTGGGAAAGGAGTATGTCAAGATTGTATATTGTCACTCTGCTTATTAACTTATATGCATAGTACATTATGCAAAATACTGAGCTGGATGAAGCACAAGTTGGAATCAAGTTTGCCAGGAGAAATATCAATAACCTCAGATATGCAGATGACACCACTCTTATGGCAGAAAGTGAAGAGGAACTAAAGAGCCTTTTGATGGAGGTGAAAGAGGAGAGTGAAAAAGCTGGCTTAAAGCTCAACATTCAGAAAACTAAGATCATGGCATCCGGTCCCACCACTTCATGGCAAATAGATGGGGGAACAATGGAAACAGTGACAGACATTATTTTCTTGGGCTCCAAAATCCCTGCAGATGGTGACTGCAGCCATGAAACTAAAAGATGCTTGCTCCTTGGGAGAAAAGCTATGACCAACCTAGACAGTGTATTAAAAAGCAGAGTCATTACTTTGCCTACAAAGGTCAGTCTAGTCAGAGCTATGGATTTCCCAGTAGTCATGTATGGATGTGAGAGTTGGGCCATAAAGAAAGCTGAACACTGAAGAATTGATGCTTTTGAACTGTGGTGTTGGAGAAGACTCTAGAAAGTCCCTTGGACTGCAAGGCAATCAAACCAGTTAATCCTAAAGGAAATCAGTCCTGAATATTCATTAGAAGGATTGATGCTGAAGCTCCAATACTTTGGCCACCTGATGTGAAGAACTGACTCATTGGAAAAGACTCTGATGCTGGGTAATATTGAAGGCAGGAGGAGAAGAGGACGACAGAGGATGAGATGGTTGGATGGCATCACCAACTCAACAGACATGAGTTTGAGCAAACTCCAGGAGATGGTGAGGACAGGGAAGCCTGGCGTGCTGCAGTTCATCGGGTCACAAAGAGTAGGACATGACTGAGCTACTGAACAGTGACCACCTCTTAGCACATCTCTGTACACACTGGCACTCATGTAACTAGTCTGGGAACAAAGACAGCTTCTCTCTCATTTGAACCTTGGTGAACAGCTCCGACATGGGATGCTGCTTCTTCAGGCCATTCTTAGCAAAGTCCAGCTTGGATTTGGATTCCATGAGAAGCTCTGGGATTTCTTAGGCAGAGAAGTTTTTGATATTTTCTCCTAAATGAGTAAAGATAAATTTACTCATCTAGTAAACAGGTGATTCTTTAGGGGTGATTCTTTTCACTGCCTCTGATTTCTAAGAGCAGTTTGTCATGTGGTCACTTGCTATGATGGATTTTTTTCTACCATAGTAGATGATGGCTGAAGGTACTGACATGTTTTCGGATGAATATTAAAGATGGTAAAATTTACTCCTTTTTTTGGTAATGTACTCTATAGGCACTAGCACTCTCTCTGTATATATATAATTAAATTTCAATCATAATTGTGAAGTTTAGAAAAGAAAAAAGTGAGGCTCAAAGAGCATAAGGTTGAACATTCAGGAGGTTCCACACCTTTCAGTGGTGAAGGGTTTGAGTCAGATGTTTCTGATTCCCAGTCCTCAAGCTCTTACAGCCACTCTTTCTTTCAAGTGGTATTTTTAATATTAGTCTTCAGTTAGAGCTGAGGGAATGATGAATGGCTCTTTAGTGAAGGTATTTCTGCAGGAAGCAGTGGTGGCCAAGGCCAAGCAGGGCTTCCCAAGGTATTGTGTGGAGTCACCAGATCTCAGAGCTTGTCCTCTGCTTTTAGGTCAAGTAATGGCTTCTCAAAATTCCCAGCTGATCAGGCTTGCAAGGAACTGACACATACAAGGCAAACTGGCAAAAGTCTAATTATATGCAGCAGAATGCTTATCAACATTTTAATTTACAAATGGAACAGGATGTGGTATGAGAATTGGGCTTCTGCATAATGCTTGAATTAGAGAAGGAAAGAGCAGAGCAGATGCTCAAATTACAGATCATGGGCTTTCTCTGTAGGTATAATAACAATACTTTCCACACATCACGTTTACCTACTGTCTCTCATGTAATCCTCAGGCCAATGCTGTGAGGCTGGCAAGACAAATTATTCCCTTATCCTCAATTTGCAGAGGAAGAGAATTAAGGTTTAGGGACATTAATTGGTTTGCCCAACCTCACACAGTGGTGGGTTCCAGTGTTTCTTCCTCTTTACCAATCTGCCATGAACTTAGATCCCATCCTGACTCATGTGAGGAAGGGAGCCCTGACAAATTCCTCCATTTTTCTGCTTACGTCTCTATTAACCTCATCATCCTTCCTCGGGATCCACTTTCACAGTGAGGCCACTGAGTCAGGGTTTCAGATCTGGCAACAGTTGAGTTTTAGGGGCTAAATAGTTCCTTTTGTAGGACTTTAAGGATGATTTAAAGCTTGCTAATGCAGGGTGCTTGGCACCCTTCTCAGTAAATGGTAGCTACAGTGATGATGGTGGTAATGATACTGTGCTGATGGTGTTGAGCCCAACACAAACTGGACACTTGTTTTGGGTGGGATGATATGGGAGAATGGCATTGAAACATGTTCATTATCATATGTGAAATCAATCGCCAGCCCAGGATTGATGCTCAGGGCTGGTGCACCGAGATTTCCCAGGGGGAGGGAATCGGGAGGGAGGAGGGAGGGGGGTTCTGGAGGGGGAGCATATGTAAACCCATGGCGGTTTCATGTCATTGTATGGCAAAACCAATAAAAAAAAATTTTTTTTTAAAGTTTTGTCTACAGTATCCCAATCCTCAAAGCAACTCTTTGTGGTAAGTACCACTGTTATTCTCTTTTTTTCAAATGAGGAAACCAAGGTTTAGAGAATTTAGGTAACTTGCCCAAGGGCACACAGATACCGAGAGCTGAGTCTGTGCTCTTAACAAGTACTACTTGCTGTCTCTGGGACCGCCAGGTTGGCAGCTCTTAAATGATCCTTGGCAAATGTTTGGGGTTATTATAAGGATTCAGGAATATGAACGTTGTGTAGGTAAAATGAGTTTCTGGTTACTGTGGATGTGAATCACCACAAGATAGGAATAGTGATGAAGGGTTAATTGACTTAAATATTCTAGAAGCCATTTTAAAGAAAAATCTAAGAAAAAAAATCTTTTTTTTTTTTCTTTCCAGAGTCAGACTGGATTTCTGCCATTTCTTCCTCTTACTCCCAGGAAATGATTTGTCTCTTCCTATAGTGTCTACAATGCCTGCAGAAGCAACTGAAAGTTTTATTTCCTCATCTAGAGAGCCTGGTCTTATGACTCCCTCCCATTAGCACCACTGAGGCTAACAGCCTTGCCTTTTGTCCCACCCCCCAGCTAGCTTACAGTACTGGAGGACCATGACTTCTGGGAGTTACGGGTACCACCCTAGGACATGTCCCAGTTGCCCCACCAGTGGCGTTCTTATGGGTCCCTCACACAGCACTGCCATCCAGGACACTCCCAAGGACAGGGCAACACGAAGGGTGGAGTGTTGCAAGGAAGGACTCCCAATTTCCAGAAGTCCAGAGCCCTCAGGGCACCGACAAGCCAGTGTCAGTTGGTCTTCAACTCCAGAGAAAAGACAAAGAGCTAGGCTTGATGGAGAACTCTGAGCCCTGAGTGCAGGAATCAGGACAGTTGTAGCTTCATCAGGAAAAGACCAGACCTTCTCCTACACCAGCAGCTCTGTGCCCAAGTATCTTCCGGCCGCCTTCCCTACCATCCTAATTCAAATTGCCTTTTCTGATGCCACTGTCACGATTAGGCTGCCATCGGTCACAGTCTGGCCCAGACAAAAGGTGTAAGACTTGCACCTTTTGAAATGGGGCTTCCTAGAAGCTCTGTATCTCTCCCTTTCTCTCCCTAGTCACCAACCCCAGCCAGTCAAGGTTCTTGAGCTGATTAAATGGAAGTCTCTTAAGGTGAAGTCAGAATTATTTGTCTTCCTAAGGGACAATTTGGTGCGAGCACTTTTGAACCTAGTGACAGGGTCACCTTCCTGGTCATGCAATCTGCAGTCACACAAGGCTCCACACTAGGAAGGCCTTGCATCTGGTTTAATGCTATTACCATCTTGAAATTCTGAATAATTTGTGAACAAGGAGTCTTGTATTTTCATGTTTTCACTGGGCCCACCATAGGTAGTTGATCATGCCTAGAGGCTGTAATGGTTCTGGGTTGTCCAAAGGCAAAATATTATTAATAGTAGTATGCTTTCCTAGCCCCACCTCCCTCCCGCTTGTTCAGCCATGGATGTATGCAGAGCAATTGTCTGCTGAATGCTTATGGGGAACAAAAAATGCTCATGGCAGTCCTTGCCCCCATGGAGTGTGTGGTGGGGTAAGATGGGTCCCTGGATAACTAGTTTGATTTAAGTTCCACTAAAAAAGCGCATTGGTGGATGAGAAGGAAATGCCCTCATACCAAGTTGCAAGGATTAAGTCTGCTTCATTAGAAGAGGTGATATTTGAGGTGACAGAAAAAGATAAATGGATTTTTTAATTAAAATTTTAAGTAAAAAATTTCACATTGCAGTGATGATTTATTTGCCTTTGTATGAAGTTTTGTATAAAAATTGAGGTTCAAAATGCCTTTCCTTCAAAAAAAAATTTTAATTGAAATACAATTGACATACAATATTATATCTGTTTCAGGTATACAGCATAGTGGTTCAACATTTACACACATTATGAATTGATCACCACCATAAATGTAGTAACCATCTGTTACCAAACAAAGTATTATGATATTACTGACTACATACCCTATGCTGTACATTACATCCCTGTGATTTATTTATTTTATAACTGGAAGTTTGTTTCTCTTAAATCCCCTTCACCTATTTAGCCAAGCTTCCTTCCCTCTGGTGATTACCAGTTTGTTCTTTGTATCTATGAGTCTGTTTCTGTTTTGTTTGTTCATTTGTTTTGTTTTTTAGTCCACATATAAGTGAAATAATATGGTATTTGTCTTTCTGTGTCTAACTTATTTCGTTTAGCATAACACTCTGTAGAACTATCCATGTTGTCGCAAATGGCAAGATTTCATTCTTTTTATGGCTAAGGAATATTCCATTGGGTATGTAGACTACATCTCCTTCATCTATTTATCTATCAAAGAACACTTAGGTTACTTCCAAAACTGGGCTATTGTAAATGATGTTGCAGTGAACATAGGGGTGCATATATCTTTTCTCGACTTTCCTTGGATAAATACCCAAAAGTAGAATTTCTTGATCATATGGTTCTATTTTTAATTTTTTGAGGAACCTCTATACTATTTTCCATAGCAGCTGCACCAATTTGCATTCCCACCAACAGTACATGAGGATTCCCTTTTCTCCACATCCTCACCAACACTTGTTACCTGTTACTCCCTGATAATTAGTTATGTTGAGCATCTTTTCATGTGTTGGCCAGCTATATGTCTTTTTTTGGAAAAATGTCTGTTCAGGCCTTCTGCTCATTTTTAATTGAATTGTTTGCCTTTTTTAAAAACTTTGCTATTGAGTTTTCTGAGTTCTTCATATATTTTAGATGTTAACCCTTTACTGGGTATGTCATTTACAAATATCTTCTCCATATAAACTCACTCCATAAAAGTGAGTATGAGGTGTGGGACTGTGGAATAAAGTTCTGGAAGAAAATGTAAACAAGCCGGGACATGATCAAGAAGTAAAGTCTGGTCCAATTTGGCTGGATCAGAAAGGATAACTGGGAGATGACAATGGAAAGATAGTTTAAAAGAGGGCCTCGGAAACCCAGGTGTTCTTTGTTTCATTATCATACACTTCATGATGGTGACCTTGTTTATGGTTGGTCTCTCCACTGGACTGTACCATGTCTCTACTTCTTTGTATCCCTTGCTTTCAGCCTGGTGCTTAGGACCAAACTATGATTCAGTAAATACTTGCCAAATGAATTTATGTAGTGGAGAGTCTAAAATGTTTTCCTGGGAAATGTTAACCTAATTTAATGGGCAGTAGGAACCCACTAAAGGTTTTTGAATGGGATAGGTTTTATTTAGGGTTAGAAAGGTGAATCTCGCAGTAGGTGGTAGAATGGATGACTAGCAAGGGGAAGAGAAGGAAGCTGGGAGAGAGGTTAGGAGGCTCATGCAATGATCCAGGTTTCAAACCTTTGCAGCCCCTATATCAGGATGGCTGACTGTGAGAAAGAAAGGGAGACAAGGGAGACAAACATTGCAGAGCTGGGACATAGCAGCTTAATGAATGGAGCGAGAAAAGAAAAGGGAACAAGAAATATGGCCTCAAAAGAACTGAGTCCCATGAAAGAATATAGGAAATGTGGAGCTTTGGGGGATGGAGATCAGGGTATTTATTTCATAAAGCAGATGGATGTGTTCCTGTTTCCAGATGGATTTAAAAGAGCAGCACTGAAGGACACGTTTCCAAATACAAAAATGATTTCCTGAAGACAAAGCTGTTAAGTGCAGCCATGTTGGATCAGGGAGGTTCTCTAGGCTCAAAACTATCTGGGCAGCTTAAAAAAACTATCTGGTGCCTCCACTCCCTCAGATGAGATTAGTCTGGCTAATTGACTAATTTAGGGGGGTATTGACCTGGATTTAGAAATCTCCCTCAGAGGTTCCTGATACATGGTGAAGTTTGGGAGCCACTCATCAGACTCGTCCCACTGGACAGCCGTGGCCAGCTCAGACAGGCAAGCTAGCTCTCCCTAGCCATTTCAGAATCAGTCCAGTTTTCTCTCCACCCTGGCAGGGAGTATGAGGAGGGCAGACTGGCAGCTGTTCCAAGCGTCCTCCCCCACCCATACTGGATGATTACATGAGCCAAATGTAATCATTCACAAGCCTTGTCTTTACAGCTGGCATGTCACTTAGCTTAATTACAGCGCACAGTGGCATTTCAACTCAAGGAATCTAAAAAAGCAATAAAATGGGTTTTGCAAATTGTTAGGAAGGCAATGAAGACCTTGAAACTGCAATTTACTAAGCATTGCTTTCAATTATTTTCCATTCTCCAGGCATGACTAAGTTATTAACCAGCAGCCTGGGAAAGCCAATCGGCAATGTGTCCTTCGGAGGATATTTCACATCTCCTGAGAGTACACTACGGGCTGGGGAAGTGGTGGGAGGCTCCAGGAGCTGCCCTGCGGTGGGAAGGGGTCGTTCTGAGCATGTGTTTTTCCCACCATGCACCTGCTAATCATGCTTCTGCCATGGCTTTCCTGAACCATGGACCATGACTGGTCTGGGTGGCCTCAGCAAGTCCCCCTTCCTTCTTACTCCTGAACATTTACTGTCCTGAAAAAGCATGAGGAAAAAAAGCAAAACCAAGGACTTAATTTTTTTTTAATTTAGAGTTGGTGCTTGGTGTCTTCAGCTCTCTGATTTCTTTTGCTAGTTCCTGGTTCTTTTTAATTTTTGAGGGCAGCTCAAGAATTTAACTCTTTGGGCAGCCATTTTAAAGGGAAAGACTGTGGTATCTCTCTACCACCCTGCTTTTCTGAACCTAGGAGTCTTAGGAATGATAATAAAAAGAGACTCCACCCATCTGAGAAGGGGGTGGAAGCAGCAGGGAGTCACAGCATCCCCTTGCTGTGAGCAGCATTGCTCAGCATGACAATCAGGAGCAGAGTGCCAGCTGCCTCTGCAGTCATGCCAGGCAGGAGAGCAAACACCCAAATCCTGTTGGCAAATCCAGCAGGGCCATCACAACGTGGCCAAAGCAAACAGGGGCTGGGGCAGCCTGCTGAGATGGACTCTCACTTTCCTTTGGATCTGGTAGAGGGTGAGACCGAGGCAGCTGAGCCCAGGTGTCAGGGCATCGAGTAGCCACAGGGACATTCATACCCATCCCTGGGTTGAGGCAAAACCTGGACCCTTGCTCTCCTAGCCATGATCCCCTTTGAATCAGGCACAGGCCAAGGAACATATGATGATGATCAAGCATGTTCACATGTGTATTACTTTGTTTATTCTTCACAGCAGGCTTATAGATCAGTATTATCCCCCATCTTGCAGATGAGAAAACTGAGGCAAGGATACATTAAAGACACAGAGCCAGGACTTTGTCTCAGGGCCTCTGTCTGACTCAGTGTCTGCTACACTTATCCCCTCTGCCCTTCCATTCTCCACTCCAAGCTCCCCACAGTCCTTCCACTGGCAGAGCTCTCACACTCTAAAGCAGACTTGAGTTCTTTCTGTTTCTGAGAAAATGAGGGGCCACTCAAAGGAGCGTGCGTGTGTGCTAAGTCATTTCAGTCATGTCTGACTCTTTGAGACCCTATGGACTACAGCCTGCTGGGCTTCTCTATCCATGGAATTCTCTAGGCAAGAATACTGGAGTGGGTTGCGATGTCTTCCTCCAGGGGATCTTCCCAACCTCGGTATTGAACCCACGTCTCTTATATCTTCAGCATTGGTAGGTGGGTTCTTTACCACTAGTGCCCTCTGGGAAGCTCAAAGGAGGGGGAGGGGTTAGTAGGAAACAGCTAGTGGACCCCTGATTCTGTGTGCCACACCCACCAACACAGAGGCCCAGGGAGAAGAATTTGTTTACAAACATTTTAAGTGGATATTTATTTCAACAGTGCTTCTTACCCTTACCCCTTATTTAAACAGGAAAGATCTGAATCAAAAGCCCTTCTTTTCATGTTATAATTTCGTTGTGTTTGGACACCGTCTGAATAGACCCTCTTCTGAACTGAGGCCTCTTGGTGTCCCTAGGACTCAATGAAAATTCATATCCCTTTCCGCCTGGTTGGGAAATATATGTTTCACGGACAGCCACACAGAAGCTATATTCATATCTAATGGAGGGACTGGGCTCCTACTGAGAAAAGAAAAGCCAGTTCTTGGGTTGGCTGTTCCCTTCTGGGTCCCCATTTCTCAGCAGATTTCCTGGTTATTTGAAATTTTCTGATTGTTTTTCCAACATGACTGTTTGAGGAGAAGGAGGGACAGAACCAGTCCTTTTCCTCTAACATTTTCATTTGCTCTGCTTCTAGGGACCTTGCAGGGAAAAGCCATTGTCAAAAGGAGCTTGGGAAAGAGGAGGTGAAGGGCGCGCTTGAAGCAAGTCCTCCAGTCCCTGTCTCTGGAGAGAGAATTTAGAAGGCAAGGTGTGCTGCGGGTCCCCGGGAGAGAGCGAAGCTTGTGCGGAGCTGGTTTGGAACTTCTGTTGGAGAAGATGCCGCCCAGCAAAAGCGCATGGTGGGAATTTGCCTGTTGTTGGAGATTAGGACGCAAGCAGTAAACACCTCGCTCCCCACCACCCAGGCCCGAAGTGCGGTTCCAAGCGACCCGGGGAGTAGGCTGACTCGGGGCGCTGAGTCCAGGGGAGAAAAGTCCGTGGTGGACCTTTTCTCGCTGCCGGTTTCCCAGACACCGCGCCTCACCCGCGCTGTCCCGCCCAGCGCCTCCCGGCTCCGGCGCCAGAACCACGGCCGGCGCCGCGGCCGCGGGCGAAAGGGCTCCCCGGAGAGAGGCCAGGCTCTGGCTCCAGCGGGGTCGGGGGACGGTGGGTCCGGGTTGGAAGTAGGACAGAGGTTGGCCGGGCTGCGCCTGAGATACCGCTAAGAATGCTCAGGCCAGGGCCAGACGGCCGGTTACCAAGCGCTTCCCCCTCGCTCCTCTCTAGGCTTCGCCCCCAAAGCCTCTGACGTAACGTCAGGGAGTGAAATTCACTTCCTCCGGTGTGGACTAGAGAATCCGTAGGCATCGCGGCTGTTTATTCAGCAATGATCATGTTCCAGGTCCTGAGGCAAAGCGCATAACAAGCTTTATTATCCCTCAAATCACCTGATGAGGGGGCTACTATACCCATTTACAGAAGCGGAGTAAACCGATGTGTCAGTTCAAGACTGCTGAACAGTCCATGTCTCCAAACCCAGGGGAGACCTGGGACGCCTAGTCTCAGTTGCTTGAATTTACACTCATGCTTGGAGTTAGTTTGTTAGTTAGTTTGTTTAGGTCAGTGTAAGGCTAGTCAGGGAGCAGAGCTTTCGTTTCAGCGTGGTCACCTCTGTTCTTTGGCTGCTTCTGTGAGGACTCTGGTGAAGACAGGGTGGGAATGCCGGCAACTCCAGTCTTACAGAACGGAACTCAGCAACGAACGCCCAAGTGGTAGACAGCTTAGAGCAGTTAGTTTCAAGGAAGGTCTTCTGATGTCCAAGAAGAGTTTTCAGCCTGGCTGTCCTCGAATTATTTTCATCCTTGGAGTAAAACACCGGCTGTTAGGGGTGTCTCTGCATTTGGTAGCTTTGAGTTAATAGCATCTGCCTCTTCCCAGAGCTGTTGATTGTCTTGGTGTGGTGGTGGGCTACAGTCTGGACACCTGAAAAAAGGGAACTGAGCTCTCTCCCTTTCCCTCCCTCCCACCTATCCTTCCTTCCTCCCTTCTGCCTACGTTTTCCCTTCCTTCCTTCCTTCTCTGGGTCTATGGAGAAGAGTGGAATTTGGTATTACTTTATCTTTAATTCATTTCTCAGTCACTCTAGTCACTTGGCTGTAAATGGGTGGAGGCAAGTGGCTGAGGGTTTTTCTGGGACATGTGTCACTGGGGCCTTAAGGTGTGAGAGGAAGCTGAGGCTGGTGGGACATTTTGTTGACACAAAGTCTTGGGCTATACTTGATATGAGTCCAGCATCAATGCCATAACTGTTAGTATTATCTCCCTTTTACAGGAACGGAGGCTATGCTCAGAGAGATGAAGCTGGTGAAGCTGGTGAGGAGAGGGATCCAGGTCTATGCTGGGTCTGTTTGACCTCACAGCTTCTTCATACTCCACCCAGGACCCAAAAATGACTTTGAAATGAGAGTCAGAACAGGCTCCCTTTACATCATCTTCAACATTAAAAATGATAGCCATAGTAACTAATGTTCTTAAGGTTTAGTAACCAAGTCCGTCCTCAAGAAATGAGAATTTCCTCTTGTCCTGCCTCTGCCCCTAACCCTTCACAGATGCCCGGTGTCCCTCCAGAGGGATGTCCTTTAGCTAATTCTGAGGGAATGGGAATCCAACTGAGATCTGACAGTCCTTTTCCCCATCCCTCAATGCTGGGGTCATTTTCAAAGTCTCACTTCTGAGGTTCCAGAAAACTGATTTTTTTTTTATCCAGCTAGAGAGAAACATTGACAGCAGGATGCTCCTTCTTCGTCCTCCAGGCTGCCCTCAAATATTCCTGCCAGGAAAAAGAGAGGATTTCAGAACCTCGTCTCCTCTCAGCCTCTCTCCTTTCCTCCCTCCCTCTCCCAGCCACCCCCTTGCTTTCTTGTCCCACCAGTTTTCAAAGTGCAGAGGATGTTTACCCTCTGGAGCAAGGCCGGGATGGCGCTGATGTCAGAAGCCTGATTCACCACTGGGAGGCACCCAAACCCGGCCCCTGCCCAACAGCCTCAAATGCAGAGGCAATCCAGCCTTGGAAACCCCATGCAGCCTTGTCAGTAATTGCCTCTGGGACTCCCCAGCCTCCCAGGCATCCCTCCTGAGCCCGCATGCCAGGCCCAGAAGCGCACTCAACCATGGGAAAACTTTGAGGGAGCCCTGGGCTCTCTCTGTCCCCAGTTGCCGTCAGAATTGAGGGAGGTGGAAAAGGGTTTTCATATCCCTCCCCACCTGACCTCCAATTCATTTTAAGACCATTCCGGCTTGCCTGGTGCATCTTTGTCTAATGCCTAGAGATTTCTGCTCACCCTCTCCCTGCTCCCACCCTCCTCACCAAGCCAAGAGACTGTTTGCCCTTGGGGAGGAGGAGCAAGAAGGTAGAGGAAAGTCTTGCACCTTCCCAGAGAACTTGCACCTTCCCAGAGGCCACGGGTTGAGAACTGAAAGGGTTTGGATCTTAGGTGCAGAGAGGAAGGGGTAGCAGCCTCCCGGCTCTTCTAGTCCATGACCTCTGAGGAGTGGTTCCCCCTTCAGAACCCGGGGCAGGGGGGTGGGGGAGTTAATATTTCACCAGTTATCCCCTTGCTTCCTCCCAGAAGCTCCTAAATGGACTGTCCCCAGTCCAGCTGCCACGTGGTCCCATGGTGAGTCAGCCTCCTCACATGTGCAGCCCCGACCAGGGCCCTGTCTGCTGGAGCTTGTTGCCTCGGCCCCCGCCTGACCCCGACACACCGATAAGCCCCCAGACGGCCAAACATCGTTAACTTCTTTGCCTTTCTAGACTTCTCTGCCTGTCCTTTCCATGACCCTGGCTGAGGGGGTCGCCCGATGTGAGTCTGCACTTCCCCCAGGGGCTGGACTCCGGTGGGATGAGCAAGCTTGGCTCTACCCCATCCCCTCCCCATTCTCATGCTTCAGGACAGGAAGTCAACTTTCTGTGAAAGCTGGTTGGTCTAAAATAGTGTTCCCTCACTCTCTGTCCTGCCACAACTCATCTTGCCTGTGTAGAGTTTGTCTCAGAAGAGCTCCAGGAAACAGTAAAAATTAAGAGAGTGAAAGGAGAAATTGACACAGAGAATGTCAACCACAATTTCAGAAACTGAAGCTTAAAATCCCTCTCAGCTCAACCCTGAATATGCGGGGTGGGGCGTGAAAAGGACTGGATTGTCCACTGGTTCTAATAACCACCATATAATGTTCTTGCTTTCTTAGTTCCCTTTGCTTTTTGAAGTGCTGCTCACACACACCCTAAAAGGGGATCACACTAAATAGGAGACTGTCTACATCAAAAACAACCAGTTGCTAGGAAACAGGATGCTGGTGGTTTTCCCCAAAGCCCATGGGGATCATAGCCCCAGGTTCACAGACCATCTGTCCAGGGTGGAGGGAACCACTGTTAGAAAGCCGGTTCTTCTCACCCCAGTCACTTGCTTCAAGCACCCCCACTGCCACCAGGGACACTGGTTCTGCTCTCAAATCCTTGTCTCTCCATTCCTCCTGAGAAAGGGAAGGCTTCTGGAAAAAAACACCCCAGGAAGACAGGCTCTGGCCAAAGAGGGAGCTGGGGGTGTGGAGAGGAAATCCACAGGGAAGGACAGAGGGTCTCTGGGGTGGGGATAGGGAGCTCCTCTTCCTGGAGGAGCCCCCTCCCTTTCTGGACAGGAGCTGAGCTCTTCAACCCAAGTATGTGGTCTACACTCATTCAAGCAATTGTTTGGATAAATTGGAAAATTTTCTCACCTGAAATAATCGGACCAAGAAATTAAAAGTCCTTTGATCAGAAATCAAATAAGAAAGCCCCCCCACCAAAAAAGAAAGAAAGCCCCTCAGACCTCTCCTGGGAAAGAGGACTTTTGACTAAGAAATAGATAATGTTATAATCTAATTTTTAAAATCCTTTAAAATTTGATTTACCAAATCCATACCTCAATTTCAAAAATTCTGAGGGTATAAAACTTTATAACCAAATCTTGGGGAAAGTATATCGTTTTCAACTCTGAAACACTACCCCGAAGCATTTGACTGGCTTGAAATTCCCCCCAATTCCAAGTTTAGTCAGTTTCGGGCACACAGTAAGTGCCCAGTAAGTGTTGGCAGGCACATCCTCTCCTCCTTGTGTAAATCCGGCTCCTGACGCTGGAACTCTGCAAGGCCCGAATTCTCTCTCAGCTCCTGACGCTGGAACTCTGCAAGGCCCGAATTCCCTCTCGATCTGTTCTCTAACGATCGGCCTAATGTTTTTTGGACCCAATTTCTTTTTATAGCCCCCGGGTAGGATCAAGGCGCAAACCATTCTGCCTTCCAAAGAATTTCTGAAAGTGGTGGGAATGAGCGGAATGAGGATTACTTCCCAGAAAAGCGCTGCAAAGGCTGCTTTTGAGCCCGCGGAATATCTAGTGTTTTAGAAAGAGGCTGTGTTTGCGACCTGAGACAGAGGAACCCGCCTGGAGTTTTGCCAGGCAGGACGCGGGGCGGTTGGCTCACAGCGAGGATCCCGCCGCTGATGCGGGCCTCTGGAGAGAGCGGGACGCACGGCCTGTGCGGCGCCTCCGTTCCCTAATACCTCCTACTCCTTGCTGGCCGCCCTCGTCCCCCAACTTCAGCCCCGCCTCCTGTCCCCAGCCCCCGTTCCAGATGTCGTCTGGGGATAAATAAGTGCGTGGAGATCACTAGGTCCCGTCCCGAGAGGGAGTGGCTTTCTCTCAGTATCCCGAGAACGGAGGCCAAGTCAGCAGACTGTCCTCCCCCGTCCAGAATTGAAGGGCCGAATCTCCAAAGGCCCATTTGCCAGGTGTTTGGAGCAGCCGTATCTTAGACTCTACCTCAATTTTCTAGTGTTTTGTAAGTTCTTAAGTGAGAGTCTGCTGACCTGTGGAGGGGTTTGCCTTGGGCTGGGGCTTTGGGGGAAGGAAACTGAGTGAGTCCGGCCTGAGGTTTCAGCTCTGCGTTAGCAGCGCTGAAGCCATTTCCATCAGAGTCCAACATGGGACTTTTCTGTGTGTTCTGATCTTAAGGAGAGTCGAAGAAGAAAAGGAAATGATTAAGAAAAGCCAAATCTATTCAATAAAAATGCAGCTCTGAAGTGAAAATCGAAATGGGCAATAGTCTGAAATCTACACTCCATTCCTTCCAGAAGAGAAAAAAATTGTTGGGAAAACTCTAATACATATAAACTTCAAATCCTCAGTCATAAGTATAATTCTATTGACAAAAAAATGCAACCTCACATTTTAATAAAATATAAAAAACAAATTAGTTAGAAATTAGATTAACAAAAAACAATAGAAAATAGGACAAGAAAAGACAGTTCTCTGAGGAAGGACATACAAATTGCTTTAACACTGTGAGACTAGGTTCAGCTTCCATGAATATCAAAAATGCAAAAAACCTTCGATACAACCCATTTCTAAGAACATATCATACACACATACTTGCATAAATACACAGAGTAGTGTATTTTGGTATAACAGGAAAAAAAGGAAAAGAAATTGGAAACATTTTATCAGTAGTCACCTGGTTGAATAAATTGTGGCACATTCATACAATAAAATGGAACCATTAAAAAGACATTAGTAAAGATACAAAATCATCATTAACACTTTTTAAAAAAATAGAAGACAAAATGCAAAGCTATATATATATATATATATATATATATGTTTTCTGCCACTTTTGTTAAAGGTACATGTAAGGATACCAAGGACTCTGGGAACAGTGCTTCTGGTCCGAAGTGATCGAAAAACTACTTTTCTGGTATTATTATTCTAAATCTGGTATTTGTTATTTTAATAGGGTACATTATAAATTTTATAGATGATAAATTTTATTATGAAAAATTGAAAAGAGAAAAATTAAAAATGAATTATGTTTCTGCTTATAAGATCTGATTAATGCAATCTTTGCAACAACTAAAACGTACACTTCTCTCAGACACTTAGAACTTGAAAAAACCAGACCGTTAACTTACTCATTTTAAAAAATATAAGCAAAGGTTTTGGGGTTTATTTTTCTGTAACAAATTTGCAGAGAACGATACTGAAGCAGGCACTTAGCTGGTAGTCTAAGTAAAAAGGTTTATTTGGGGATGGGGGGAATAGGAAGTAACTTTTAGCCCCCAGACTAGGTCTAGACTAGATCTCCAACAGAAGAGTGAAAAGGAGACATTATTTGCACCATTCAGAGCAAAAATCAAACCAAACTCTAGCTGTTCAATTTGAAGTTGAAACACAGGTACTGTTGCCGGACTTTCCGCCTTCTCCGGGTCGTCTTGGCTCTGTCTTAGATCTTCGGACCTTATCGCCCCGGGCCGCTCTAGGAGGCGTTTCGGCGGCCATTCGGCTGGGAGTCCGCGGGCGAAGCAAGTCCGGGATTCCCCGGGTGAATCTGGGCATGCAGACCGGGCAGAGCCAGGGGCACCCTCCTCTGACGCGAGTAAATGCTCCGGGAGGGAAATGCTTTCCTCTGCTCCGCTCGAGGCCTCCCCTACCGGCCCAGACAGACATGAGGGCCCGGACCCAGGAGCGCCTGGTTTCCCAACCAACTCTGACAGCCCGCTTCTGGCAACCTCCTTAGGTTGGACTGGCTCCCACGCCTCGTTCAAAAGAAGGCTGGCCCTTCGGGCAGGTTATGGAGGATAAGACAAAGGCCTGAGGTTCTCCCGATCCTTGCACTGATCTGAGGGCCAGAAGTGGGGTGAGGGACGTAGGGCGAGAGCCGGGCGGCTTCTGGGGCGCCTATGGGACCGTGTCCCTGAAGCGACCACCGACTGACTCCAATCCGTGCAGGAGAAACATATCCCCTTGTCTAGACCGGCGCTTCAGCTCTCTTCCTCACCTTCTTTGCTAAAACATATGGACACGGAGGCCCAGAAAGATGAAAGGACATTTACTGGAGCTGGGTCAAGGGGAAGGCTTCTTGGTCAGCAGGATCTTTGGCAAAGCCAGAGAATGAATTGTGTGAGGGGGAACGGAGCAGTAAGGGAGGTGGAAGTGGGAGGTGGGGAGCATCTGGGTCAGGAGAGGGGTTGCTGAAGGAGGATGACATCCCACCCTCCTGGAGACCCCACAGGGATTTTGACTTAAGAGACAGCAAGCCAATTCCACCCCATCACCACCCCCAGCCATGTCTCCTCAAAGAGCAGCTGTGCAGAGGCTGAAATGGTCCAAACATGGGAATTATAAATTGATTGGATTTAGCCCCAAACCATTAATTTCCTCTAGTTCCTCCTTTTTCTCCCTTCCTGGGGATTCTACCACCCATTTTCAGTCTTCTCCAAAGGTGCTTCTAAACAAAGGAAAGATCAGAGTCAGCCAGGCAGGACCCTTGGAATCTTGTTCATCTGTCACATCCTCTCCCAATTGACTGGCCTGTCGAAAATGGGATGGGGGCTTGGAATCTGAATATTTGCCTAAATGCCCCAGCTTTCTTTGTGTAAATGTAGCTGTGACTCTATCACACCAGGAAAGAGATGACTACGAATAAGACTAAAACTAAAAATAAAGTAAAAACTTACTGGCTTTGAGGGACTTGAAGATCATTGGTGGGTCTTTGGTCCTGTTTGGTCCTGCTTCTGACATATAACCTGATCAAGGAAATAAATACAATTGGAATTGATAACAACTTCAGGACCACTTGAGGTTGTTTTGTTTATACACAACCAAAGCATGTCCTTTCCAATAATGAACCGGGAGAAGTGACAGATTTTCCCCTGGGGAGTGAGGGAGTCTGCTCTTAGATTAGAGCAGAAGGGGCTTGATCACCTCCCTTTAGGAGTTAACAGCTCAGGGAAAGTGAAAAATCCAGCCAATCAACTATTGTTTGGTTGGAGAAAAGCCAAACAATGGCTCTGGCTGATTTCTCCCGGAATGGTCTGAACTGGCTGGTCATTAGAAGGCCAACCTGGCTGGTGCTGAACTGGGAGATCAGTATGTGTCAGTACAGGTTCTAGAAGATCCCAGCCCCTGCTGCTCTCCTATCCAACTCTCTAGGACCTCTGCTCTGATGCACTGAAATGTCCTAATTTCGCTCTAGTTTCTATCCCTATTCTTTTCTCTATATGTGCTCCCATCTGGCCCTTTGTCTGTCTCTCTGGCATAGACTACATTCATTTCTCTAGAGGACTTTTGCTTAATTCAGTCATTCATGCCTGGTCACTGGTTAATTGGCTCAAATGTTGGGTCAGAGCATTTGAGTGATGGCACAACTGCTGTCTGTGATTCTGTCACTCTGGCTTTTCACAGGCAGAGCTTGTGGGTACCGTCTAGGAGGCTTCATGGACTGGACACATTGTCTTCATGGGGAGGGTGACTCACCTACCTATGTTTATTATAATCCCACATACTTCAACAAGATACCTATCAAAAATTTTTTTTCTTCCTGAAACCAACAATTTGACTAAGGCAGAGAGGGAAGACAATTTTGTTTCAGTTTGGAGTCTCCTTCTCTTGGTCATGTGTGGAAAAAACTTCCAGGCCAAGATTCCAGCTAAAAAAGATTTTCCTTGCTATTTGAAAGGACCCCACTTAAGGGGTCAGCCAGGACAGCTTTCTGGGGTCCAGAGGGAACTGAGTGGTGTTTGAAGCCCAGCCTCTCTTTTCCTAAAAAAATAAATTCTGGTAATCAAATCAAGGAGGAAAATTAAAGGAGGCAAGAAGGAAAAGAAAACCAGAAAGAAAATAACTGGAGGAGGCCTCTCTTGACTCAGATCTGGCTCAGTCCAGGTCCCTTGGCAGAGCCTCCACACCCAGCTCAGGGGCCAGATCAAGACTAAAAGAAAACACTTCATCCCGCTCTTCTTTTAAAAGTCTCCCCACCCTTCTCTAGGGCAAGAATCCAGACACAATGCCAGAATCTCCCCCTCTTTTCTGTGGGTGGGGATGATTAAAATCACCTTGGATTCCTGCCCCTCTACCCTCCTCCCTGCCTCCCACTAGTACTGCCTTGATCTGGGGAAAGTGTTAAAGTGTTAGTCTGTCAGGTCTGTCAGATCTCTTTGCGACCCCATGGACCGTAGCCCTCTAGGCTTCTCGGTCCATGGCATTTTCCAAGCAAATATACTGGAGTGGCATGCCGTTCCCTCCTCTGGGGCTTCTTCCTTACCTAAGAATCTAACCCCAGGTCTCCTGCTTTGCAGGCAGATTCTTTATTGTCTGAGCCACTGGGGGAGGAGCCTAGCCATTGGATATCACTGCTCAGAGTAGCCAGCCTGCTCCCCAACCCACTGTATCTCCAGACTCTCTTCAAATGAATACATTTGACCCAATCCCTCAAAAAGGTCTAAACAATGTAGACTCCCTGATGGTACAGTGCTAATGGCTCTACAGAGATCCCACACTCCTTCTTGGAAGGAGCCTGCTTTGTAGGTGTGGGGCTTGGAGTTAAGGACTTTTAAGTTAAACAGAAAGGAGAGTAAATCCTAGACAGGCGCAATTCCGTGCTTGCACAGTGGAGATCTTGTGATGTGCAGGAAACATGAATCTTGGAAGAAAAGCATCGAATTTCAGAGGCCCCAGAAGTGGGAAGACCTGCAGCTGCTAGGCTGGCTGAAGCAAAATTCAGCATGCATTTCTAGTCTGCAATGAGATGGCTTCCCATATCCTTTGCAGACATTGCACAACAAGTGATTAATATACATAAATGTACATGCGTGCACGAAATACTAGATTTTCTAAGGAAAAAACCCTGTCAAATAACCAGTTGGGAAAGCAGGACTAAATCTCTTAGTACTGCTGGCTGGCTGAGGAAGATCTCTTTAAGCCAAAGTCACACCTTTATTTCACCCCAAGACCTTAAAAGAATAAACATGAGTTTTGTGTAAATCTCTGGAGAGAATCACAAGCTGCTTGTTACTCAGAATGGATTGTGTGAGATTAGTTTATGAGGGCAAATTGTATTTCATACATGAGTCATCTTGAATAACCCAATAATTAATTAAAACCATGTTCTGCAGCTGAGAATTTATTACATTCACCAGCTTTTTATGAGCTAGGTGTAGTTTGGAAATGAAAAATGTGAGGACTCTTCAGTATGTCTGTGCTGCATTCTGCACTGGCTCTCCTAGGTGACTCCCTCTCTCAGGATCCCAGCGAGCAGAGTCGGGGGTGTGGGACCTTAGTTGGGAAGGGTAGAGCCCAATTATTGCAGCTGAGTTGGACTCTCTTCAGTTTTTGTAACCAGGGCCTGGGCCAGTGTTTCCTGGACTTCCTCTTGGAGATGAGTTGGGGCTTTGGGGTGGTTGAGGGATCCCTAGAAAGAGGAAAGTGGTGTGGCCAATAGGGAAGGGGCAATGGGGAAAGGGACAAGACAAAATCCTGCCAGGCTACTTGGCAATTCCTGGGAAAGAAGAGTGGGCATTGTGGTACTCTTCTCCATGACAAGGAGGTCACAGCTTCTTTGGCTGGGTACCACCAAGTCCAGATCTCTTCTTAGTTTGGGGGGAGGTGCTTTTTGTGTACCCAGCCAAAGAAGCTATGTGTGGAGGTGCTTTTCCATAGATATAGGACCAGAACAAGTTTGGTTTCTCTTCCCCTAGTAAAAATCTCACATTCATCTCAGGCACTGCCAACTCAGAGCTACAACTGGTTGGTTATATGTATGCTGTAATCTTTACACAGAAATTCCACTTCCCTCATCTTTATTGCCTCCAAGCAGCCCTGTGCGGAAGGCTGGGCAGAGACAATCACTCCCACTTTACAGATGGTGAGACAGAGGGCAGGAGAGAGATGGCCAGCTCAAGAACATACAGCTAGCAGCATGTGTCAGAGGAGGGAGAGAAATTCCAGCTCCCCATGTCAATAACACCCAAGGGGCAGGAAGGAATAAGAGATGGCAAAGCTAGTCTGGCCACTGCACCTTGGAAATAGAAGATGCTCTTTAGTTCTCTTGGGAAGCGTGGTGGCCTCTGGGGGCACCTCCAAGGAAGGGACTGGACAGTCTTCTTCCAGTGGCAGTAATCTTGCCTCTAGATCTGAAGCTGAGTATCAGTCTTTGACACTGGATAATTCAGACTCATCAGAGGGCCCCATTCTTGACTGCCTGGGAGGGGAAGAGAGAGGGAGGTCCAAGGGCAATAAGGGAACCAAAGGAAGGCAGAATGTGGTCTGTGGGGGGAGAGGCATTGCCTGGCCCAGCTCCACTTTCTTTGGGAGAAGGTATAGGAAACTGTGCAGTTTTCCGGTCCATGGCCAGCTGCCCTGGACAGTGGAGCAGAAACCTGTAAAAATAAGTTTTTTGGTCTAACATAAAACAGTAATCTTTCTTGAAGATGACCAATACCTTTGGGGCTTCCCTGGGGGCTCAAAGGTAAAGAATCCGCCTGCCAGTGCCTGCCAGTGCACAAGATCCCCTGGAAAAGGAAATGGCAACTCACTCCAGTATTTTTGCCTGGGAAATTCCATGCGCAGAGGTAACTGGTGGGCTACAATCTGTGGGGTCTGACAGGACTTAGTGACTAAACAACAAAATATCTCAAGGAATTGGCTTGACTCAGGTTTTTAAATAAACAAATGGTATGAAAAATAGGAGACAAGGAAACTACTATAAGAAACTTGAGACATATCAACTAAATGTAATGTGTGACTTTATTTTGATCATGATTTGAGCAAACTAATTGTAAAAAGGCAATTTTGAGACAACTGAGGAAACTAAAACACGGATAGTATTAAAAGATTATTGTTAATTTTGTTATGTGTGATAATCACATGAAGAAACTGTTTAAAACAAAAAGAAAGAAAGAAAAGAAGTCCTTATCTGTTAAGGATTCAAACAAAGTAGTTTTGGATGAAATTCTGCCTGTGACTTGCTTTAAAATACTCCAGGAACAAAAATTGAAATATGATTGGTTTTGAATTTATAAGGGTTGACACTGAGTGATGAGTTTAAGGAATTATTATACTCTTCTGTTTGTGTGAAATTTCATTTTTACTGTTTTCTCTGTATGTGAAATTTGCCACTAGAAAACAAGTCAATAAGGCTGTGGATCCACATCCCCCAAATCCACACACACACTCAATATCAAGGAGAGTGCCTTTGAGAACCCTCATGGAATCAAGTTCAGAATGTTTAGGCTCATCAAACTCCCATTTTTCCCCAGGGAGAGAGCAGGATTGGAAAGTATTTTAGCGCCAGACTGAGCCCATCGTTTTCTTTCCCTGCAGTGCTATGGGGCTGAGACACTGAGGAATTTGATCTCAGAGGATTCAGCTGAAGGTGAATATTTCCAGGCATAGCTCCCTCCTTGCTCTAGTGGACAAAGCTCCAAAATAAAACAGGGTGGCAGGGGTACAGATAAGTGAGCTGAGTTCAGTCCATACCTTTATAGTTTTACATCACCTATGCCTCGATTTTTTTAAAAAAATGCTATGTGTTAAAGGATTCCTTTTATTTTGGAGTCAATATTTTATTTTTCCTACGTCCCTTTGTTTCCTCCTTTTCCCTTTAGTAACTTCCCAAATATCTCAAGTCTATTTGTATCAGGCAGTAATTTTAAATGGGATTTATTTCCATTTTAAAAAGTTGGAAACAACTTGGTGTTTGAATAGGAAGAGAAAGTGAAATGGTCAGAGACTGGATTTGGCGCCCTAAAGACCAATGTTGGAGTTCGGACCTTACTATTCATCAGTCTCTAGAAGTTGAACAAATCAATCTCCTAAACCCCAGCTTTCTTATCTACAAAACGTGAGTAACAATTGCCCTTTACGCGGTTCTTTTGTTGTGAGGACTAAATGAAAGGCACATGCGGGGCGCTTACAGTCCCTGGCACATCCACACACTGTTAACGACGACGTTGACATTTCTCAAGGGCCGCCCCAAGAAGCCGGAGATGCAGCGCGCAGGGACGTAGGGGCGTGAGAAGCTGGCCAGAGCGGTGTCCGGGAGGCTGCGAAGCAAACCCGCGAGGGAAGAAGCCAGCGCTCCTCCCTCCGATTCCCTAAGCGGGTTTTGGTCCAGAGGGAACTTCCGCCCTGAGGTCTTCGGCCCTGAAGTCAACCTCCGCCTGAGGATGCGGGATCCCTGCAGGGCAAGGTGCACCTAACGAGGTAGAGGAGGTCTCCGGTGGGTGGGAGAAAGATAGGGTTCCCATGCTCTCCAGCTGTGCCTTTGAGGTTAGAGACCTCATCTGCCGGCGGGGCCGCTTTGCCACACGCCAGCGAGCTCACAAACCTCGCTGGGTGCGGTGTCTTCCGTAGCATTACTGAAAAATCTGCCATACCAGGTTTATACAAGGGCAAGGAAGGGAATTAAGGCTCTTGGATAAAAGCGGGGAAGTCCTTAGGTCCCCCCTCGTCTTGGTTGGGTTCTTTGGGAGCCTCCTAGCCTGCCTAACATGCACTGATCTCAGGCCAGGAAGGGCCCCTCAGGACAAGGTTGGGGTTCATTTGCACCTCCCCTGGTTCAAGGCTTGGCCTGCATCTCTGGGACAGACGATTCCTGAGGCTAGAAAAACCATGTCGATGGGGACAAGCAGCGGGTAAATGAACCCAAAGGTAAGCTAATGTGAGGGATTACAATCCAAGGACAGAGAGCACCCCTAATCTGTCTGCATCACCCCTAAATACACACCACCACCACCACACACACACACACACAGCTATAGAGCTGGGTTGGGCTTGAAGTAGATCCTGGAGGATATTGAGGGACTGGAGAGGATGGAAATATGCTGTCTGCTTCCCTTGACTCTTCCTTAGACCCCCATCTGGGCCTCTGGGGCTAAGCTCTATTCATATGAAAGTTTCCAGGCTGATCTTAGGAATAAGTAACTGGAATCCTGGTCTTGTCTAGAGTAGCTTGAACAGCCAGACAAGCAGTGCTTCAGCCTGGGAAGGGGTGCACTTGTGACCAAGCTTTGACCCCATAGGACCTGGTAGATAAGGAGCTGAGATTTGAAAACCACTCTGAACTTGTGAAGCTTCTACATAGACACTCAAAAGTCCCTGTCTGACTTTGGGACTCCCTGGGAGAGGCATGGAGATGGATAGTCAGGTATCACTGAAAGTTCCAACGTTACATTCAGCCACCTTAACTGACTACTGAAGGTAGACATCCCCCTCCTGCTCCCACTATGGCAGCAGAGAGCTGCCTGGAGTCACAGAATTGGCTATGGATTCCTGAGGTCAAGTCATTTTGACATGGGCAAAACAGCTTCTTTTCCTCAGCATCTGCTACCCAGCCATTCAAGCACATAGCTGACTAGAATGGAATGATTTCTAAGGATCCTCCCAATTCCAAATGCCAACTTACTAGTTTGGGGAAGTAGGGAATTTGAGGCTTCCTATTCCAACCTTCTAGATCTTAGCTCCTGATTTAGCTTCTATACCTAGAGCTTCTAAGATTGGACTCTCCTTCCAAGCCCTACCCTGGTCACAAAAGCAATATGAGGGGTAAGTAAAGATCTTCATGTCTCAGGGAAAAGATTTTTGGCATCTGGGGAAAATAACAGCCACAATCCTTTCAAATCATAGATAAATCTGTGGACTCAACGGAGACCAAATATTAAAAAAAAAAAATGTTCCCCTAGTGGGTGATTTTCTCATTTAAAGTAAAAGGCATTTCATCTGGCCTCTCAGAACTCTTAGAAAATCTCTGGAGGAGGCTAGAGGAGAAGAAGTCCTAGTTTAAGCCCAAGTGATCAAGAGGTGAGCAGATTATGAGCTCAGAGCTCTGCTCCAATCCCTAACCTCATTTTGACGGAGTTCCTTATGTGTGGCCAAATATCAGCTCTGGACATCTAGGGTCACATTGTAGGCAATTGGACAGGTTCCTCCAGCCTCATAAGGTATCAGGGTCTGAGGCAAATGGCCAGATCAGAACCTTGGGGGCCTGGCTGAGATGGGAGTCCTTAGGTAGTAACCAGGGCAGAGTCCTTAAGTGGTAACCAGGAACTACCCCATATTTATCTCAGGCTGGGATTCAGAAAGGCAAATGGTGTGTGTGTGTGTGTGTGTGTGTGTGTGTGTGTGTGTGTGTGTGTGTGTGTGTGTGTGTTACTGTCAAGCCTTAAATGAATTATAAGAAGGTAATCTTTTGTGGCATTTTCCCCTCTCATCTTGATTGTGCTTCTTCAAAGACAGGAACCCATGAGCAACATGGACAGGACAGCTGTTAGAAAAATGGCCATTTTCTTTGGCCCATGTGTGTGTACATGTGTGTGTGAAATGCTTGCCTTTCTCCTCTCCCAACTTTGTTTCTTGGAACAGATAATTCAGAGGAAAAGGGAAAAGCTCTTGCTGTGGTGCTGGATAGAAGAGGATGACAAGATGCTCTGGTTCTGGGCCATTGGAAGGGTCTCAGATCTCTCAGCCAGGGGAATGGTGGAATCAGAGCAAGAAATCAAATCTATCAAATTGTACTTTCCCCTAAACTTCAAACCTACAGCTCCACTTCAGGCCAAATAGGCGGGTTTGGGACTGGATGGGTCAGGGCCTCTATGTTGACATTTCTCTTGATTTCAGGAGTGAAAACTTAGTGTTTGTCTCTAGCAGAGTCTATACATGAGTAGCCAGAATTTATCCTAATAATTATCACTTATATCCAACATTCCCTGAGGGGGAAAAACAAGGTGGAGATGGGGATAGGGGAGTTGTAAGTAGGAGACTCAGGTTGCTTTCTTGAATTTGCAGGTAGGTTTCTCGATATATTCCCCATTCCTGAGCCCATCCAGGATTCCAGGGGCTGAAACAGAGGAAGCTGGGTCTCTTAGGACCCTGGAAGCATCTACAAACCCTAAAGGCATTGGCTATGGGCTCCCATTTGAGGAACCCACCCTTGTGAGTGTGTGTAGGGAGTGGGGAGGCTGGAGGGCTCCAGGGAACTACAGGGTGAAGAGTGGAGGAGGTGATCTCCAGCACCAGTTTTGTTCTATTTAATGGGCTATTGAGGAGCTTACACCCTGGGGCTCAGTGTCCCAACTGAGTCAGTACATGTCAGAGGCCAGGTCGCAGGGCTGGGGCTCCCTCAAAAACCTAATAACTGTGCCCTGCCCTAGACCCATGCAGAATAATCAGTGGTGAGCCTAGAAGCCTCTTGCTGACTCCCTCCATGACTTTCCTCCTCACTAATGCCCTCAACCTCCAGTAATCGTCCCTTCCCTGCTCCTGCCTGCGCACCACCCTTGTGTCCAAAGTGAACAGTGACGCAGACTTAAAGGGAAGCTGATCCAGCCCTTCCCTCCTTATGCAGGGCAGATAGAAAAATGGAGGCGCAGACAGGGGAGATGACATTGCCCACAACACTGAGCTAGATTAGACCCTTGCCTGAGCCTTGTGCTCCCCATTCCTAATGGTTGGGGCTGGATGCCACTGGGCTTCTCTGGGTTGGGGTTGTGGGCAGGTGACTTGGTCAGACTCCCAGCAAAGCGTACTTCCTGGAGGGAAGGTTCGGCAGTGGGCCTTTCAACCTGGCATGCACACATATGGCAGGCAGGATCAGTTGGCTGGCTTGCCCCCAAGAGCTGCTCTGTTCAGCGCCCAGCAGCTTTACTCCCATCCCTTCTCGCTCTTCGCCTCCCTCCCTTGGCTCTTGGCCCCACTCACGGTTCCCGGCTCAGTGCTTCTCTGGTTTCTGGGCGCCATCAGGACCGTGGCAGCAACGTAGCTGGCACTAGCTTCTCCCCTTAGCAGACAGTCTGTGATTGCTCCTCAGATCCTCTTGCTGGATGGTGAAGGCCTAATAGGCTCTAATTTCTGGATCCTCAGCCTCTGCCTCTGAAGCACTTGGAGGGTCCTAATCCCAAAGATGTCGCAGGCTGATAGAGTGAGAGGGACATGGAGGTGAGAGTGGCCTCCTCCTGACCAGCCAGGCCTCCACTGTCTGTTCTTGTAGCTCCCAGACTCTGCTGTCATTTTGTCCAAAAAATTTTCCTGTGAGGCCCGGCCAGAGCCTGCCTGATTTCACAGAGAAGTGCCCCGGTGGCCTGTCCTCCCCAAACAGGCCCAGTTGTTCAGGCTGGCTGGTGATTGGCCTCCAAGACCGCCCCACAAGGTGCCTGCCAAGGTCAGACTCTGGCGGTGGGGAGCCCCTGGCAGGCTCTATGCGACCTCGGAGAACAGTGGAAAATTGGGAGGGCCAGGAAAGGGGTAGAGAAAAGGGAAATAAGAGGGAAAGAAATAGAAAAAAATAAAATAGACGAGAGGGAAAGACAGAAAAGGAGAAGGGAAGGAAAAAGGAGAAAATGAAAGAAAGAAAGGGGAGAGGATGAAGAAGCAAACAAAAGAACAGCAGTGTACGCGAGACTGAGAGCAAGAAAGGCACCAAGGGAAAAATAAAGGTAATCGGCGGTAGGGGTGGGGAGAAAGTAAGCAGTAAAGACAGAAAGAAAGAAAAGAAGAATGTCACCAAAGCAAGATAACCAAAATTGAAGGAGAGAAAGGCAGAAAGAATACAAATATAAAAAGGAAAGAAAGATACTGAAAGACTAAAGACAGATGAAAGAGCGTAGAGACAGAAAGAAAGGATGGAAGAAAAGCCTAAAGAAAGGCATGCACTCTGTTAGCCCATTTTCATGAAATCAAGAGAAGTAATCAACCTCCTAAGGCAGTTCGGCCAGGCCCGCTCAGTCTAGCCGGCCAGCGGAGCCCCGAGCTTTCCAGAGACGCTGCGAATTCTCATTTTTCATCACGACCGACCTGAAAGCCGCGGGACTGCGTACATTCCTCCTGGTGAGAGAACGAAGACATCGAGAGCTCACTTAGTTTTACAAAAAATAAACCGTAATTTAACAAATGCCCCAAGCGTGGCGCCTGGGCTTCTCTCGTCCCCTCCCGCTAGTTGGCCGTCCGGAGCCCCGGCTCCGCCGGCGCTGACAAGGAGGTGCCAAGTCCCGGGGGCCGGAACCCCCGGGGGCGCTGCGGCGTGCTCAAAGGCCTGGCTGTAAAGGTCATAGGCGGTCTGTGGGGCCGCGCTGAATGGGCTCCCGGAGATAAACAGACTCTTAACTTTCAACTTGGCCTGAGATGTCTGGCCGGTATGTAAAGGAGCAGCTTTTCTGCGAGTTTGGCTGGGTCAGTAAACGGGGTTGGGGGTCCTGAGGATCTGTCTGGAGGCTCCCAGCAGGACAAAAAAAAGGATCTATGGGGCTGGGGGAAGGGCTGGCTCCGCCCAGGCGGGTGGGGAGGTCAGGATGCCTTGGTTGTTCTAAATTCCGCCCTCAACTCTAGCCCTCAGTGAGGATACTGAGGTGCTGAGCCTCAGGTTCTGTACGCCGGAATTGCAGGCTTACTCAAGGCTGGAAGAGGCAAGAGAGAAGGGATCAATACTCCTTAGAGAAACTGTTCTTTTCTTTTCAAATAAAAACAGGTGGCTTGTAGTTCATTAGAAACAGAGACACATACAGAAACACAAATAAAACTTATTTATTCAGTTTATGAAATGCTTTCATGTGCAAAAAATCTTCACAGCATTCCTGAGGGGTAGAAATTACTGTGTCTGAGAAGACATAATTTTACAGATAAAGAGACTTACTCTGCCTTACTTGACTCCAGTTGAGGTCTATGACAGGTCATAGATATTTGCAAATATGTAAACATATACAGAAAATGGGAGCTCATGCACTTATGTTAATATGATATTCAGAACTGTTCCCTAGAATCTACTAGATGCTAAATAAATTGTAGAGTAAAACAAACACCCCCCCATTGTATTTATTTGTATTGATTGAATTGTATCTGCTTACAGAGAGATCTCCAGCACAGTTGGTGAGCTTCTCCAGGGCAAGATTTGAGTTGATCTTCTCTGCATTCTACAATGATTCAGAGTTACATGCATTCAGCTCCTTATTTTCGTAAGACATAGAAAAGAACATTAATATCCAAAAAGTACAATGGCAGACAACATTATTCTGAATCTTGAAATTTTTGCATTTATTTTCCTTCTAAAAAATAGAGATAAGCTGATGTAATGTGAAGAAATAACCCATGTACATCTTGAATTTTTACAGTGAACATACCCGTGTAACTGGCATATAGATTGAGATCTGAGATCTAGAACATTTCCAGCCTTATGTCACCTCCTAGTCAGAAACTCCCCTCCCCAGGGCAATCTCTTCTGACCTCTATCACCATAGATTTGATTTTGGCTATTCTTGACTGAGCTGCATAGAAATAGAATCATACAAAATTGACTCTTTTGTGTAGCTTCTTTTACCCACCTCTCTGTGCAATTTATCTGTTGTATGAAGTAGTGTTTTTAAAAATTGCTGTGTAGCACTATTGATGAACATTTGGGTTGTTTTTATTTTTGAGCTATAATAAATAAAGCTTCTTTAGATATTTTAGTACTTCCCTATTGATGGATAGAAACATTCATTTCTGTTGGGTATATTCACAGGAATGGAATTGATCTATCTATTTATAAAATGTAGGGATCTTTTCATGCCTGTGCTGTCATCTACAAGCAAAAAGCAGTAAAAAATTGTTAGTCGTTAGGTAAAAATCCTGTTATTTCTGCCTTTCATAATCAGACAAGCAAGAGGCTATAGTAAGAACCTGGAAATCATCAAAGAGACATCACGTCTGTTTTCTCTCCTGTTGTTTACAAATACAACAAAATCCAGTGAGGATTTCATGCTTGGTGTCTTCAGTTATCAGCATCGGTCACTGAAAGTGAGCTAAACTCTTCACTACAGTCCTGCAATTTGGAGCACATCTGGTTGCCTGGGCCCTTTTCTGAAAGATAGCTCAAGTTCAGACTCAGGTTGGTGAGAGGGTATGGCCAAGCCCACATAGAGTGCAAGGTAGTCTGTTCTATAAAGTTGCCATGACCTTAGTGTAGAATGCAAAAGTTCCTGTCTTCTCCAGAAGACCTTAGAGTTCTAGAAAAAGTGAACCCAGAAGATTCTATTTGGAAGGGGTAGTGATGGAAACAGAAAATCTCTGAAGATAGATCTGTGAAGAAAAAAAAAAGTGGTTTCTGCCTAGCACTGCACAATAGTTCCCAACAGATGGGCCTCAGGTAACTCCTCCAGTGGTTGAAATTCCCTCTGCTATGCCCTTTTCCTTCTTAGGAAAGGTAAAGCCTGGAGGAAGCAGATAGGGGTCCTGGGTTTTCTGGTCCTAGGCTTGAGTGGGAGTGTGCTAAGACCAGGGTGAGTTTTCTGGGCCCTGTGGAATGTAGGAGAGGACTGGAGGGCAGAGAGACTGGGTACTTCATAAAGGCCAGGATTCTGTATTCTTGGGGTCCAGATCCCCCAAAACTAATTCTTTGCCAGTTAGCCAGGCCTGGTTTTATGGAAATAATCTTAGATCCCAGAAAAGGGGGGGAAGGGTTTATCTTTTCTGACTGGTATTTCAGGATTTTATAACATTCTCTCTCAAACCTGTCCTTCAGCTTCTCTCCCTTAGTGTGTGTCTCTGGATCTCATTTTCCTGGCTCTTTCTCTGCCTCTCTCTGAATATACAGGTCGTATATGACATCTTTCCATATCTCTTTCCCCATCCTAAAACGGAAATCCAGACCCCCTTTTACAGGGGGTCCAGAAGCTCCATTTCTGCTTCAGGTCTGAACCTTTAGCGTCCAATTCTGTCTCCTTCTTCGGAGTCCGTGTCCTGTTCCCTCTCGTTTCCACCTCTCTTGGAATCCGGACCTTTATAGGCTATGGGCAGTAGCTAGGGTCTCTGAGGAAGAGGCGTCCTAGGCACTTCCTGAGGTCCAGGAGTAGCTTATTACTGCGCATCCAGAATTGGAGGGGCACCTGGAGTGAACTGGGATGCTAGTACTGGGACCCCAAAGCAAGGAGCTTCCAGAAACACCCCCTAACTCCCATTTTCTAGCCCCTTCTGGTTCAGGCGCATTCCCGGGCTTTTCCTTTCAGGCTCAGAGCGGCCTCCAGGCCCCACCCTCAACTCCCCTTCCCCCCACGAGATGGACACTTTAAGGGAGAGCTTTTTATTCTCTCGTTAAACCTGCCAAAGCACAGGAGACAGAGAGCCAGGGAGGGAGAGGAGGCGACCGAGGCGGGGCTGGCTCCGTCGTCTCTTCTCTCCCGCCTCCCCACCCCCGACGTAGATGGGCTCTTCCAAACTGGAAAGCAGCGGGAAGACACCCTGTCTCTTTTCTCTTTTCAAATGCAATTTGAGAGAGAGAGAGAGAGAGAGAGAGAGAGAGAGGAGGGAAGAGAGTGAGAAGGAGGAAGGCGGGGAGAGAAGGAAGGAAGGAGGAGGGCGTGGGCAAGGGAGAGAGGGAGGGTGGGGGGAGGGAACAGAGAAAGCGAGGGTAAAGTATTTTCACAATTTCTGCAGTGAAGATTTTATGAGCTTCTCTCCGCCAGGCCGCAGCCAATCAGCCCGCGTGCCCGGGCACCTGCGGCTCCTGCGTCACGACGGCCGGGCTGAGCGAATGCAGGCGCCCAGCGAGCTGCCAGCGATTGGATTCCCTGGGCCTGGGTGGGGAGAGCGAGCTGGGTGCCCCTGTATCCCCCACCCCAGCGCCTCATGAGCCGATTCTCGGCCCCATGGAGCCCAGCAATTATACCACTTTGGACGGCGCCAAGGAGATCGAAGGCTTGCTGGGAGCCGGAGGGAGTCGGAACCTGGTCACCCACTCCCCACTGACCAGCCACCCAGCGGCGGCGCCTACGCTGATGCCTGCTGTCAACTACGCCCCCCTAGATCTGCCAGGCTCTGCGGAACCCCCAAAGCAGTGCCATCCATGCCCCGGGGTGCCCCAGGGGGCATCCCCAGCTCCGGTGCCTTACAGCTACTTTGGAGGCGGGTACTACTCCTGCCGAGTATCCCGAAGCTCGCTGAAGCCCTGTGCCCAGGCGGCCACCCTGGCTGCCTACCCTGCGGAGACTCCCGCATCCGGGGAGGAGTACCCCAGCCGCCCCACCGAGTTTGCCTTCTACCCGGGTTACCCGGGACCCTACCAGCCTGTGGCCAGTTACCTGGATGTGTCGGTGGTGCAGACCTTGGGCGCCCCGGGGGAGCCTCGCCATGACTCCCTGCTGCCTGTGGACAGTTACCAGCCCTGGGCCCTCACCGGTGGCTGGAACAGCCAGATGTGTTGCCAGGGAGAACAGAACCCCTCAGGTCCTTTCTGGAAGGCAGCATTTGCAGGTAAGCTGCTCTGGATGCCCTTGGTGCTGAGTGTGGTGTCCTACACCCTACCTGGATGGGTCTTGGGGCTGCTGAGGAGGAGCTTGGTTCTCCTTGGTTGGCTATTAGGGCTCTGAAGGAAGGTCCAGGCAGTTAGAGAGCCTGGGTGAAGGCCCCAGACAGTCAGTGTGAGGGGCCTGAGCTAGGTACTATTTGAAGCCTGAGGCCCACCAGGTCCCTGATTTCCAGCCTTTCAGTATGTCGGAGTGCTTGACTCTCTTTGCTGTTGTTTGGGACTTAGGGTGTTCCTGCCCAGCAGGACCCCAGTTTAATTCTTCTCAATTCATTGAGTGTGGGGGTGCAGCTGGGTGGGGACAGAGAAGTTGGTTGTTCTGTAAAGAATACAACCCTTTACTTTTTCTCCGATGAGTTTTTCAGTTTCCAAAAGGAAGTGTAGATTTCCTGCAGCCATGACTTAGGTATGTGCATTGGTGCATGTGTGTGTGTGTGTATTGTGAGTAGCATCAGAAATGTGTTTCCTCCTGTACAGAATTTGCTTGTAGTATCTGTAAGAGTGGCCAAGAGCTGGAAAATGCATATGAGGGTGGACATACATAGACGGTGGGCAAAGTCTGGCCGTATGTGATGGATGTGTTTGCAGACTGCAGGCATGAAGGCAGTGATGCATGAGGGTGGCCTGCAGAAATCTCCTCTTTCCAAGGCTGGATGGATCAGGGAACCAAGCAGCTTAGCTGGAAGCAGAGGTGTCCTCTTGTGCTTTGGGGAAATGGCAGTGCACAAATGCCTGTATGGTAACCTGAGTGCTTCTGTAGGATGACTTAGGTTGTGGGGCCTGGGTCAGACCCTGGGCTTGCGCCAGGCCATGGTCTGAGCATATCTCTATCCCTCCCTCTCCTGCATAGACTCAAGCGCGCAGCATCACCCTGACGGCTGTGCCTTCCGCCGAGGCCGCAAGAAGCGCATTCCCTACAGCAAGGGACAGTTGCGGGAACTGGAGCGCGAGTATTCGGCTAACAAGTTCATCACCAAGGACACGAGGCGTAAGATCTCGGCTGCCACCAGCCTCTCAGAGCGCCAGATCACCATCTGGTTTCAGAATCGCCGGGTCAAGGAGAAGAAGGTCCTCGCCAAGGTCAAAACCAGCGCTACTCCGTGAGGGAGCTTCCTGGCTCTGGCTGGGAGGGGGAAGAGGGAAGTTGGGGTATCCTGGACAGACCAGGAGACTGCCACAGCCAAGCTGGGGCCCAGGACTCTGCTGAGAGGCCCCCAGAAGTGACACTCTTCCCAGGCCAATGTTCCTGGGCTGTCCTTCAGGGACAGTCTGGATACTCCATAGATCCCAGAGAGCCAGCAAGGCCCAGAGTTACAGCCCAGTCCACCAGGTAACATTACCCAAATGACCTTGTCCCAGCCATAATCATTCATTCTGGCAGTTGCAATAATCACCATAACCAGTACTAGTTACCATGATAATTAGTATCATATTTTCAATCTAGAGCTCTGTAGAGCACTTTTAGAAACTGCTTTCGTGGATTGAGCTGATCATGAATAAACTTGGAAGGAGACTGGTGACAGGACAGCTTCCTCTGGAACCTCTTCCATTTCCAAAGCCTGTCCCCATCCCAGTGAAGGCAGAGGAGACAAGAAATGGCAGATTTACTCCTGTAACTATGTTTCCCATTGCCCCTTTAGCATTTTTTCTAACACAACAGCTAGGCAGGATGGCCAGTGCTGGAGGGTGCCTCTCCCTCCCTCCCTGCCCATCCCCTAGACTGTACCCACTGGTCTCAGAAGTCCACATGCCTGACTCTTCAGTTTTGGCCCTGTGTGAAAATGAAGCCAGTGGACTGCCCTCCGGGGTCTGTTCTTTCTTCCAGAGAAATGGGGTTTGAGAAAGTGCCTGGATAATTTACCACTTCCTCTCCAAAACTTGCCAAGTTTCTGGTGGTTCTGACCAAAGGAGGTAGGTTGTGGTTCATTGGGCATTTGGGAGCTGCATGAAATAGACATTTGTGGCCTTGTAGACAGAGCCCCTCTCAGGCACAAACCATTGCAGGATGAGGGGAATAGTAGCCTCTCTGTGACAGGCACATCCCAAACACACTTATATAGCCTAGAAGGAGAAAAAAAGAATATGGCTCATTCACTACCCATTTCTCCTCTGCTTGCCTGCGGGTGACACCAAGGAGCTTCCCAGGCTCAGGCCTTGGAGTCTCAGGCAGGTTGTTTACCAGCGAAAGAACCAGTGGTGGCAGAAGACCCCAAAGCCAGTGTCAGAATGGGGAACCGCAGGCCGCCGGGACAATAGTGGGCAGATTTGTTTGCTTTCAGTTTGTGCTGCCTCAGTCCACATACACTGATTCTGGGGGAGCGGAGGACCGTTTAGCGTTTTCCACAACCACGTAGACAATATGCGAATAGTGCGGAGTTCAGAAACCTGGGGCAGATCGGCTGTTCGCAGAGCCGGGGAACCTGAAGTCGTGTACCTAGGCCGGGGCCAGACGCGACCTTGTCTGCGCGGAACATCAGTGGGGATGAGCTGGATCTTCCCGCAGCCCGGGCTGGCGGGTTCTGGCAGTCTTCCGGCGATCAAGCGCACAGGAGTGAAGTGGAGAGGACGGGCCGCCAGACCTAAGTTCTGAGCCTCCCCGCAGCGGGCAGTCGGCAGGCGAGCATCCCTCCCTCCACGGCCACGTCTCGACGGCCGCTCCATCTCAGAGCGGACTCCTCCTATTCCAGGAAACCCTGAGTTGGTCGCCGCAGCCGAGCAATTCGAGTCGGGTGGCATCCCAGTCCCTGCTCTTCTCCGAAGGAAGACTCTTCTAAGTCTTCCAAATCTGTTTTTTTTTTTTTTTAAACCAAAGAGGATTCTAAAGCCGAGAGGGAAAAAAGGCCCCTACTGGCAGTGACCCTCCCTCCCAGGGTCTTCTTAGATAGTGGGTGTGCTTGGGGAAGAGAAAGGTGTCAATTTCGTGATTTAAACAGTCTTTCCAAGCCCGTGGTCCAGTTTAAGCTGCCTGGTATCGCGCCTCGCCCAGAGAAAGTTACTTTTGCTTTCCACGTTCTCCTTAAAGCGAAGTCCCAATCTTTAGTAATTTTTAATACCGCGGACTCCGAAGTTTAGTGGGTGCAGCCCCCCTCTCTTGCCGCTTAAGAAACTGAGAGACTTCAGGACGGATAGGCCTATGGGTAGGTGGCGTGTGGGACAAACGGGGGAGACCGCCGTGCTGCTTGCTCCCTACAGAGGGAGGGGAAAGGCTTTAGATTACCACTCGGACTTCCCCAGGTGACTTCTGGAGGCCTGCAGTCAGGAGCCTCCAGACTCTGGACTCCCGGGGCTCTAATGCCTCCATTCCGTTATCAAGGACTTAAAGTTTCGGGGCTCCTCTGTTATGCTCTCGCAACAATTTTAGAACAAACAAAAGATGTGGGATTTTAGATTTATTTCTCTACCAACGTGAGTTTGGCCTATTAAAAAGACAAGGGCGCCCCCTTCCGGCAGAATCTCGCCATTTCAGAGAAACTTGCCGGTCGGCTCGGCTTTAATTTAACAACCCCTCAATTGAGGCTCTGGCTTCCGAAAGCCTGGGAACTCGGGCCTCCGGGGTTGCGGAATTCGTGTGAGAGCGCGCGGACCCGGATTCGCCTGAAATTGGGCCAGGGTACTGGCAAATGTATCAACCCAGCGGCGGAGAGACCCAGGATGAAGGCTAGGAGGGCAGCACAAGAGATCTCTAATAGAGAAAAGCAGGGTGGCCAGGGCACCCAGAGCAAGGCTGTGGCGCCATCAGCCCTTGGCCCAGGTCTCCATTCCACTGGAGTATTTTATTTATCTTCCTCACCAGAACAATTCGCGGCGAACCCATCTCCCCCGCTTCCCCCCGCGCCGGAGTCATTTACTTGTATGGAATCTGTGCAAAAAAAAAAAAATTCAATTTTGCTTTGCGTTAAACCCTTTTCTGGAAGCTCTTTCCAAACACCAATGGTACTATCAAGGCGAATTATATCCCCTTCCACTGAGACCATTTAAAAATCTTTCACTAATTTGTGTCTAAACTACAACAAAATCCGTGTATCTACATTTACTTACCTGCAGCTATTTGCTTTTTAAATAGGGCCACTTTAAGCTATTAATACAAGAAAGAGTGCTTCGCTAAAATTTAGATTGAAATGCGTGAATACAACGTTCTCAAATAGGTAAATTCAGACATTTTCATGGACGAATAAACAGAGGCGCACAGAAACACTCCGGGAAACACATCGGGTGTCTTTTCACCAACGAGGCGTGATTTTACTCCTGGCAGCCCTCTGCGCCCTCTCCCTTTCTCTGAGCGGAACTTTGCCGACTCAGTCTCAGCAAACGACGAAACAGGGTCGGAGGGTGGCGTCTACGCTGCTCCAGGATCGAAATCACTTCCAATTCCAAATCAGGCGGATTTTTATTAGGCCTCGAGTGGACGGATTAGGCGGTAATAGTGGAAAAGAGCTTTGACAAGACCTCGGGAAGCTCAGGACCTTTTGAAGCAGCCCAGCGGACAGGGAGCCAGGGGCCCCAGCTCCGGGGTCCCTTACTGGCAAGCGGGCAAACGCTCGCCGCCACCCTAGAACTCGCGAGGACGCAGCCGGCGACTGTTGGCACCGCCGTGACCCCGGTCCCAGCTGCCCTCCCTCCAGTTCCCCCTCCTTCTCCATCTAGCCACCCTTGCTTTGAGTGGTTCGAGGACCAGTAGCTGCCCTGCGGCAGAAAAAAGGCCCAAATCAAGACCCCCCAGTTCTCCGAACGGCTCGGCCCGTCCTCCGACGCGGAGCTGACGGCCCTCCGTTCCTCCAGCCCCATTGCTCCCCTTGATTAAAGTTTTACTCAAGGTCCTAAGTGCTGCCCTTGAATTAGGTTTCCTTCCCGGGGCACCTTCTGTGCCCCCTTCCGGTCTAATACAAACAGCAGAGCTTCAAACGTGATTTACACGAAACTGTTACCGTCAACTGGCAATAAAGGGAGGAGGCAACTGCTGCGGAGGGGCGAAAGGAGAGGTTCCGTTGTTTTTGAAAGAAATTTAGGGTACATTCTCACCCACCTGAATACTCCCTCTCGGGGAAGAGGGGAAGAAAGTAGTGGGGCCTCACCCGGCGGGGCCAGCCAGCCCCTCCCCCAGGCGCTGGCCTGGGCCCGGGGAGAGATTTGAAAACCTCCAATGCGGAACTGATGCCAGCCTTTCTTCTTTTCTCGGCTACCAGTTACTTTTGTGTAGAAAGCGGGTGGGGGTGGTCGGAGCAAACGGAGAAGGAGTTCCACCACGGGTCCCCTCCCCAAGGTCGGTGGGGAGGGAAAGGCCGCGTATGCCGGCGGACTGGGCCGCTGAACTTGACGTTTCTGGCCAGTGGTTCCCGCCGTCCCTACCCCCACTCTCCTCAACTCTTTATGGGAAGATGGAGGAAGGTGAGGGAAGGGGGTCCCATTTCTGGCCTTGGGAAGGAGGGAGGAGGCCAAGCGGCGCTGGCAGAGCCAGAGCAACCGCAAGACGGTCGCGAGACGCCGGGCTGGGGAGGCGAGGCGGCTGCAGCGGAGAGTGGGCACTCCAGCCACGAGGTGGGGAGCCGGGGGCTGCGCGCCCTCTCTTTGAGCTCCGCCCCAGACTCTGCTGGGAGGGGGCCCCTTGTGCAGCGCTGCGATCCTTCCTCCTCTAGCCCAAGGTGCACGGGCAGAGCCCTGCGCCCCTCGGAGGTCGGCGCCGGCCCAGCTCCGAGCCTTGGAGCCCAGCGAATTCCAGCCCTGGGCTTGGCAGAGAGAGCAAGAGTGTTATGCTCCCATTTCTCAGAGCAAGACCCACTCATTTTGCTACTTTCAAGAATGCGCTTCTCGCTAAAAAGGTAAACCCGCTGATTCGTGGGCCAAGGACCTTAAGCTCTTTTGGTCTGGGGACCCGCTGAGAGAGCCTTTGGGGAAGGGAGGGGAGGTCGTCCGCGGACTCTGGGGGACTCCGCGGTCACAGCGGGCAGGGAAGGTGGGTGTCAGGCTCTCGAAGAGGCCATTCAGCCTGGCACCTCCTCCTTGTTTCCTAAAAAGGCTGGCAGCCTCCTGGGCAAAAAGGGACCAAGAAAGCTGCTTCGCAGGACGCGGGACGGGAGCGCGGCCTTAGCGGCGGAGAATCTAGCTTGGGAGAGCAAGGCCCGCCCATAGGACCTTGTGTTTGTCTCCGGCTAGATGGAATCTTGGTACAGACGAAATTAATATTATTGTTAATGTTGTTCTTATTTAAACTGTGATACTTTACAAAATATTTACTTTGAAAACTGGGTGAAAATTAACCCTGATGATAATGATTTATTAATGCACCCTTAAGGGAGAGGCTCTGGCCCTTTAAAACTAAATCAGTGCGGCTTAGTCTAGCGTGGCTGCCTTCCTTCTGCCATTCCTATGCCCTGTTGAGCTCTTTGAGTTCTGGGATCTGAGGAGCAACTAGAGGGGTTGCCCATGTCTGGCATTTCTGCCCAGGGACTCAGAACTTGCATACAAGCAGCAAGGGGCCACATGCCTATGTCTTGGGTCAATGACACTGCTAGCTTGTTGGTCTTGGTGGGGAGCCTGGAAAAGGTAATCTACAGACGCACTCCAGACTCACCTAACCCTCCCTGCCCCCGCTGGTTCCTGCCCATGCCCTCTTAGAGCTACTGCCCCCACACAGACAAAACCCACTTTATAAAATGAGGACATTGAGGCTAAGCCTTAATTACTTGATCAGCGTCACAGTCTAAGCAGAGCCCCCAAAGCAGGAGTTCTAAGCGCTAAACTCTGTGGTCATCAGCGCAAGGGAACAGGACGCCAAGCCTCTCCCCAACTCCCAACATATGTACTTCTCACAAGGTCTCTCTAGACACAGACTGTTTCTATCTGGAGCCATCCTTTGAGGTCACCGAGCTTCACTCCAACCCCTCAGTATGGATAAGTGCAACCACAGGGGATTAAACACAAGTGGAAATTTAGTTCAATCCATCACTCACGGATGCACGCAAAACCATCCCTGGAAGTGGAAGGCTGGAGGAGATACTGTGGAAATATTATCTCCCTTCCTACCCATCGCTCTCTGGCGCTCTGCCTCTCACTTGCTGGCAGATCTTGGGTCTGTAGTTTCTTCTATGTGACCTGAAGCCGGGGGACTGTATTCTGTTATCTCTGACATTGTAAGGTGGGTCAAACGCCTACTCAGGGAGGAGACGGAGAATGATTCACCCTCAGGGCATATGGAGAGGCTTTCGGAAACAACCTATGCTGGAGAAGGACCTGAAAGATGCTTAGAATACCAAATTAAGGTGGGAAGATGTGAGCAAAACTCGGGAGAGAGGGCAGAAGAGGCAGGTCTCTGAGGGAGAGAGGTCTGGACCTCGGCTCTGGTTGGGGTAGAGCTGGGAGGGAAGAGAGCAAGAGTGTCCTCACTGGGTCCTGGACGCTAGGCGAAGCCTGTGCGGTGCCCATTCAGACTGTGAGGGCCGGGCTCCCACCCAGGCGCGCCCGCACCGAGTGTTCGCGCCGGAGCTACGGGCCGCACAGCGCTCCAGGCCGAGCCAGCGCCCGAAGAGAGAAATAGGTACCCGGTGTGAACTCTCAGCGCCCCATCTTAAATGAGTTCAGCCTGTCGCCCCTGCCTGAGACTTGACCTCGGTCTTTGTCTGGTTAAGTTCGACGCCCTTCCCCCTCCAGGCAGAATTCTGTCGTTGAACTTGAGCCAGGCCGTAAACATTCCTTCACCCCTCTGGGAGCAGGACCCGGACAGGGAGGGGGTAGAGGGAAAGTTGGCAGAAGAAGATTGTGGAAGGATCCGGAAGGTGGGAGACTCCGCCTTCTCCCACCCAAGCCTGAATTGCTTTAGCCACGGGTTTCGGCTTTTTGTGTTCCATGGAAACTTCTCCAGATCTGTACTTTAAAAATCCGATTATTGAGGCCTTATGGCAAGTTAGACCAATACTTTAGTCAGAATCAACGTAATGCTGATTTTCATTTTCATTCATGCATAATTCATACCCTCTTACTTTTGACAGTAAAATTCCCCACATTTTAAAAAAATGACTTGGAAAAGCAAATGCGTAAAGAGCGAACGAATAGCTACAGCAGAGGAATTATTAGAGAAGATTGAAGTAGGTCATCCCCAGGCCGTCCCCTCTATATTTTAAAAGCCCCCCTCCTTGGGCAGCACAACTCCAGACGGCTGCCGACGAGCCCCGCTGGGCCCCGTGTTCTCCCACGACCCGGAAGCTTAGGCTTGGTAAATGGGGCGCCCCCCATCCTTGACCTGGGGAGCGGTCCGAGGGACCCAGGACTCCTGGCGTGCTTCCCTGGCGCCGGCGGAGGCGGCGCAGAGCTGCCTGCCGAGACCGTATTAGTGTTTTTGTCTCCTCTTTTTCAAAAGAATCCAGGACCCTTAAACGAAGGAGGATAAAAGACTCGATCCCGGGGTCTTTTCTTGGCTCAGAAAAATCCACTGTAAGGGGTACTGAGCGCCCTGGGCGGGCAGGAGAGGCGGGGCAGCTCTGGGCTTCCCTCCCCGCTAGGAGCCTGGGCAGCTGGGCGAGGGGCAGAGAAGGCACCAAACCCCGGCGAGCCTACGTCAAGCTCCCGGCCTCCGAACCTGAGGCCAGATAAAGTGCTCGGAGACAGGTCCTCGCCGGCAAACTGGAAAAGGGGCCTGAGAGAGCTGTCAGAACGCTGCTCTCCGCGTTCAACCGCAGCTCCCCTCCCGCCGCGCCCACTTGGCTTTAACCTGCCGGAGGACTCGGACCGAGGAGGGTTTTGTCTCCTCCTCCTCCCTAGCCTCCCATCCCCAGGTCTACGTGGCCCTGAAGGGAACTAGGCCAACCCCTCTCCCTTTGTCTGACCTTTGGGGGAAAGAGGCGTGGGCGCCATGGTCAAGTTCACGGATCTGGCCGGTGTCTCTTAGGACAAAAGGGGCCACCGCTGTCATCCGGATCAGGAAGATCCTAAGCAGTCGGGATTCGGGGTGACGGGTGGGGGGTAGGGAGTGCAGGAGGCGAAGCTTCCAGAAGGCCTTTTGGTCTTCAGTCTGCTGTTCGGTTCTCACATGCCCGCCTGCCCACCCCCTCAGCTCTGTAGAGGAAAAATAACTCCATCTGAAGGGAAATCGTTTATTTGGAAAAATAAATGCAAAGGCCTCATGGAGTGTGCTCCTCAGAATGGTCTTAAGTCTTTGGCAGTTGGGTAGTTTTTCGTTAGTTCTGTTCCGGCATTTATGAAAGTTAAGGGTTTACAGTGTTTATTTAGTACAACCTTTTCTTCAAAATCTGATTTAGAGTAAAAGAAGCCACATCTACACTGCTCCCCCAAAGCTTCAGACTAAGCACATTGAAATAATTACCCCCAACATTCCAGCCCTTAAAAAAAGAAAACAACCTCAAAGTGGAAAATAAAAAAATCTTATTCAGATAGCAGAAAATAGAACATAAGCTTTTAAATACAAACTCTAAAAACTTCTAATAAACAACCCTCTGAATTTATCCTCATTCTGCATTCCAGATCTCATGTTTTATAATTTGTAGGGCTCAAAGGGAACCCTGTTCTCTCTGAATTATAAGAAAGCATCACTTAGCTTGCAGTAATTAATTCTGTTACAGCATTAGCTGTGTTGTTTATTTTAAATTTCGATAACCACCATCATGGCCATTACTGGCTTTATCTCTCATTGGCTTTCACCTGTGCAAAATCCATAATCCTTCAAACTTAACATGAATGTATATATTATGAAGATTGTTCTCTAGGATGCCATTTTAAAGAAAAATTACTTCAATGGTATGCAGTATGTTTATTCTGTTTATGAAAAAATCATGTTAAGAGTTTCTGCCTATATAATACTGAGAGATGGTTTTCTCCTATAGGATATTTATCCACCTTCTCTCTGCTGTCTTTGCCTTAAGGGACACTTTTAGTCATGATTTTTTGGCTCTAATCTAGGACTATTAAGACATAACCTTTACAATGTAATGATATTTAAATTTGTTTCTGAAATTCTGTGGCAGGGTAGAATTGGGATAGGATAGGAAAATGAAACTGTTCCACTGGTTTAAGAACTAGGAGGCAAGATGATTCACTTTATTATATAAGCCAAGGTTTGTTTTTATCATTTAAAGTGACTAGAAAGTTAAGTTTCTGCAGGGGTTGTTTTGGAATAAATAAAAGATAGAGATGCTAGCCTTCAGATGCGTTTTGGTGACAATACTTTATTTTTATATAAAGTCTAATATTTGGAAAGTGATCACTGTTATAAAATTCTCTCTTCCTATTCTAATACTATATCATGTTTCAAGCTTCTGTTTGAAAACAAATATAAGAGATGACATGATAAGAAAATTTAATAGATGCTTTTTTTGCTTGATTGACTTATATAATCACTGTGTTTCATGATAACTGCTTTTGAAATAATAAGTTTTGTGAAATGCTGACTTTGTGTATATCTTAGAATGCAAGATTAATAAAGCGTGTATACGTGCATAATATTCTGTAAAAAAAAATTTGCAACCACTGTGATTCGTTACTTTTGTCTTTCCACTCCCCAACTTAGATATGTATATATATTCTATCTTGAGTCTAAAACCACACTATACATTTGCTATTTTACAAGCAATTTCCCAAGTTATTGCAGTCTTCTAAATGCCACTTAAAATGCATAATATGAAACGAAATGAGTTGTCATCATTTAGCATTTCCCTAGTGCTGGTCATTTAGGTTGCCCCCACATTTAAAATGAAAACTTTTTTCTTTTTTTTACTGGTTAGAAAAGTAACACATTTTCATTGTCAATAACTTTTAAAATATTTTAAAAATAGTATAAAGAAAATAAAACCACCCCATATCCTACCATCCAAACTTTACCAAAGTGAATCTTTTGTTGTATTTTCTTTAGTTGTTTTTTTCCTTTGCAAATATGTGTAATTTGAAAATTCAGATTCCTTGTGAACATTATTGAACTTTGCCTTTTAACTTCATATTAGAAGAACATTTCCCAGTGTCATTAACCATTCTTCAAAAACATCATTTTAATGATCACATAGTATCCAGTGCACCATCATTTAGATAAGCATTTCTCTAATTATTGATTATTTCCATGTGTACTGTTTAAAATAATTCATAAGAAAGAGAACATTGTTATGACCCTATGTGTGTTTGGTAGGAAGATAAGAGTTGAATCTCTCTCGAATAGAGTGTTTCAAAAATTTTAGGTTAAAATTTCTCCCTCCTAGGTATCAGGTGAGATGGAATGAAACTGGGTCTGCTAGAGTGCTGGAAATATTGTTTTGATTAGGATGGTGGTTCCATGGGTGTGTATTTATGTGAAAAAATCATTTGGCTGAACATTTAAGATTTGTGCAATTAACTTTTTAATTGTAACATTTTCCCCCACTCCTGAGAGCCTATATCTATTTACATAGCAAAGGGACAATGCAGAAAATAGGTAGGTGGAGGAAGTGAGAAAGGAGTGGGGACCAACCCAAACTGGGGCTGTTGACCCTGTGCTGGGATATTTTCTTTAGTTCATAGAAATGTGAAGTCAATATTGAAAAGCTAGTGATGAGACAACAAAAAAAGAACATGGCCCTTCCCCCCACCCCATGTTAGGTAAAGACTTTTCAATTACACTTAACTCATGTGGCTTTGAATTTTCCTTGCAAAAAGGTACTATTAAAAATAGGCTAGAAGAGGTTTATTAAGGCAGTTAAAATTAATGTGTAAATACCAACTTGGCTAACACGGTCATGTGAAATAGAAGTGGGGTGTTTTATATATAATGAAATAAAAATGTTGAATTTCAGAAAGATTCACTTTGGATCTATTTTGTAATCCACATTTTCACTTTAAAAGAAAGATAGCAAGCTGAACTTGGAGGCAGCAGAGACAACTGCTCCCCCAAGGAGGATCTGAGAGGGAGTGGAGTGGTGTCTGGTGTCTGGTCTGGTTTTATTGGCAGGATCTTGTGTGATGCTGTGTGCTGGCCAAAACATATGCTTCATCCTTGGGATGATAGAGCAGAAGAAAAAAACTCGTCAAACTGTTTGTCACCACAGTTGCTTCCTGATATGTTTCAGCTAGAATACAGCTACAATCACTGCACAGTGTTCAGCAGTGATTTTAATTTTTTTAATTGTTTTTTCACTTGGGATAAAGTTGGATTTTTAATATTTGATGAAGAGAGACATTACAGATACTTTTTCATGTTAGAGGAATATACTGTGGGTGTTTTGGCTTTCCCTGATTTTTTGAGGTATAGCATAATTCAGTAAGGTGTATTAATCTTAAGCTCAGGGAGTAATTACCCAAGTAACCACTGTTCAGAACAAGATATAGAACATTTTTGGCACCTCTGTGCCCCTTTCCAGTATAATATTCCAGAGATAGTTGCCATTCTGGTTTTTGTTGCTATGGATTAGTTTTGCCTGTTCTTAAACTTCGCATAAAGAGGCATACAATACAGACTACAGACCTCTTTCATGTCTGGTTTATGTCACTCAACAAAATGTCTGTTCAATTAATCTATATTGTAGTGTGTATCAGCAGTTTATTCTTTTACATTGCTCTATGCTATTTGATTTCATTCACCTCTTGATGGACATTTGAGTTGTTTCTATTCTGGGCTATTATGAATATTCTTGAACAGATCATTTCCTTTAGAATTTCTGGATTACAAGGTAGGTATATGTTTAAATTTACCAGCTATATGGTATTCTAAAAAATCTAATTATTGGGAATTCCCTGGTGGGCAGCAATTAGGACTCTGTGCTTTCATTGCTGAGGACAAAGGTGGGGGAACTAAGATCCTGCAAGCCACACAGTGCAACTAAATAAATTAATTAAATTAAATTATCCATGGACCAGGCTTCCCTTGTGGCTCAGCTGGAGAAGAATCCACCTGCAATGCAGCAGGCCTGGGTTCCATCCCTGGGTTGGGAAGATCCCCTGAAGAAAGGAAAGGCTACCCACTCCAGTATTCTGGCCTGGAGAATTCCACGGACTGTATAGTCCATGGGGTGGCAAAGAGTCAGACACACCTGGGCAACTTTCACTTCACATCACTTCATCCATGGACCAGTCCCAATCCCCCACAACTAGTACAAGTAGTGGGACTTCCCAGGTGGCTCATGGTAAAGAATCCACCTGCCAGTGCAGGAGACCTGGATTTGATCCCTGGGTCAGGAAGATCCTCTGGAGAAGGAAATGGCCACCCACTCCATTATTCTTGCCTGGAAAATTCCATGGACAGAGGGTCCTGGTGAACTATGAGTTGCAAAATAGTAGGACTTAGCGACTAAACAACAAGTACAAGCAGTCAGATTTAAGAGCAAGAAGATCTAACATTAATGGAGTGGATATGATTACTTTTGCTTGAATTTCTAGAAAGAGTTTATTTTGAAGTCTTGATGACCTGGATCCTTGGGACACCAGGGATTTGCGTTTGCTGACAGCAGAGCATCAAAACTCATGGCTCTGGTTCTTCCTGTAGCCTCCCTCCACTGATCCAGTCACATCTGCAAATTATGCCTACATGGATGTCAACAGACTCCCCCCAAATGCAAGTACAGTGAGTCAGGGCAAAGAAGAACTATGACTGAGGTCAATGGTCAGAATCAGCTGGGCCCAGGGGTTAGTGCTAGAAGATGGAAGTTATTCTCTTGAGTCCTGATTTGGATGCTGAGTTATGACTTGGGAAATTTACAGCCCTGTGGTCTTTTAACAAGAAGCAATCTATCTTCCATTACTTCCATGGAAGTAATGGCAGAACTTCCATTACTGGTGACAGGTGCCTGGAGCCAGCTTATCATTTCAACCCCTAAAGTGAACGTGCCACAGTGTGTTGGAATGAAATGCTAATTTCCAGCTCCACATCCTAATCTGGGGCATGGAGAGAATACCATAAGACATATTAATATTAAAGAAAAGGGAAACCCAGCACTATTTCTGCAGTGACACCTTGAGCCCAGGATCTGAGAGCTTGAGGATCTGCCTGTATTTCCTGGGTCACATGCCCCCATCCCAGCAGGTCAACACAGCTCTTAGGCTCTCACCTACTGCCTTGGGATGGTCCTGTGGTGGCCCCGAGACAGAGCTTACCTTGATGCTCAGAGGCTGTGGTAGAGTGGAGTGAGCACTGGATTTCCAGTCAATGGGCTGGATTCAAGTCCCAGCTGTGGTAGAGGAACAAGGCCTCTTATGTTAACAAAGTGCTTTTTAATTCTTCCAAGTACTTGTGTGCATTCACATCTTTTATCTCATGTGGTTCAGTGATGTACAAGGAGAGAGAAAAAAATCTGCCCATTTTACAGAGGAGGTAAATGAATACCCTGGAGGCAGCACTTGTTTTTGGAGGTGAGAGGAACCTCTACTCATTGGCTTTTTCCTCTCTCTCTTGTGTAGCTTTTTTCTTTTCTTTTAAATTTTTGCCTGAGTACACATATGGGATCTTAATTCTCCAACCAAGGATTAAACTCAGGCTTCCTTGCTGTGGAAGCACAGAGTCTTACTGTCAGGCGAGTGTAGATGTCACGCGAGGGTATGTTCCTCGGTCCTTGTCTCGTCACAACAAAGATTTGGAGTGACGGACATTGAAGCCCTCAGCAGGCCACAGCTCTCGGGTCTTGGACAGACCATGTTATAGGTCTTAAATAAATCAGTGTTACAGCTCTATTTTATTTAGAAGATGATAGCCAGAGAATTCATCCTCAAAGCATGAGGGCATGCCAATCCAAGGCCGTGAAGAGGAGAACACCGCAGCGACCGGGAGAGAAAGGGAGAGTCCATTTTCGAGGTGCAGGAGAGAGAGAGCACAAAAGCACTTTGGCTCCTCTTTAATATGTTTATTTCTGCCCCCGGGCCTGTCCTATGCAAATTGGGCTTAGACAGGAGTGCTGTTCTACCTGCAGTTCTCACTCAGGTCCTCAGACCTTCCTTGTTCTATTTTTATGGGCTTTTCTCTTCCTTGTCTTCTAGCCACCGCCATTTTGGACTCCTGTTTCCTATTCTACCTACCTAACATTACCACTGGACCCCAGAGAAGTCCCTCTCCTGTGCAGCTTTGAGAACAACTCTGGGAAATTTGAATGGCAGAAAGGGAGATATTTCACAACGATCTCTCAGGGTTGAGCCAGTTTTTATTCCCCCACAGAGTTTCTCTACCCCCATCCAATATCCTGGATGATCCTCCTGACTGAGCTATCCAATTATCAATGAACTTTTTCTCATGAAGACCTGGGTGTGCTCTGGCCAAGTCAAAGTGACACTTAAGGACATAGTCAAGAATTAGCCATGAAGTGAACCAAGTACAGTTACTTGTATAGGACAGCCTGCCAGAAAAGATCTCATTTAAATGTTTGGAGTTGGGGGCATGGGGGTTGGGGGACCTGGGATCTCCCTGAGAGGTGAAGTTGAAGGTTCATTTTCAGCAGCAAAATATAAAAAAATTTTCTGAGTTTTGGTTTCTGTCTTAACAACTAACATGAATTTTGCGTAGTTGCCATGAAATAGACATTTACAACTCTTTGTGGCTGATTTCATGTACTGTCACAATTTACATCACTTATATAAAACTGTCCCAGAGTTGTGTCCCTCTGGGAATTGGAGGGGCACATGCTGTGTCCATCTTTCTGTCTCTTCTTAATCTGACACTCCACCTAAGACAACCTTATTTTCTTCAGACTCCAAGATGAACACATCTAAATTTTCTGTTGTTTTAACATCTCAGGACCCGAAGGAAAATGATGCCATTGTGTCTAATTGAATTTTTCATCACATGTCTGGAGCCATGTGGTCTGAGGCATGGGAGATCTGAAAACTTGCCACCGCAGACTCTTGTGAAGTGTGTGTATAGGTGACAATCAAAACTAGTTTCATCTCCTGGTCAGCATGGTCCAAGATGGGGCATTCTTGGCCTTATAGACAGAACTGCTTCTTAAGCCTTGGACCTAGGAATCATCTGTCTCCCTTCCTAATGGCACGTTTCTGGACATTAAGCCTTGGCTTTAAAACAAAAGATTCCCCATTCATGTGCAAAACCAGCATTTCCCTCAGGGAGCTTCTCCTTTAACCCTATCGTCAGTAACGGAAGAGCCTGATCGCTGTTTCATTTTAGAGATGATTCAGATGGTCCAGATAAGCTCTTCCCCAACAAAAGCACTTTGTCCTTGAGAAGGTTTCCTTGGACATGTCTCAATATGCCTCATTTACTATTTTACTGAATGTTTCTGTGGCCCCAAACTTTTTGGCAAAGTTCTTGGGTGAAAGTGTGACTCCAAGCTGGGAAGTCTGCCACCACGTTGCCAAGGGGTTTTCTAGTGGTAGTGCTGAAGGGGGCCACCTCTGCCACCTTGTCTCATTAAAGAGGCTGATGAGGTTTGCCCTGCGTTTTGTACAACACCTCAATCCATATCATCTGATCTGTAAAAGCAGGAAACTGCAAAGCTGCTGGAGCATCTGGGGAGAAAGGAAGTGGGAATGAGGCATTCTCCCCCTAGTCTTGAATCTTCAAAGGGAGAGCCAGGTATTGATACATCACTAAATCCCAGTTACTTGGAAAAGAATTCTCTGTCCTGGGCTTCTCTTGGCTAATCTTAGGATCCGAAATCAGTCCTGAATATTCATTGGAAGGACTGATGCTGAAGCTGAAACTCCAATACTTTAACCACCTGATGCAAAGAACTGACTCATTGGAAAAGACCCTGATGCTGGGAAAGACTGAAGGCAGGAGGAGAAGGGGACAACAGAGGATGAGATGGTTGGATGGCATCACCGACTCGATGGACATGAGTTTGAGTAAACCCCGGGAGTTGATGATGGACAAGGAAGCCTGGTGTGCTGCAGTCCGTGGGGTTGCAAGGAGTTGAACACAACTGAGCAACTGAACTGAACTGATGCTGTTGGCACCATCACTTCACCCTCTCAACCTGACACTTCTGCAGTCCTCAGTCCAGCTTTGGTTGATCCTTTCTGGCTGCAGGAAGCTAGAAATTCGAGAAAGATGTGAGCACTGTTGACCTTGAGATTCAAGGAAGAGGATAGCTTCTTTCAGGTTCTGGGTTTGCCTTCCCTTCCACGATGTTCCAGAGAGACAGTGGAACAGAACTAAGAGGTTGTGGAACTCAGACCCTCTTCACTTGCTTCTCATAGCATAACTTGATAACTTGACTTCAGAGTCACAAGTCCCGACTCTTGGTAGGCGCTGGATAAGTGTTGGTTGAATTAATAAACACACGAGGAATGAATAAATCAATATATTCAAGGATACTATCACAGTTACACATCATACAACGGACTCTGCATTCAAAATAAAACTGTTGTTCAGCCGCTCAGTTGTGTCCAACTCTGTGACTCCATGGACTGCAGCATGCCAGGCTTCCCTGTCCTTCATCATCTCCCCAGAGTTTGCTCAAACTATCTTTATAATTAAGTAAAACTTCATTTGATATGTGGTTGCCTTTCATTGGTAACAGAAGATTTTGACCCCACCTTGCAGCACTCAATGGAATGCCTGTCCTACCATTGTTGCTCTTTTTCTCCTCACTCCTCACTTCTTCATCCCAAACTCTTCAATGTTCCTTTTTTTGAGGTCTTTGTAATAAAGCCAGATTCTGCCTTATGCCCTGTCTCCTCCCCAGCCCATTTAAGATCAAATTCCTGTTTGCCTTTGCAGCCATAACAATTCACACTGTATATATAGTCCTTAATTTTTTATAGCATTCTCACTAATGTTGCCTCATTTAATCCTCCTAACCTTGCTGGGAGATAATCCTTTTTAGTCCCACTTTACAGATGAAGAACCTATTAGCTCACAGTGGCAGAATCAGGACCTGAACCCAAGTTGTTGAGCCCACATTCTCTTTGCTTCCCATGAATATATTACCTCTTCTAGCCCCCTAAGCTGCTACTTTTTACTTCCTTTTCGGTGTCCAGTCTTTGACTGCATGGAACCCCACCCTCAACTCTGTCCGCTTTTCAAAGTTCAGCTCAGATTCTCCCTCTCCCCTGAGTGGTCAGGTTATATTTAGTCTCCTTACTCCTTTGTGCTCTCATTGCCCCAACTCTGCTGATTTTAAACATTCAGCTTTAAGCTACAACTGTTTAAAATACATGTCAGCAACCTAATCTAAAGCACAGTGTGGTTATTTGTGGATGAGTCTGCCAGGCTGAGTCACTAAAGTGGCAGGATCCTTGAATATACGGGTGGGTCTTACTCACCTGTTTTGTGTCCCCCAAGAGCCCAGCACGTTGTCTAGCACCTGATAATTACTCAATAAATACTTATTAGTAAAATCATGATTTTTATACTATTGTCAAAAAAGGGGGTAAATAAGACTATATTACCATGGTAATTTTCATTTGCAAAAACACAATCTGGAAGGACACACAAGAGATAATCACAGTGGTTTCCTCTAAGGGGACAGGGCTACAGTGAGAATGGGGAGATGGAGACACTGTGGGAGGGAGATTTTTCACTTTATACATTTTTATAGTTTTTTTAAAAACCATGTGAATGTATTTCTCTTAAAAATCAGAGAGGTTGCTGAAGTGATTTAGCCACTGGGGACTATTCCTGATTCGGCCTTGCACTGACGAGGTGACAACATCCACAAGCTGTCATCAGCCCATCACCTCTAGGGCCAGTGCCAGGGCTGCCCTGCAGAAGGTTATAAAACTCCACTCGATATATGGAAGGCCAGGAGTGGGAGGGTGGGAAGAAGAAAGGGATAGCTCATATCCCGGATGAGCCCCCCCAACAAAAAAAAAGAAAAACAAGGGATTTTCTTTTCAACCAGCAAATGGCAACTCTGTTTTACTTAAGGCATGTTTGCATTATGTACAAAAATTTTAAATGAAAATCTAGAAGAAATATATAGAAATCTTTTGCAGGAAAAATTTAACTGACAACTAGCAATGCAAATTTCAAGTCACCAGAACAATTACTCCACTGGACCAATGCCTCATTTGTCAAAGAGAATCAGCTCTGAGAAGAATCTATGTGTTTTGGAGATCATATGAAGATGAAGGAATAGGAGGGGGGAGAGAGACAACAGAGCGAAAGATAGGAGAGACCTAAAGAAAGAGAAGAGACAGGAAAAGGATGGAGGATACCAGAAAGGAGGAAGAAAGCAGATTTTAAAAGATAGAAAAAAAGGAGACAGAGTGAAAGCCAGAAAGAGAAAGAGACAGAGAGAGGCAGAGAAGGTATGTGCCTAGGAGAGGCTTGGAGGGGAACTCCCAAACCAGGCCAGCAAAGGGCTTGTGCACCAGGCGAGACCAAGCCATGCCGTCAGAGGCCTGCTATGGTGTGAGATCAGGAGGCTCCATGTTCCGGGAGCAGAGAATTTCCTCAGAGGTTTGGTCCTGGCCTCCCCTCTGAGTGTGTACACCACCTCCACAGCGTGAAGCAATGGAAGGAAGTGGTTTTCCAGGCTTCCATGGATCTTTCCAGGGCAAACACCCATTTACCACCAGGAGCTGAATTCCCAAGGGTAGGTACCCCTGACAGCCTGAACTGTGCAGCCTCTGGGGATAATGTAGTCTGAGGGGAACCCATCTGTCCTGCTCTTGGTTGCAGTTGTGAGACAGTCCAGCGCCCAGCTTCAATTCCCCTCCTTAACAACTTGGGGAGGAGTGGCTGATACAGCCTTGATTCAGATTCCCCCTTCCTAAGTGGGGAGGGTCCTGGAAATCGATGGAGGAGGTTAGAGCAGGAGTTAAAGCTAGTGGTGGAGGAACTTTGACCTTGAGTTTCACTGTGAACCTACAAATCCAGCCAAGAGATGAGGGTATAGATGTCCAGTTCTAACACGATGATGCTCTCTCCCCCATTCTGAACTGCTTCCATGCCACTGACAGCATATCTACAAAAGAAAGGAATTCAATAGCATCTTGTAAAAGGGAGAGAAAAGCTGCATTCTTTTTTTCCAGGGTATCTTTCCTAATTAAAAACATCTGGGTGAGGATGTTCTATTCCGTGGTCCCCTACCTGTGTGAGTCACTTCCTTTTCCTGTGCCTGATTTCTATCCCCCTGTTTTACCTATTTCTCTCATTCAAAGTCCTATCCACAGGCTTCAACTAGGCAGAAAATCAACAAAAGTAAGGAAGAATTCAATACCACCATCAACCAGTAGGACCTAATAGATATCAAAAGAAGCATGCTAAGTCACTTAAGTCGTGTCTGGCTCTTTGTAGCCCAATAGATTGTAGCCTGCCAGGCAAGGCAAGAATACTAGAATACTAGAGTGGGTTGCCATGCCCTTCTTCAGGGGATCTTCCCAACTCAGGGATTGAACCCACATCTTTTATGTCCTCTGCATTAGCAGGCAGTTTCTTTACTACTAGAGCCACTTGGGAAGCCCTATTAACAGAAACCTCCACGCAATAACAGCAGATCCTCATTGTTTTTGAGTATCCATGGAATATATACCAAGATAAATCACATTATTGGCCATAAAACAAATTTCAATAAACTAAAAAAATTGAAAGCATACTGATTGTGTTCTCTGACCATAATGGAACCAAACTAGAAATCAATAACAAAAAGGTAACAGCAAAATCTCCAAATACTTGGAAACTGAACAATATACTTCTAAATAATATATGGGTCAAAGAGGGAATTCTCAGGTGAAATTTAGAAGTATAATGAACTGAATGAAAATGAAAATACAGTATCAAAATTTGTGGCTAAAGCACCACTGAGAAAGAAGTTTATAACACTAAATGAATATATATTTTTAGTGTAAAATTAGAGGAAAAGTCTCAAATCAATAATCAAAGCTCTCAACTCAAGAACCTAGGGAAAAAAAGGAAGAGTAAAATTAATTCAAAGCAAGGGGAAATAATAAAAAGCATAAATTCATAAAATTGAAAACAAAAAAGAAGACAGTAACAGAAAACAGAAATGAAAAAGGAAACCAATGTGACAAGGAGCTGATTATTAAAAAAGATCATAAATCTCTAGCACAATCAACAAATTTAAAAGAGGGAAGAATTGTTTTTGGAAGGGGAACACATGTATACCCATGGCAGATTCATGTCAATGTATGGCAAACCAACACGATAATGTAAAGAAAATAAATAAATAAATAAAATTTTAAAAAATAAAGAAAAACAAAACAAAAAACAAAATTAAAAAAAAAATAAAACAGGGAAGAAACATATATCAAGAATGAAATAGGAGATATCACTCCAGACCCTGGTAGACCTGAAAAGAATAATGAAGGGATAGTATGTAGTAGGCTGAATAATGGCCTATGGAGATATTAGGAACCTGAAAATATTACCTCATTTAGAAAATATGTGAGTATGATTAAGTAAGGATTTTGAGGTGAGGGGATTACCATGGTAGGCCCTAAGGGCAATCACAAGTGTCCTTATAAGAGAGAGGCAGAGGGAGATTTGACATATAATGATGAGAAGATGGTAATGTGACACTGGAAGGAGAAGTTGAAGTAAGGTGACCACAAACAAGGAATATTGACTGCCACTGGAAGGTGGAAAAGGCAAGGAATGGATGTTCCCTGGAGGAAGCATAGTCTTTCTGATACCTTGATTTCACTTCATTAATACTGTTTTGAATTTCTGGACTTCAGAAATGTGAGATAATACATTTCTATTGTTTTAAGCCAATATTGTTATATTAATTTCTTACAGCAGTCATAGGAAACAAAACACACATAAATTTGACTATTTAAATGAAATGGGCCAATTCCTCAAAAAATGCTAACTACTGCATCTCATCTGGTATGAAAGAGGTTGTTTGTTTTAATAATTCTATAACTATTAAGAAAACTGAATTTATGATCAAAACCCCCTACTTCCTCCATTTTGTTGGAGAATTCTACCAAACATTTAAAGAAGAATTATATTCTACATAGTCTCTTCCAGAAAACAGAAGAGGAAGACTACTTACCAATCCATTTTATGAAGTTAATATTACCCTAATACTAAGACAAAGACAGTACCAAACACACACACAGAGCTATATAGATCATAGTCCCGAATTAATATAAATGCATAAATCTTTAACAAAATATTAGCAAATAATATTCAGCAAAATATAAAGAGAAATATACAGCATGAACAAGAGAAGTTTACTTCAGGGATGGGAGGCTGATTCAATATTCAAAAATCAAACAATGTAATCCACCATCTTAACAGCATAAAGAATAAAAACCACATGATCTTATCGATTGATGCTGAAAAAACATTTGACAAAATTCAACATCCATTTTCTAATTAAGCAAAAACTTCTCAGAAAAATAGGAGTAGAAGGGAATATTCTCAACTTGATAATGAACACCTATAAAAACCAACTAACAGGGATTTCCCTGGTGGTCCAATGGCTAAGACTCGGAGCTCCTGATACAGGGGGCCTAGGTTACGTCCCTGGTCGAGGAACTAGATTCCAAGCACCACAGCTAAAGATCCTGCATGACCACCTGTTCAATGCTGAAGCAGGGCACCTAAAGCCGGTGCTCTGGGACAGCTCAGAGGGTAGGGTGGAGAGAGAGGGGAAGGGGGATTCAGGATGGGGGGACATATGTATACCTGTGACCAATTCATGTGGGGGCTGGGGAAACAGAACTTAATCAAATATATCGACACTTCTGCAACAAAACCCATTAATATTAATTCTAGATGAGTTAAAAAAAGAGCCTGTAACTTGTCTCTATAGATGCCTCATGTCATTTCAAGTCAGATTTTGCCACCAAATGAGTTTGCATGAAACTTGAGTAAAAGCTTTTGATTTTTCAGAACTTGCTGAGATTCCAGAACTTGCAGATAAGGGGTCGTGGAACTATAATGGAGTTGAAAATTAATTCATAGCTGCTCTACTGAAGACATATTTCCAGACCCCTTTTTAAGTAAGTGTGGCCATGTGTGACTAAGTTCTAACGGAATGTGAGTACAAGTAAGACGAGCCACTTGGGGTCTGAACTTTAAGACACTGGGCTTGTGCTTTTCCATAGCTTCTTTCCTCCTCTCCTGCAAGCTGGAGTGCAGATGAGCCATCAAAATGAGAAAAGCATTCTCATTTGGTGAACAGAAGAATAAACTTCTCTTCTTCTTTAAATAACTGATTTTTTGAGACTCCAGCCCACTTAGTCTTGAACTAATTAATGTGAGAGACAAATACTGGGCATATAAAGTAAAGATGGAAGCTCTAGTCCCTACTCTCAAGGAGGTTCTAGTTTAAATAAGGAAAATCATTCATTTACAGATAATTCTCATAAAATGTGCCATGTTGATAAAGCCACTGTGGAAACATACACGCTCGCCTAGGGGCTTCGGGGAAAACTTTCTCAGAAAGATAATGCCTCGGCTGAAGTAAGAAGGTTGAAGAGAAGTTGTTCAGGTAAAAAAATGGAAAAAAGTATGTTATGGGCTGAGTTGTGTCATCCTAAGAGAAATATTAAAGTCTTAACCCCCAGTGCTTCAGAGTATGACCTTATTTGGATACGGTCATTGTAGCTATACTTAGTTAAGCTGAGGTCATGCTAGAGTAAGGGAGCCTCTTGAAAGGAGGGAAATTAGGATACATTGACAAGACACACAGGATGAACACCATGTGAGGACATGGACACACAGACACAGGGGAAGACAGACATATGAAGGCAAAGACAATGACTGGATTATGCCGTACAAGCCAAGGAAAGCCTGGGACCACCCAGAAGCTTAAAGAGGCAAGGGAAGATTTTCTCTTAGAGGTTTTGGAAAAATGATGGCCCTGCCAACACCTTGATTTAAGACTTCCAGCTTTCAGGACTTGTAAGAGAATAAATTTCTATTCTTTCAAGCCACCCAGTTTGTGGTGCTTTGTTACTTTAGCCCTAGGAAACTAGCACAGAGTTTAGGGTTTAGGGCACAAAGACAGAGAGATGGAACAACATGGTATGTGCAAAAGGCTATAAACAATTCCCTATTTACAAAGCATAGTGTTCAAGGCAGGATGTGGCCTGTGACACATATATCTCATAAATGATATATATGTCATAGATCAAAAGTATTGACTATATATTTAAATGAATAAAGAATTGCAAAAAATAATGATTACCAACATAATAGCATAGTTATCTTGTGGCAGTCAAATTTCAGGCAATGTTTACATTATTCTGTATTGATTGGTATTTTAAATGATCATACTTGAAAAAAAAATTGTTTTAAGCTTTTTTTTATGTGGACCATTTCTAAAGTTTCTACTGAATTTGTTACCATATTGCCTCTTCTTTATGTTTTGGTTTTTTTGGCTGAGAGGCATGTGAGATTTTAACTCCCCAATCAGGAATCAAACCAGTAACTCTTATACTGGAAGGCAAAGTCTTAACCACTGGAGTAAGTAACCACCAGGTAAGTCTCCATACACTTTTAATATAATCAGAAAATAATCTATTTCATTCAGGAAAACAAAGTCTATCAACAAGGGGAGCTGAATGAGTGGGGGTCAAGACTAGGAGCAGAGACCAACTAAGAAATTATTGCAATAGGTCAGAAGGAGGAGGAGGGCCTGAGCTCAGAAAGTGGTGGTAGGATGAAGAAGTGAAATATTCAGAAAGTAGAATCAGACTTGGTGAGTGATTAGATGTATTGGGGTTGGTGATAGACAAGGAGAATTCTAGAATGACACTCAGAGCTGTATCTGGGGTGACTTGGTGAATGGTGGTTCCATTCACTGAGGTTAGAAGAACAGGAAGATATTCAGGTTTCTAGGGGAAGATGAGGAAATACCAATAGGAGTATTCGAATCAGAAGGTCCTCAACTGGTAGCTGTAAGCATTGTCTGTCCAGCACTCTACTCTAGAATTCCCTCGGTAAAGCCTCCTTCGCCTACTCCACCTCTATGATGCTAACAGTTGTTCTGTTTGTAGACACCACCAGTCAAGTACAGTTGTTTGGTCAAAGATGGAGGCATGGCCCAAAGTTCTTTTTTAAGTTTTTTTTTTTTTAATATTGAAGACAGGACTGGTAATAAATCTGGGAATCACCCCATATAGATAGCGGTTAGATTCAAGAATGAATGAGACTTCCTTCTAAGAAACCTGTATGCAGGTCAAGAAGCAACAGTTAGAACAGGACATGGAATCATAGACTGGTCCCAATTTGGGAAAGGAGTACATCAAGGCTGTATATTGTCACCTTATTTATTTAACTTATATGCCGAGTACATCATGTGAAATGCCAGGCTGGATGAATCACAAGCTAGAATCAAGATTGCCGGGAGAACAATCAACAACCTCAGATATGAAGATGATACCACTCTAATGACAGAAAATGAAGAGGAACTAAAGAGCCTCTTGAGGCTTAAAGAGGAGAGTGAAAAAGCTGGGTTCAAACTCAACATTCGCTGTTCAGCTGGCTGTTCGGCTGGCTAGTCCCCAAGCGCGTTCAACATGCGGATTGAAAAGTGTTATTTCTGTTCGGGCCCTATCTACCCTGGCCACGGCATGATGTTCGTTCGTAATGATTGCAAGGTGTTCAGATTCTGTAAATCCAAGTGCCACAAAAACTTCAAAAAGAAATGCAATCCTCGCAAGGTCAGATGGACTAAAGCATTCTGGAAAGCAGCTGGTAAAGAGCTCACTGTGGATAATTCATTTGAATTTGAAAAACGTAGAAATGAACCTGTCAAATACCATTGAGAACTGTGGAATAAAACCATTGATGCAATGAAGAGAGTTGAAGAGATCAAACAGAAGCGACAAGCTAAATTTATAATGAACAGGTTGAAGAAAAATAAAGAACTACAGAAAGTTCAGGACGTTAAAGAGGTCAAGCAAAACATCCATCTTATCCGGGCCCCTCTTGCAGGCAAAGGAAAGCAGCTGGAAGACAAAATAGTACAGAAATTTACAAGAGGACGTGGACATGGAAGATATTTCTTAAAACTCTTACTGTGTGTAAGCATTTCTTTAAGTGCATCTGGAAATCTTTGGAGACTTTGAACTTGTAAATTATTGATCTTTTTTTTTTCACGTAAGGTCACTCAGATGAAAGGGGAGTAAATACTTCTGTACTGCATTGATATCTGCAGAACAGCAGATATTATGGATGCTAGGTTGCATCTCAACATTAAACCTTCACTGAGAGACACTTTTATAAATGATGAAAACTATGTTTGTAAATACAGAAGTGAATTGTGGACATAAAGTGGTCATGCTATTTGGTTAATGGCACTGGGCAGCATTTATGTAATAATGACAAATTCATGACTAGTAGTATATATAAAATAAAATTTTCTTTGCAGTAAAAAAAAAATTCAACATTCAAAAAACAGATCATGGCTTCAGTCTCATCACTTCATAGCAAACAGAAAGGGAAAAAGTAGAAACTGACAGATTTTATTTTCTTGGGTTCCAAAATGACTGCGGATGGTGACTGCAGCCAAGAAATTAAAAGATGCTCGCTCTTTGGAAGGAAAGCTGTGACAAACCTAGACAGCATATTAAAAAGTAGAGACATCACTTTGCCTTCAAAGGTCTGTATAGTCAAAGCTATGGTTTATCTGGGTTTCCCTGGTGGCTCAGATGGTAAAGAATCTGTCTACAATGTAGAAGACCCAGGTTCGATCCCTGGGTGGAGAAGATCCCCTGGAGAAGGAAATGGCAACCCACTCCAGTATTCTTGCCTGGGAGATCCCATGGCTGACTTATAGTCCATGGGGTCGCAAAGAGTCAGACACAACTGGGCGACTAACACACACATGGTTTTTCCAGGAGCCATGTATGGATGTGAGAGTTGGACCATAAAGAGGGCTGAGTGCCAAAAAATTGATGCTTTCAAACTGTGGTGCTGCAGAAGACTCTTGAGAGTCCCTTGGACTGCAAGGAGATCAAACCAGTCAATTCTAAAGGAAATCAACTCTGAATATTCATTAGAAAGACTGATGCTGAAGCTGAAGTTCCAATACTTGGGCCACCTGATGTGAAGAGCCAATTCACTGGAAAAGACCCTGAGCTGGGAAAGATTGAGGGCAGGAGGAGAAGGGAGTGACAGAGGGTGAAATGGTTGGACACTAACTCAATGGACATGAGTCTGGGCAAACTCCGAGAGACAGTGAAGGACAAAAGCCTGTCTTGCTGCAATCCATAGGGTCACAAAGAGTCAGGCATGACTTGGAGACTTAACAACAGCAACACTTTGTAATGAGAGGGTGTAGGGGAAGAAGGAAGGCTGGGGATGGAATCTACCAAAGGTTAAGGAGAGAGCAAAAGAAGAAGACTTAACTGAAATAAAAGGAAGTTCAGAGAAGTCGGGAGAAAATACTGCCCTATTTTGAATTCTGAACCCAATTTCATTTGTGTGTGTGGAATTTCCCCCATACAACCAAGCAATTCTCAGGATACCAGCTAGGTGATCAAGCATTCAACTGAATTCTGACACTCTGTACTTGGAGTCCCTTGGACTGCAAGGAGATCCAACCAGTCCATCCTAAAGGAAATCAGTCCTGAATATTCATTGGAAGGACTGATGCTGAAACTGAAACTTCAATACTTTGGCCACCTGATGTGAAGAACTGGAAAAGACCCTGATGCTGGAAAAGATTGAAGGTGGGAGGAGACGGGGATGACAGAGGATGAGGTGGCTGGATAGCATCACTGACTCAATGGACATGAGTTTGAGCAAGCTCTGGGAGTTGGTGATGGACAGCAAAGCCTGGTGTGCTGCAGCCCATGAGATTGCAAAGAGTCGGACACGACTGAGGAACTGAACTGAACTGAACTTGGAGACTGAACAAGAGATTCCACAGTTAGGGGTTCACACCGGGATCCCCCATAATTCAGACAAGAGTTGAAAACCCAGGTTGCCACCTGTGTCTCTGACCCACAGTTTATTAATCAGTGGTTTACATGACCTTTTGTGTTTGATTAACATTTGAGAGTGGCTCACAGAACTCAAAGAAGCACTTTACCTACTAGATCACAGGTTTATTACAAAAGGATATAACTCAGGAACAGCCAGAGGATGGCATGGGGAAAGGGCACAGCGCTCTGAACCCACCATTCTCCTCACATCTCCACATGGTCACCAACCTAGAAGCTCTCTGAAGCCAGTCTTTTTGGGGTTTTTATCGAGGCCTTCATCACATAGGCAATATTGATTCAGTACTTTGAGACTGAACTCAATCTCAAACCCCTTTCCCCTTCCTGGAGGTTGGGGGATGGGACTGAAAAGTCCAAACCTCTAATCCAATGGTTGGCTCTGTTGGCAATCAGCCCCCATCCTCATTAACATAACAAATAGTCTCTTTCTTGCCCTCATTATAGGAAATTCCAAAAACTTTAGGAGCTTTGTGCCAGAAGACCAAATATGTATTTCTGATAATACATCACATGCCCTCATTTAAAGCTGAGATAATTGGAGGTGAGAGGCTAATTTGATTCATGACTCAAATCTAGGTCTTTGTTCTTTCTACTATATAACTGTCAGAAAGTCCTACGGATTTTGATTATTTTCTATGTTGTGGTTTAAAATTTACTTCTTTGTATTAATTTTGGGCTGCATCGGGTCTTAGTTGCTGGCATGCATGGGCTTAGTTGCCTTGCAGCATGTGGGACCTTAGTTCCCTGAGCAGGGATTGAATTTGTGTCCCCCACATTGGAAGGCTGATTCCTAATCTCTGGACCACCAGGGAAGTACCTGTTTTTCTCTTTTTTTTTTAGTGAAATTTAAGAGAGTCAGTGTGGACAACTTGTTTTACTTTCCAATTTCCTTCTCAGAGCCTGTGACTATTTGTTTCTGATTTTTAAAATATTTATTTATGTATTTTTGGCTGCATCATGAGAGGGGTTCTTGGTTGCAGCAGGCAGGATTGGCACATGGGCTCTCTAATTGCAGTACCCAGGTTTAGTTGCCCCGTGGCATGTGGGATCTTAGTTCCCCAACCAGGAATTGAACCTGCACCCCTTACATTGGAAGGCAGATTTGTAACCACCGGACTAAGATCAGTGAAGTTCCCCTGTGCCTGATTTTGGAATGAAGTCTACCTCTGCTTCCCCCACTTGCTGTTGCCATCTTGTTGGTCAGTATTCTCAGATCTGTCCTAGGATTTGGTACTTGAGGCCTCAGGGCCTGATCAGCACCAAGAGCATGAAGTTCCTCAAAAATGCTTTGGGCCAGGCAAGTAGACTGTTGAAGCAGAGTGAGGATGGAGACCAGGCTGAGGGTGGAGGGTGGCTGAAGGCCTGGAGCCACATGGGAGAGAACTCCTGGGACACTGGGGGCCACAAGCCCACCATATTTTCTCAGAGACTTCAGTGTATTACATGTGTCATTCCCCACACCTGTTCTCAGTCATAAGTCACTAAGGTGAATCATTAAGCCGATTCACTTAATTTCTCTTGTAAACACACTAATAAGAAGACTTATTGAATCCCCATGACTTAGATAATGAGAGGATGACAGGAGTTTCAGGAGATCCAATAATCCTCTTTAATTAAATTAGACAGTGGCCACTAGAGCTAGTAATTAGTGTCACTTACCTGGTAATTGAATGGTTGGTGAGAAAAATGGCTCCATGTCAGGATCCGTCTTGGAATGAATGTGGGAAGTATACAATTTTTTATATTCCTTCACATTTATTGTGCATTTACTATGCATCAGGAAGTACGTTGAGAACAGACTCAGAGCTGTGAGCAAGACAGATGAGGGCCCTATCTTTCTGGAACTCGTATTCTAGTGGGCTTGGTTTCACCAGCCCACTAAGGGACATGTCTAACACTTGAAAAATGCCTTTCCATACTTCCCTTCTTAATAAGAGAGAACACCCACCAGGATCCAGGCCAAACTGTCAGAAGAAAATTATAACATTTTCACATTTGAATTCTCACTGCAGCCCTGCAAGGCAGGGTGACATGGGAGAAAGGGCCAGATCTGGGTTCAAATGTCAGCTCTGCTACTCCTGTAGCTTCCTCTCAGAATCACAAATTCTCATCTTAATCCCCAAGCTGATAATATACATAGCATATGGCAAGAAAAAGAAATGCAAAAAGGCAAAATAGTTGTCTGAGGGGGCCTTACAAATAGCTGAGAAAAGAAGACAGGCAAAAGGCAAAGGAGAAAAGGAAAGATACTACCCATCTGAATGCAGAGTTCCAAAGAATAGCAAGGAGAGATAAGAAAGACTTCTCCAGTGAAGAGTGCAAAGAAATAGAGGAAAACAACAGAATGGGAAAGACTAGAGACCTCTTCAAGAAAATTAGAGATACCAAGAGAACATTTCATGCAAAGATGGGCTCAATAAAGTAATGGTATGGACCTAACAGAGCCAGAAGATATTAAGAAGAGGTGGCAAAAATACACAGAAGAACTGTACAAAAAAGATCTTCATGACCCAGATAATCACGAGGGTGTCATCACTCACCTAGAGCCAGACATCCTGGAATGTGAAGTCAAGTGGGCCTTAGGAAGCGTCACAACAAACAAAACTAGTGGAAGTGATGGAATTCCAGCTGAGCTATTTCCAATCCTAAAAGAACTGACTCATTTGAAAAGACCCTGATGCTGGGAAAGACTGAGGGCAGGAGAAAGGGACAACAGAGGATGAGATGGTTGGATGGCATCACCGACTCAATGGACATGGGTTTGGGTAGACTCCGGGAGTTGGTGATGGACAGGGAGGCCTGGCGTGCTGCGGTTCATGGGGTCGCAAAGAGTCGGACACGACTGAGCGACTGAACTGAACAGAACTGAGTTGACAGAAGACCAAGAATTATCCGTGGAGCGAGTGTTAATACGTTTCTGGAGGGGTGCAGGCATCATTACTTGGGGGCGGGTAGCCTGGGAGAACCAGAAGAGATGAGGGTCTGGGTTGGCAAGAACCCAGATAATGGTCGGTGAACAAGTCCAGACAGACAGGTAGCACCAAGGCCCAACCAGAGGAACCACATTCAGTGTCCGGCTGGGTCTGCTCACCTGCGGCCAAACACCGCCCCCTGCCGGCCGCCCGAGGGACTAGGCCAGCGGCTCAGCTCCCGGAGCCTGCGGTTGGAACCACCTGAAGGGCGCTGGACAGGGAGGCCTGGCGACCTGCAGTCCATGGGGTCGCAAAGAGTCGGACACAGCTGAGCGACTGAACTGAAGGGCGCTCACTGTACAGGCAGAAGCCCCGGGGACCACGCCGCCTTTCTCGGAACAACACGGCAGGCTGAAGAAGCGGCGGCACCTCTGTGCCGGCCTGGGTCCGCTAGGTGACGTCGCATCGCTCCCCTTGCTCACTCAGCTTTTGACCAAAAGGGGTCAAGAGCTAAGGATTTTCCCTGCCTTGGAAAGAACCGCCACCCCGGGCCTCCCCGGAGCCTCTCTTTGCCGCGTAGCTCCCCATTCTGTTTGGGGGCTTTGAGAAGCCCGCCGCACCCCGCTTAAGACGCCAGGCGTCTGGGCCTGGGACGCCCCTAGGGATGAACCCGAGCCTTTAGACCAAACCCTACTTGCTCTTCGTCTGAGGGACACTCTAGTGGCAGTCGCTTCTTGTCCCCCTCCAGGCATCACCCGTGCGGCCCCCGGTGCGGGCCGGAAGAGGTTAATCCTGCGGAGCGAGCGTACTGACCGCTCCTCAGGCCTGCAGGTCGCCAGGTGGGGGCTCCGGCTCCTCCCCACTTCATCCCACCCTCTGCCTCCCGGCTCTCCGCTTTCCTTGGCCAAAAAGGCTACACAATGAGTAAAAAGTTTTAGTATTCTCAGCTTTTAGTTCCTATGTGGCTCGGCCCTTCCATTCGCTCTATGCAAAACGAAGAGAGTTAAACACTCTAATAATCCAGGTAAACAGTGTATCTTAATAGAGTAACATGCATTTCTTAACCTAAGAGAAGAGCAATCTGCAGGAGACCTTGTTTGCAAGGCAGCCAAATACCATACACAGCCAGGGAACCAGCTGGAGATAAAACATGTGCTTGGGTGCTAGGTCACTTCAGTCGTGTTCAAGTCTTTGTGATCCTGTAGACTGTAGCCCACCAGGGTCCTCTGTCCATGGGATTCTCCAAACAAGAATACTGGAGTGGGTTTCCATGCCCTCCTCCAGGGGATCTTCCTGATACAGGTATTGAACTCGCATCTCCTGCGGTTCCTGCAGGAGCTCTTTACCTCTCTTTACCACTGCGCCACTGGGGAAGCCCAGAGATAGGACATATGGCCCCATAATAATGTGAAGTTGGTAAAACAACAGAACACCAGCTCAGTAGCAACCTGAAGGGTGAGGGGCATGTGTGTGTGTGTCCCTGTGTTGCTGGGGAGGGGCTTAAGTGTCCTATGCAAGGTTTGGCATTTTATTCCATGACTTGAATAAAAACAAAGAAGACAGGCTTGTTAGCAATACAAATCTACTGACTTAGGAGGCAAAATTTTATAAGATTTCAACAAGCTAGGATTACCTGTAGAAAGGAATGAGATGTTTTCAAAAATTAGGATTGATGTCAGGTCTTTTATCGCATTCTCTCCAAAGAAAGAATCTCCATTTGGGGACTTCCCTGGTGGTCTGGTGGTTAAGATGCCTCACTCCCAACACAGGGGGCTCTGGTTCAGTCCCTGGTCAGGGAACTAGATTCCACATGCCACAACTAACATCCAATGCAGCCAAACATGTAAATATTTTTTTTAAAGAAAGAGTCCCCATTTGGAATAGAAGAGAGATGACTCAATTAAGATTCCCTTGAAAAAGGAGAGGCCACTGGGGGAGGAGCTGACTGAGCGGACCTGTGCTCAGGGTTAGAACCTGCAGCCCCACTCCCTGCAGGTGAAGGTATCTGAGCCTGACTGAGTAGGCAACACATGTATTCAATACACTGGATAAAGAACTGTCCAGTACATTCTTAGGTCATTTGAATTCCACTCTTACTATAAGGTGTGGCTTCCCGGGTGACTCAGTGGTAAAGAATCTGCCTGCCAAGCAGGAAATCCAAGAGACCTGGGTTTGATCCCTGTGTTGGGAAGATCCGCTGGAGAGGAAATGGCAACCCACTCCAGTATTCTTTCCTGGGAAATTCCATGGACAGAGGAGCCTGGCGGACTACAGTCCATGGGATCACAAAGAGTCGGACACAATTTAGCAACTAAACGACTACTACCACCATATAATAATAAGGTGGGCTGGGGAGTTACTACCATGCTATTTTCCAGTAAGGACTTAGAATTTGAAGCTCAAAGAGGTGAATAAAAGAGGTTGATGAAGATGGGAACAGCAGACTTCCCTGGCAGTCCAGGGATTGACTCTGTGCTTCCAGCTTCCACTGCAGGAGAATGGGTTTGAACCCTGGCAAAAGAAAAAGATGGGATCAGAACAGAGGTTTTTGATCCTTTCCAACCCAGTGTCTTGGATGGGATGCTTTCTTAGTAAAGTGTGATGTGCAGATGCAGAGGGGGCGATGGCTTTACTCTATAGGATTAGAACAATGTAAGTGCTACGTCTTCTGCCCCTTGAGCACTGCATTCTGACAAGGACACCCAGACACCAGTTAGGTCACCACCCAAATGTCACCCCAGAGAGGTCCTCCTTCATTTGTCTAGTATTGTCCCCTTCCTCAATAATACTCTTTCATATTTGTGTTACCATCACCTGAACATTTCTTGTTTATTTATGGGTCTCCCCATGAGAATGCGAGGCCTTGGCTTGTGTCCCTCTGTGGCCCTAGGGCCTAGCACATACCAATTGTTTGATTAGAATGTTTGAACCACAGAATGAACAAGAGCAGTGGTTCTCAGAGTCTAGTCCGCAGACTCCTGGGGGACTCTAGACACTTCCAGGGGGCTCACGGAGTCAAACAGTGAGTCATAATTTGTCTTCTCCCCACACTGACATCGACATCACTTCTTATGATGGTAAAGCTGCCACGGCACCCAATTATACAGGAAGTCATGCATCCTTCACCGCCGAAAACTGACTGTAAGGACAAGACAAAACAAAAGCCAGTTTCATTTAAGGATGTGCTTGATGAAGCAATAAAAATGATTAGTTTTATTAAAACGCAATCCCCTGAGTACATGAAATAAGTAGCTGTACTTCTGCACATAGAAGGACAGCGGTTTTCTTGAGGAAAAGCACTTGTTTCAGTTTGTGAGCTAACCTAGCTGCTTTTACAAAAAGGAACACCATTTTTCCTTGAAAGAGTGACTGACAGAAAAAGAAATCTATGCTAATTCAGGCCTGGGTATTGATAGATATTTAAAAATAATTTTGTTTACCGGTATTTTATTTTCTGCTGTGCTGGGTCTTCGCTGTTGCACTGACTTTTCTCTAGTTGTGGGAAGTGGGGGCTACACCAGTTTCAGTGAGTGGACCTCTCTTTGCAGTGGCTTCTCTTGTTGCAGAGCACTGGCTCTGGGGCACGTGGGCTTCAGAAGTTGTGGCTCCTGGGCTCTAGAGCACAGGCTCAATAGTTGTGGTGCATGGGCTTATTTTCGACATATGGGATCTTCCCAGATCAGTGTGTCCTGCATTGGTGGGTAGATTCTTTACACTGAGCCACCAGGGAAGCCTCGATTTTTGTTTTTTCTAAAAAAGAAAGTGAGCTTTCCCTTTAAAGAAAACAACTGGCAGCTTTCATTGCTAATTATGAGATTCAAGCTTTAAAATAAATATTGATATTTTGGAAAACTTAGATCTACCACCCAGAGCTTATAGCTTCCTCAGACCTAGACTTTTCTAATGAGCTTGGTGTTGATATCGATGAATGTGAAATTTTGGTACTGAATCATGAAGTGTGTTAGCATTTTAAGGTCACAGAATGAAAAGTTTGTTGATATGATTTCAAATTCCCCATTGCGACTGACTTTCAAGAAACTACTGCTTGACCAGTTTGGGTATGGTATCTAAGAAAAATAGCTACAATTATTTAAAAGGCTATAAAATACTCCTCCTCCTAACTATATATCTGTGAAATTGGAGGGTTTTTATAATATATTTCAACCCAAACAACTTATCAAAACAGATTGAATGCAGAAACAGATATGAGAATCTGCCTGGTTTATATTAAGCTAGATATTAAAGAGATGTGCCAAAATGCAAAAACAATGCCACTTTTCTTGCTAATTTTTTTGGTTCAGAAAATATATTTTTCAAAAGCATTACTCATGGTAATATGTATACGGTTTATTAGTGATATTTTAGATGAATTCACAAACATTAAAAAATTTCTCAGTTATAATGGTGAATGTCAATGGGTATTTAACATAGACATATAAACAAAACTGAAAACAAAACCCATAAACAAAAGCTCTTGGGGGCCCACAATAATTGTTAAGAATATAGAGGGGTTTGTGACCACAATGTTTGAGTACAACTGAGCTAGAGATGAAAATATAAACTTTTCTCTTTTTCTCTTATTCAGATATAATTTACATACTGTAAAATTCACCATTTTTGAAGTATAAAATTCAGTGATTTTCAGTACATTCACAAGGCTGTTCAACCATCACCACTATCTAATTTCAAAACATTTTCATCATTCCCCTAAAGAAATCCTGTGCGCATTAGCAGTCACTCCCCACTGCTGCCTCTCCTTCATCCCTGGAAATCACTAATCTCAGTGGATTCACCTATCTGGTCATTTAATATAACAAAATCACACAATGCATGGCATCTGGCTTCTGTGACAGCATTCTTTTACTTCTTTCAAGGTTTATCCATGTGCTAGTATGTATCTTCACTTTATTCCTTTTCATGGTAGAATTATACATCCCTTTGCATGATATTCCATATTGTGTTTATTAAGTCATCAGTTGATAGACATGTGAGTTGTTCCCACTTGCTGGCTATTATGAATCATGCTGCTATGAACATTCATATACAACTTTTTATATAAATCTTATGTTTTCAATCTCTGGGGCATACACCTAGGAGTGGAATTCCTGGGTCTTATAGCACCCATTTGAGAACATGTTGAAATGTTTTCCACAGTAGTTCTACCATTTTATGTTCCCACCAGCAATATATGAGGGTTCCAATTTTCCTGTATCCTTGCTAATCGTTTATTGTCTTTTTGATTAGAGCCATGCTTCTGGGTTTGAAGTAGTATCTCACTGTGGTTGCAATTTGCTTTTTCCTGATGACTAATGATACTGTCTTTTCATATGCTTATTGGCCATTTGTATATCTTCTATGGAGAAATGTCTATTCTAATCATTTGCCCAATCTTAAATTAGGTTCTTTGTCTTTTCATTGTTAAATTGTAAGAGCTCTTCATATATTCTGGATACAAGACCCTTATCAGAGCTATGATTAGCAAATATTTTTTTCCATGCTGTGGTTTGTCTTTTAACTTTCTTGATAGTGCCTCAAGACAGCACTATCTTGTGTGCCAGCCACAGAAGTTTTAAATTTTGATTAAGCCCAGTTTATTTTTTGTCTTCTTGTGCTTTGGGTGTCATATCTAGAAACCACTGCCTAATCAAAAACATTTACACCTGTGTCTCCTAAGCGTTTTATACTTTAGCGCTTATGTTTAGGTTTGGGACCCATTTTGAGCTAATTTTTATAGAATGAATAGGGAATTTAGGGATCCAAATTCATTCCTTTGCACTTTGAACAAGGGGATATCCACTTGTCCCAGCACCATTGTTGAAAAAAAGAATCTTTCCTTATTGGATGGTCTGGACACTTTGACCGCAGTTATGTGGGTCTATTTCTTAACTCTCAGTTCTAGTCCATTGATCTATATACATCTGTCCTTTTGCCAGGACCACATTGCCTTGATTACTGTAGCTTTTGAAATTGGGAAGTGTAAGCCCTCCAACTTCGTTATTTTTCAAGATTGCTTTGGCTAGACAATATTAGCATTAATATTAACTTTTTGTTTCATTCCAGGTGGTAAGTGAATGCTATTTATCATATTATTCTCTTTACTTTTTTGTATTAAGATTTTTGTACTAATAAAACTGGTGACAGTTGAATATATGTGTGATGAATACATTACTTAAATGAGTCAATGAATGTAAACCACTTGGAAGAGTATGTGGCACCCTCTATACTGTTAGCTAGTGTTATTATTCTTTTATGTGAAATTTTAGACAAGCATCTTTAAAATTTTTTCATTGAAATATAGTTGATTCACAGTGTAAATAACATTTTTTTTTTTTTTGCCACACCACGTTGCTTTTGGGATCTTAGTTCCTTGACCAGGGATCAAACTCAGGCCTACAACAGTGAAAGTGCCAAGTCTTAACCAGTGGACCACCAGGGAATTCCCTGAGGAAACACCTTTTGAAGCTAGATTATCAGGGTTCAAACACTGGCCCTGCCATTCCCTAATAGTGAAACCTTGGGCTAGTTACGAAATCCTGCCATATCCTAATCTGTAGCATGTGAATAATAATCTTAGTCTCATAGGATTGTTGTGAGAATTAAATGAGATAAAGATATAATTAAATGATGTATAGAATAGCAGGAGGTTATTGAACCCAGTAGACCCTAAACTATTATTTGCTTCCTACAATTCTGCAGGCAGTGATCAACTTGGTAAGAAACCTGGAAATCATTCCACATGAAAGACATGAAGGAAATGGAGCACAAAGCTGTTTTTGAATATAAAAAGCCAAATGTGGAAGAAAATTTCTTTGTACTTTAGAGAGGACCAGGACTCCTGAATTTAAGGAAAGTATTCCAGGTAACCTGCCCCAATCACAGCCTTCTGGGGGCTTACATAATGCTCAGTGGTCATACATACCAGAACTTGCCAATTTGTAATTATAATTATTTAGGTTTTGGATGGTTCCTTTTCACAGATATTTACAAAGTGTGAAAGTGTTAGTCAGTCAGTCATGTATGATTCTTTGCAACCCCATGTACTGTAGCCCACCAGCTCCTCTGTCCAAGGACTTCTCCAGGCAAGAATACTGGAGTGGGTAGCCATTCCCTTCTCTAGGGGATCTTCCTGACCCAGGGACCAAACTCAGGGCTCCTGCTTTGCAGGCGGATTCTCTACCATCTGAGCCACGAGAGAAGCCCTGATATTTACAAAGTGATCACAATATTTCAGATGCTATGTGTGTTAGACCCTGGGGCTTGTGGTTGAGTAAGATGCAGCCCCAGTTTTCCAGAAAGTCACAGCCCAGCTAAAAGCCAATTGGTGAAATTTTGAGGGGGCTAAATTTCTGCCTGATACAACTGACTGCTGTGCCTCCTAATTCCTCCAAAGTTCTTTGTTTTAGAACCAGTGCAGCAGCTTCTTCACAGTTAATCACCAGACTCAAAGGGAAAGTTAGCTTCAGGCAAGCCATCACGGGCAGAGGTCTCTGGGCCTGGAAATATGTGGCTTTCTGAGCGTGGAGCACCCTCTAGTGTCTGTCCAGGGTAAGGCAGGTCCAGTGGGAGACTGCAAAGATGCCAATTTACTGCCCGCAGTTTCTTCCCTTAAGTGTTGCTTATGGCTAAGCTGTCTTCAGGTCTCCACTGCAAGACAACAACACTGAATGTTCAAAAATAATAAATAATACAGTTTCCAATATTTGGGGGCACTTACTATGTCCCAAGCCTGTGTTGTCTTACCTGGTTACTCAGGAGGCAGGTACTACTACTTTTACTATTATTTTCTATTTCTATTATTTCTGTTATACAGATGAAGAAACTGAGGCAGGTGAGACAGCCAGCTAGAGGCAGAGCCAGAATTCAACCCAAGCCATCAGACTTCATAACCATGCTTCATTTTTTTGGTTTACTGTCAAAGAGAAGCAATAACCCCAGGCAGTCCCAAGATAATTCTAATCAAATTTCTCCTGTTTACTTGAGAGAACTGTACTTTATGTAAATCCATGAGATTTATGTTGAAACATCAAGTATGGGGTGAGAACAAGCCTCTCTTGGGCTCATATTAAAATGGATAGAAAGAAATCATCTAGTCTAGGGTTTTCAGATTGTGAGTCGTGGCTCATGGATGAATGGTGTAAAAAATTTAGTGGATTGTGACCAGCACTTTAAAAACTGAAACACAATAGATCAGTTAAACATTAGACTACACAAAGACCCAGTACATATTCTCTCTTTCTCTCTTTCCGTATTGTACACATAATATGTATCAACACACAGACACTATATATATACTTCATAACCATACTTCACTTTTTGGTTTACTGTCAAAGAGAAGCAATAACTCCAGGCAATCCAAAGATAATTCTAGTCAAATCTCTCCGGTTTACTTGAGAGAATTTTACTTTATGTACAATTGTACTTTATGTACTATATATATATGTATATATATAATATATACCTACAGGACTGATCAGAAACATTTGGAAACCACTGATCTAGCTATCTTCTCTGCCTGCCCAAGAATATGGTCAAATCATTTCATCTAGGCGAAGCTGCCTTTTGTTTTGAGATCCTACTAATGTGGCTTCTGCCTCTTTTCCCTCCTCTTAGTCATTACTTTTCTTTGAGTGACCCATGCTGCCAAGAATGGCATCTCAGGTCTAAATTAAATTCTTCATGCTATACCCATCCCTCTCCCTTTTTTGGAGCCAAGAATTGAGAATTTCTTCTTTCTGTGACAGAATCTATGATTAAAACAGTAAGTTTATTTAAAAAATCTAATTTGCTTATTCCATATTGTTTTTTCCTCTAAACCTCAGAGGTTAGAGTTACATTGAGAAATGATAGACATTAAGTAACCTTAATTTGTGTTTGACTTTTGGAGAAGTTCAAATAGCTATTAGTTCACATAGCTAATAAGAGGAAGACCTAGGATTTGACTCTAGGACAGCAAGCTTTCAACCGCTATGCTATGCAAAAGAAATACCACCTCCGCCCCAGCATCCAGGGCTGAGATCACAAACGATGTCTGGGATGCAGATGAACTGCATCGACCAGAATGTGTGTTGGGCTGTATTGTAGGAGGTGCTACATTACAGAAATGTCTGTGTCCCAGAGTGTTGGCGGTCCTATGACAATGCGTTTGGAGGTGGGTCTTTGGTGTTTGTACTGCTCTGTTACACTGAGAGTAAATGTGTTGTAGTGTGAGACACTGGATTAGGTCTCAAAACAACCTTGAGATGCTTATTATTATCCTCACATAGCAGAGGAAGAAACTGAGGCTCAGGTTGGCCGACAGAGAGTGAACAGCTGAGATGAAAACTGGGTAGTAAAAATCATTAACACTGAAGTCTCACTACACAACAGCCTAAACTACTTCCATATATTATCTCATGTACTCGTCTCAAAAACTTACTAGCTGAGTTTCCAAGTCAAGGAAAGATTAAGGTGCCTAAGTTAAGGCAGTGACTGTAGGCAGAGCCAAGAGTCAAGCTTTGGTCTGTCTGTCTGTCTACAAAGACCTTGCCCTTCACCACTCTAAGCAGAGAATGCCTGACCTTTTCCTGGATCACAGAAGCAAAGTGAATTTAAAAATAGAAAAAAAAAATCACAGCCATAAAAAGAGTCAGAATGGTGTAGTAGTTAGTACTCAATAAACATTGGCCCTTATTTCTTCTGGCTATCTATTGGTACATAATAAATCACCCACAAACTTGGCATGGTTGTTGATTTCTTCTAGATAGAATGAAAATGGTATCTAGAGGACAGAGCCAAACCTGGTCCTGCAGCAAATCCCTCCTGAAGGAGGGTGGCCACCGCCGTGTTGGAGGAGGTCATCCCTCCCCCACATCCCTTGGTCACTTGGGCAGCCCCTGAGGATCAGCTGAGTGAACAGTTCATACGCTTGAAGGATGACAGCGCCACCATCAGCCCTGATGAGGTCTGCTTTCTCTCTTTGCCTCCATTCCTTACCAGACATCTCTGATCAAGGATAGGACCTGAGAGTCCACACAATTTGCCAAATGTTGGCAGTTGTCTTAGCAATAAAGGATGTCTCAGCCACCAACTGGTCCCTTCTTCACATTTTTTCAGACCTTTAGGCCACAGTCAGTGGTCTAGCCATTTGGTCCAACCTGTGGCAGCATCAACAACTCTTTATTCAAGGTCACCTCTTTTGGGATAAAGAACTCTGGGAATTTTCTGGCTTCACAGATGGCTCAAAACAAATCAAAGTCAGATATATCACTGTACGTACTAGAGCCACAATACAAGGCCTCACCAACATACTCTTTATCCCCTTCAGAGTTCCTGACAGTGAGAATGACCAAGACATTCATTTCACTTCTCAAAATACACAGTACTGAACTCTTGGACAAGGCATTCAATCGACCTTTCACCTCCATTACTGGCTTCTGGTTGTAGGCCTCATAGAGCACCATAATGACTAACTTAAACAAGTTCAAATTTAATTAAATGAAATGACATATTTTAGTTATGAGTCAAACATTGGAGGTGAATTTTAATAGGGTCCAGGTATGATAATGGCTTGATTATCTTTTCATGTGATTATTGGCTCATAATCTGACCAAAAAAGTATTTATTAATATGTTTAAAAGGATTCAAATTTACAAAGTATGTCCTCTGACCAAAACAGAATTAAACTAAAAATCAGCAACAGCAGAGATGACAAATCATCAACATTTCTGGAAATTAAGTGTAACTCACAGATCTTATGAGAAATCCCAAAGGAAATTAGAAAATATCTTGACCTGAATGAAATTTAATAGTACAATTTATCACAATGCAGTAGATGCAGCTAAGGCAGTGCTTAAAGGAAAATAATAGCATTAAATTCTTACCTTAGAAAAGAAGAAAGGTCCTGGACTTCCCTCGTGGTTCTGTGGTTAAGAATGTGCATGCCAATGCAGGGGACACAGGTTCAGTCCTTGGTCTGGGAAGATCCTACACGCTGGGGAGTAACTAAGCCTGTGAGCCACAACTATTGAGCCCACACACTGCAATTACTGAAGCTCATGCACCGAGTCTTTGCTTTACAACAAGAGAAACCATCATAATGAAAAGCCTGCGCACCACAAGAAAGAGTAACCCCTGCTCGCTGCAACTGGAGAAAAGCCCACACGCAGTAATGAAGACCCAGCACAGCCAAAAATAAATATAAATAAATTATTTTTTAAAAAGGAAGAAGAAAGGTCTAACAGCAATACCCTAAACTTGTACCTTAGAAATTAGAAAAAAATAGAAGAACAAATTAAACCCATAGTAAGCACAAGGAAATCATAAAGAATGGAAATCAATGAAATAGAAAATGTATTAACTATAGCAGGGCTTCCCAGGTGTTGCTAGTGGTAAAGAATCCACCTGTCAGTGCAAGAGATGCAAAAGATTCCGATTCCATCCCTGGGTTGGGAAGATTCCCTGGAGTAGGAAATGGCAACCTGCTCCAGTATTCTTGCCTGAAAAGTTCCATGGACAGAGGAGCCTGGCAGGCTATGATCCATGGGGTCACAGTAGACACAACTGACCACACACACACACATAAACAATAGAGAAAAATAAATGAAACCAAACACTTTTTAAAAAGATTAATGTAACTGATTAACCTCTAGGCAGTAGGCAAACTGGTTAGGGAAAGAAGAAAAAAAAAAACCTGAGACGATATAAATTACCATGATTGGAAATGAATGAGGAAACATCTACAGATCCTATAGACCTTCAAAGAACATTAGGGAATATTGTTGTTCAGTTGCTAAGTCGTGTCTGATTCTTTGCAGCCCAATGAACTGCAGCACGTCAGGCTTCCCTATTCTTCGTTGTCTCCTGGAGTTTGCTCAAACTCATGTCCATTGAGTGAGTCCATCCAACCATCTCACCCTCTGGGAATATTAGGAACAACTTTATGCCAGTACATTCAACAACATAGAATTTCTTTAAAATTCCCTAAAAGACACAAACTTTCAAAGCTTGCTCAAGAAGGAATATATAATCTGAATAGTCTTTATGTTCATAAAGAAATAGAATTTGTGGTTTAAAAAAAAAATCCCACAAAGAAAACTATAGGTCTAGATGGCCTCAGTGGTAAATTCTACCAAACATTTTGGAAAGAGTATCTACACAATTCTACACAAACTTTTCCAAAAAATACAAGAGGAGGCAATTCTTCCAACTTATTTTAAGAGGCCAGCATTACCCTGATGCCCAAATGAGGAAAAAAAACAATTAAAAACCAAATCAAACAAACACAAACTACAAATCAATAATCTTCATGAACTTGGATATAAAAGGGCTTAACATTTAAGCAAATTAAATGCAATAGTAAATAAAAAGGCTGATATACCAAGATCAAGTTGGTTTCATCCTGAGAATGCAAAGTTAGCTTAACATTTGAAAAATAAATAAATTCCTTGGTGGTCCAGTGGTTAGGACTCCAAAAATCTCACTGCTGAGGGCCCAGATTCAATCCCTGGTCTGGGAACTTAAGTCCCACAAACTGCACAGTGTGACGCGGGACACACACACAAAACCAATGTAATTCAACACATTATATCAAAAAAACTAAAAAAGAGACATAAAAAGTACTTAGTGAAATTTACCACCCATTCATGACAAAAACTCTCAGCAAACTAGGAACAAAAGGGAAACTCCTCAATGTGATAAGGAGTAACTAATAAAACTTATATCTTTCAGTGTATCTAATACTAAAAGAATGAATGCTTCTCCATGAGATCAGGGCAAGACAAGATTATCTGCTCTCACCGCTAACACTGAATTGTTGGTCCTATGCAGTGAAATAGGCAAGAGAAATAAGAGGCATATAGATTGGAAACAGATAAAACAGTCTATATTCACAGACCATCTATGTTGAGAATCCTAAGAAATCTACTTTAAAGACTCCCACTATAGCGAATAAGAGATATTAACAAGGTGACAGAATACAAGTGAAATATACACCAACTATATAACCCAGCAATCCCACTCCCAGGGATTTTACTAAGAGAAATGAAGACATCTATCCACATGAATATTGGTAGTTAATGTTTATGGCAACTTTGTTTATAACAACACCAAACTGGAAACAATCCCGATGTCCAACATTTAGTAAATTGATACATAAATGTTGTATACCTATAAAAAGGAATAAATAAACTCAGTGATAAGAGGAAACCAATTACTGAAACATACAATATGAAAAAAATCTCAAAGTTAGCATGCTAAATGACAGAAGCTGGACAAAAATACTACTTTCTGAATAATTACACTTAGATGAAAGTCTACAAAAATCAAGTTAATAGTGACAAGATTATAGTTCAACAGGTGCTTGGGGATGGGTGGGGAGCAGACTGACTACAAAAGGGCATCAGGAAATTTTTGTGGGGATAGAAATAGTTACCGGACTATAAACGTTTACTAAAAATCGTTGGATTATAAACTCTAAAATGGTAAATTTTATTATATATAAGGTATACTTCCATAAAGCTGACAAAAAATACTGAAGGAAAAAAGTCCCACTTTCTATGAACCTGGGTCTCTTTAATCTATACAAATAGCCTGTTGTAAGAATAGCTTCAGATTTACAGAAAGTTAGTCTTTAATTAGCCCTATACACTATCTCAGGATCTTTGCACTACTGTCTCTGCTAGGAACACTTTTTTCCCCCACCAATCCCTAATTTATTAGGGATTTATTACTAAACCAACACACTAGTGAAGAAGAAACACCAACAGAAAGAGAAAAATCATCTTCCGGGGAAACATATCCAACTGTTAAGACACGTGATGTTCTCAGAGTGATATGGTAAAAGATAAGTAACCCCGACGCCGTGTGCCACTTCATAAGCAAGGCTCCTTATAGATCCAGCCTTGTTCTTCTTCTATGTCTTCCCTTGGAGTTATACCTTATTTTATTACCCTTTTCATGCAAATCCACTGAAGAATGAGATGATTCTTTTGTTTCATGACCAGGAATCACTTGATCCTGAAAGTTTTGTGAAAAGGCATGATGAGGAGCAAATTCGACTGCACACAGGATGGTGGAGACGAGGAGAGTTGCCTCTCAGGGGAAACACCCTTGTCTTCTATGCTTCTACTAGATAACTCTTTACCTGTCTTTCAGGTCTTAATTGCAATATCATGTCCTTATAAGACAACTTCTGTGAACCTTACAGACAACTTCCATGAATTTCTTCCAAATTCTCTATCACAGAGCCTGGCTTGTTCTTTTTTCAAGCACTTTATGTGACTCTGTAATTATAAATGTTCACTTCTAAATTTAATGTCTATGTTCCGGAACGTAAATTTCATGAGGTTAGAAATTGTGCCTATTTTTGTTCACAAAAGGCTATTTTTATCATGATAGACAGATAGAAGGCTGAAGATTAATATTTACCTGAAATGAAGAGCTCTCACTAAATGACAATGAAATGATATTAGGTTAATGCTTAAGATTAGCTTAGATTTTAAATAGGCAATTTACAGAAGAACCAATAATCACATGAAAAGATGATCAAACCTATTAACAGGCTTGTACTCTCACACCATATGTACAAATAAATCTCAGGTATATTTAAAAAATAAAGAAAAATAACATTTAGATGTTCTGGTAGAAAGAATAATGACCCCTCAAAGATGTCTACACCCTAATTCCTGGAACCTATAAATATGTTATCTGACACAGCAAAAGAACTTCAGAGATATGATTAAGGACCTTGAGGTCCTTGAGGGAAATTATCCTGTAGATCTTGAAAACTGAAGAATCTTTCTTGGTTGAATTAGAGACATGAAGACCAGAGAAGGGGGAAAAAATGTGAACATTAGAAGGACCTGACAGGCCAGTGATGGCTTTGAAGATGAAGAAAGGAGAGAGGCAAGGAATGTGGTTGACCTCTAGAAGCTGAGAACATCCCTCTGTGGAAAACTGACAAGGAAATGGAGGTCCTGCAGTGCAAGAAAGTAAATTCTGCCAACAACTCAAATGAGCAAGGAAACAGATTCTCCCTAGAGCCTCTAGAAAGGAATGCAGCACTCATAATGCCTTGTTTTCAGCCCGGTGAAACCTCTGTGTGTGTGACTTCTGACTTATTACAAATTGTAAGATGACAACTTAGTGAGAAGTTTTTTATGGTAGTAATAGAAAACTAATACAGGTGTCTACATGAACACCTGGTGGAGTGCCTACCTGAACACCTGGTGGAGTGCAGAGAACTCTCTAAATAAAGCCAGATACCTCAATTTCTATTTTACCATCTGAGCCACCAGGGAAGCCTCAATTTCTATTTTAAAAAGATATGCATCTTTGATCTTAGTTTTTAAAACATATGGAAAAAAATACCATAAATGAAATTGACAATAAATTGGGGAAATAGTTGCAATGCTGATAACTGACAGTTTTTAAAAAGTTTTAAAAAAGAAAATACACAAAGAGCACATCCAAACAGTCAATACATATGAGAAAAGATGGACAGCCTCTCCAATATTCAGTTGAAGTGAATGAAATAAAGGAGATAACTTTCCTCTATCACATTGGCACATATGATAAAGGATAAAAACACTATTCGTGGAAATGAGAGTTAATGTAGCTTTTAAAGAAAGTTGACTAGTAACAGCTATTGAAATACACATACTCTTTGACCATCTCCTAAAAGCAAGCTGGCTGAAAAGTTATATATGTGTGTGTGTGTGTGTGTGTGTGTGTCCCTCCCTAGCTCATTAAAAACAGACAAGTAAATAAAGTTCTGTGTGTATATTTATGTTTCTAAATGCAACAGAGAAAAGTATAGAAAAATACAACATTAGTTTGTATTTTTATAAACTCTCAATTTATATAATTTGGGGAAAAACAAGTGAAGGATATCTTAAAACACACACATAAACTTTAAAAAAGCACAGTGTTTGACTCATAAATCTGGGTTGAAGAGTAAATATATTTTTCTAATTGAGATATAGTTGATTTAAAATGTTGTGTTAGTTTCAGGTATACAGCACAGTGATTCATGCATATATATATACTTTTTCATATTCTTCTCCATTATAGGTTATTACAAGGTTATATAGTTCCCTGTGCTATATAGGTCCTTCCTTATCTATTTTATATTGTTTATATATTTTTATATTATTTATTTTATATATAGTAGTATGGATCTGTTTTATTATTTATTTATTTCTATTTTTGGCTGTGTTGGGTCTTCGCTGTTGCATTCAGGCTTTCTCTAGTTGCTATACACAAGCTCAGAAGTTGTGGCTCAAGGGCTCTAGAGTTTTGGTGCATGAGCTTAGTTGCCCCACAGCAAGTGGAATCTTCCCAGACCAAGAATTGAACCCATGTCCCCTGCAAGTGGATTCTTAACCGCTGTACCACTGGGGAAGTCCAAGAGTAACTATATTTTAAATGAACAGAACACTGCCCTCTCCTGCCCCTCACTCAAATAAGGGCCCTCTGCAGGGTCCGGGGGCCTGTTTTCTGACACTTTGTATGATGGCTTCTGGCTCCTCTGTTTTCCCCTCTGGAATGTGTGGCTCCCTGAGTACAGGATATGCCTAAATTGTAGTCATCACTCTACTTCTCAGTGCTTAGCAGTTAACGTTTTCTGAATGAATCTTAAAAAAAAAACCCCACAAACCTTATTTCAATTATCTGCTGCTGAAAAACAAACCATGGCAAATGTAAAGTGATTATTTCTCATGGTTCTGTGGGGTTGCTGAGGGCATCCCTGTGCTTCCCATGGTGTTGGCTGGAGCTCCATGATGGTTGGCATGTCCAGAATGGCTTTCCTTACATGGTGAGGAGTCCAGAGCTGTTGGCCATTTGACTTGATTCTCTCTGTGTGAATGGATGAATTCTTTAATGAAAAGACTCTCACAGAAACAGATATCCAAACTGCCAATAAACATATGAAAAAGTGCTCAACCTCACTAATCTTCAAAGAAATGCACATTAAAATCACCTCTTACCCATTAGAATGAAAGCTATTTAAAATAAAACAAACCAGGAAATAGCAAGTGTTGAGGATGTGGAAAAATTTAAGTCGAATGCACTGTTGGTGGGAATGTAAAAATGGGGCAGCCCCTATGGAAAACAGTATAGAAGTTCCTCAAAAAATTATAAATAGAACTATTGAGCAATCCCATTTCTGAGTATATACACAAGAGAATTGAAAAGTAGGATCTTAAAGAGATATTTGGGGCTTCCCTCGTAGTTCAGTCAGTAAAGAGTCTGCCTGCAGTGCAGGAGACCCAGGAAGATCCCCTGGAGAAGGAAATGGCAACCCACTCCAGTATTCTTGCCTGGGGAATCCCATGGACAGAGAGCCTGGCAGGCTACAGGTCGCAAGAGTCGGACACAACTTTGTGACTACACCAAAGAGATATTTACACACTCATATTCACAGCAGCATTAATCACAATAGTGGAAAGGTAAAAGAAACCCAGATGTCCATCAGCAGATGAATGAATAAAGAAAACGTGGTATATACATACAATGGGATATTATTCAACTTAAAAAAATAAGGAAATCTTGGCATATGTTGTAACACAGATAAACTCTGAAGATATTAAATGAGGCAGTCACAAAAAGACAAATACTATATATATGATTCTATGTACGTGAGCTATCTAAAGTAGTCAAACTCACAGAAACAGAAAGTAGGATGGTGGAAGGGGGATCTGTTGATCGGTGGATATTTTATGTTATAAATTTTATAAAAGTTATTTATTTTACCACTTTTTAAAGATGCATGCACATATATACATACAGTGCAACATCATTATATATCCCCATAATAACTAAAATGAACAATACAGATAATGTCAGGTATTGGAAGCGATATGGATCTCTCATACATTGCTGGTGGGTGTATAAATTAGTTAACCACTTTGGAAAACTGTCAGTTTCTATCGAAGATAAACATACCCCTACCCTATAAGCCAGCATTTCCACTCCTGAGTCTCTTAAGTGTAGGTATCCATCAAAAAATACATGGACACAAATACTGTTATTCATAGTGGCTTTTTTATAGTACTGTAAACAACTCAAATGTCCACAAAGAAAAGAATAAATAAATATATTGGTATATATTCAAACAATGGAATATGGCATTAAATGGAATAAGGCAATAAAAAATGAGCTACTGTAACACAGTGACATGGATAAATCTCACACATATAATATTGAGCAGATGAAGCCAAACATGAAAGATTACATATCATGACTTCATATATATGAAGTTCAAGGACAGACAAAACTTATCTATGGTGATAGAAGACAGAATTATGGTTCCTTCTGAGGGTTATGGACGACAATGTTATAAGGGAAGGTTGGAAATATCTCAATTTAGGTACATGCATACATAGGCAAAAATACATGGAGCCACACACTTAAATTAACAGTTTTTGCTGCATTATCAATAAAAATGCAGAAAAGTAGACTCATCCACTGAGCAAACTTAAATGTTGTCATATTTCTACACTCATATTTAAGAGGCCTCAGAATAAAATCATCATTTGGATGTCTTCAGTGTAAGCTAACCAGAACCTGTGAATCAGTGGAAAGGCAGAGGCAAACAATTCATCTCGCCTGCTCCCCCATTTTACAGGGAAACAAACTGAGTCCAAAGTGAGGTAGGTGGTGAGGGCTTAAGTTAGTGGCAGAGGCCAGGCCTAGAACTCAGATCTGAGACACATCATACCTGCCCCCCACCACCAATCATTTGCAGAAGAGGCTGGATTCTGACTGGATCCCTATCCCCCACACTTCCCTGGTGGTTCAGAGGGTAAAGAATCTGCCTGTAATGCTGGAGGCCGTGGTTCAAGCCCTGGGTCGGGAAGATCCCCTGGAGAAGGGAATGGCAACCCATTCCAGTATTTTTCCCTGGAGAATTTCATAGACAGAGAAGGCTGGCAGGCTGCAGTCCATGGGGGTCGCAGAGTCAGACATGGCTGAGCGACTAACACTAACTAACCAGCCCCACGCTGGCTGTGGAAGGCTTACAACAGTCTGAGGCCTGGCAAACAGGGCAGTTCCTGGAGCCCGACCAATTGGGAGTTAGGACGCTTAGAACTCAAATTGTGGCAGTTTTCACAGATAATAGGTTAAGTTGAAACCTCTATTGGCGGCTGAGAGAAAAATAAAAAGGGCCTGTGGTTTCAGGAAGGCGCTTCAGCGACCCGAAAGAACAACACAAAGGAGTCCTAAGGGCTGGGATGGAAAGTGAAACGTACAAGCTCTTCCTCTGACCTTGGCCAAGGTCGTTCCCTCTGACCTCACCTGTCCTGTTCATTCAATGGGGGAAGGTCCCACTTAAGGCCCCGGGAACTGAAGAAGGAAGGCAGGTAGAAGGGCAGCACTCAGTCTGGTGCCGACCCCCAGGCGGTCTGAGCCCCAAGGCGGGCGGAGCCGCAGGAGGGGAGCCGGGAAATCTCCCCGGGTGCCGCACCAGCGAGAGAAGGGCTGCAACCTGGCGAGGGACTGGGTGAGGTGGGGGGGGGGGGGGGTCGGAGGAGGGGTCCTCCGCCCTGTCTGCCGCCTCCTGCCGAGGTCAGGGCGCCCCCTCCTCTTCTCAGACTCCTGCGTCCTCGCCCCTCCCGCTCACATTCCCAACTCCCGAAGACAACTTGTCGCTCACTTCAGAAGCCCGGGGCTTCTTTCTGTCCCCCGACTCTGCTTTCTTCCACTTCTTTTGTCTATTTCTGCATTTGACCGCTTCTCTGGGAGCTTTCCTCGAATTCTCTTCCCTATAGTCTGTAATACGCTCCCCACCCCCCAACCCCACCTCGCCTTTGCCTCCCTCTCTATCTCTCCACACAGAGACACACACACACTCACGCACACACACACTCTCACACCCTCTCTTTTCTCTGCCGGCCATCTCGGCGCCTTTCCTCTGCGGCCCTGCCCTTCCAGAAGCAGGCAAGGCCCATCCTGGGAACCGCCGCTCCTCGATCCGACGGCGCCCCAGGGAGGGGCAGGTGAGACCGGCGGGAGCCCGGCCCGGGCGGCCGCGGAGGAAGGTGGCACCCGCGCGCCCGCGCCGCCCCGGCCCGGTCCTCGCCGCCCCTGCCCCACGCTCTCTGGCGCCAGGGAAACCAGGATGCACGGGTCCCTTCGCGCCCCCGCGCCGTCGGCGCCGCCGCCCCAGACCTGGATGCTGCTCCCGGGGGCCTCCCAGGGCGGGGGAGGGGGCGGCGACCGGCAGCAGCCTCACCCCAGGCCCCGGCGCCGTCACCTCCGTCCCCAGGCTCGGTCGTGGCCACCCCGGGTTCCTGCAGCCCTGGAAGACGCGCGGAGGACGGCGCGGTCCGGAGAGGTAGGTAGACGCTTCCCGCCTCCCACCGGCCGCCGGGGGCCGGGACCACGCAGCTCGGAGCGGAGGCGCAAAGAGCCTTCTGGGGATGGGCAGTCCCCCGGCCGCACTTGGAGCGCCGAGAGATCGCGGCGGGGGTAGATTACCCGGGGCCACCAGCTCACCTTGAGTTCTGGACCGATCCAGCCTCCCGGTGGGGTCTGGGGCGTACCCGCAACCCCCGCTGGCTCCCACCCGACTGCTCTCCAGGCGAAGGTGTGTTGAGGGGGGCAGTGAATCGCCTCCCATCCTTCCCGCGCGCCGCTGGCTCCCCGCTGCCGGGTGCTGAGTGCAGCCTTGGGCCCTCTCCGCGGGGTCTCCCGGTTCAGAGTCCCGGATTCCAAGAGGAGAGAGACAGAGTCGGGGACCCGCGGCCCCGACCCGTCTTGTGGTGGTGGTCGCTTGGAAAGGGACAGTGGTTATTCTTTCTCCACAGAAATTAGAAATTGGCCTGGAACGCTGCTTTCGGATGGGAGCCTCCAGGCCCCCAAGATGCAGACTCAGCTCTCATTCCAGCAGCCCCCTAGAAGGGATGAAGGGAGAATGTTTGGGGAGAGTCTTGCTTCAGACTCTCTTTCCACGTAGGGAGGGGACCAAGATTTCGTTGCTGACTGTGCTGAGGCTCCCAGGGCCTTCTGCCTGGGAGAGCCTGTGTCTGAATCTGAAGGGATGCCAGGCGCCGCCATCTTACTAGAAATTCACACTCACAAAATGATGCTCGTGCTTTTTTGTCCAGGGGCTTGTTGTTTATGGGAGGGGGCAGAAGTCAGAGAAAGGATCTCAATCTGTATGGACTGGGCCAACACAAAATTACTGGCCTCTGAAAAGGCATGTAGAGAGAAGCAGGCATAAAGGGGCTGCATGGTGGGTATTTCAAGGTCTTCTAGGAATTGGTAACTCTTAGGAGTCAGAGCAATCCTGGGTCAGGGCAGCTGTGCCTCTCAGAGTATTAAGCCATCCTGTAAAGGTTGAGGATAGAGGATTCATGAAAACATGCAAAAGAGACAGGAAATGATGTTTTCCCAACTGTGCTCAGCAATAAAGGTAGCAGACAGGAAATTCATATTTTCACCTATATACACTCCCCTTCAAAAATGAATGGTACACATGTATATTTCACATATTCTATTTATGTTAAATGTGGAAACATATGACAGAATCGTACTTTCCGATATTAGTAGAAGCACAAAGACCCATAATGGGGAGGAGTTGTTCCCTTAGAGAAAGTCCAGATTCTTGGAGGAAGGGAGTTTGGTGGAAACTCCTTTGTAACACTGTAGTCATTAGGAAGTTCAGGACTTTTCCTGATATGACCTTTCCTCTAAATCCCCTTCTGGAGCTGCAGCTCCTCCATTTCCCTAGACTCTGGAGCACTTGGCTCCAAGTCCAGAGAGGCCTCCTCACTCCCCCAGCCTAGAAAAATGAAGCCCCTTTCTACTCTCAATCATATTGCCCTGGGCTCCCAGGGAGGCAGTTGCTCTTAGCCATCTGCCAGGGTTTAGAGCCACTACCTCAAGACACACATACCCCCACAAACAAGCTGTGTGCCCCAGAGAAATGCAAGGAAAGACTTTACTAGACCCAGGCAAGGCACCACAGGAGACCTTGGAGACCCTTAAGAGCCCCACACTCTTCCACACTGCAGTTGAGGAGACCCAGACTCCTACCCCTACAATCCCCAGAGGATGGTTCTGCCTTCTCACTGCCTCAGAGGCACTGACCCCATGACTCAGTCAGCTGAGAATTTAGTCTCTCACTCACCTGGCCTCCAACTTCTCTTCCTGGCCTGATTAAAACAAGCATCAGGCTTCACATGCTGTTGGATGAGAATGGGAGGTTGATTATTTTAATCCGTTGGAATCTCTCCTTCCATTTCTCCTTCCTCATCGCTCTCTTACTCTTGGGTTTTGTCTTCTCTTTCTTCTCAAACATAGAAAGACAGAAGAATCCATAGGTTTTCTGAACTCAGAAGGACTATTTGACCCATCCAGGCAGCACCCAGAACTGATCTGAAGCACCAAGTCCTCATAGGAGACCATGCCCTGCAATGCTTTAGAGGTTAATTTGATTCCACAATGCCCCTCACCCCAAGATCCAAAGGCACCATTTTCCTTAAGAGGAGCTAAGGATTTGGGGCTTCTGCAGTTTTCAAAAATTAGGAAGAAGAAGAAAAATTGCTGTAGTTATTCAGGTGGCCAGGTGTGGAGAGAGCAGACCTGGACTCACAGAGAAATGAGTCCTCAGAACTGACAGGGTTGAGGGGCCAAGCCTGACACAGACTGAGACTTGGTGGGGGCAGATTTGCCCCCTGACCCAGCCGGCAGGGGATGCCAGGCTGTTCACCAGGTGGAGGTGAGATCAGGGGACAGGTTCTTCTCCTGCTTTAATGCCCTAAGGGCCCCAGAGCTCCCAAATTAAGAATAACAGAAAGGAAAACATCCAGATTTGTATTCTGCTTAGGCACCCCGACCTGTCCTGAACGCAGTGAAGAAAATCTGTCTCCTGGCTGACTGGCAAATTTGCATGCTCCATTTTGGCAATATGTGGATGGGTGTCCAGAGCTCAGTGTCTAGGACACTAGACTGCAGAGTGGGGCCTCTCACCTCCTTTCCCCATGCCCCCCATGATTCTTCTCCCAGAGCTTCTCAGGAGATGACGAAGGCTTTCTTGTAGAGTCATGAAATCCCACAATTTCAGGGGATTTCAGAGTCCTTGACCATCATGTTAACAACTCCTATTTGGACTCATCGGAGAACTCAGTATCTGGAAAATTCTGAAACCAAATATGGCCAGTTAGGTCTTCACTTTTTTCTATTTAGCTGAAAACTGGGTGCTTACCAGGTCCACCTCCTATGGAAGTACCCAGGTTATTGCTCCTTTCTCACCACTGACTGTAAGGAGTAGGGCAGTGGGGCTTTCTTAGGAAGATGCTGAAGTGGCTGCCCTCAGCCCACTTTCCCTTCTTCCTTCTGTCCCTGCCTCAGCCTTAGTTATAGGAAAACAGCCTCTACCTTGCAGGGGTAATTAAGGCCAAAGTGCCACCACCCCATCTTATCTTGGGGTGACTCTGAGTCACCCCCTTTTCATTCTGGGCTACTGTGCAAGGCTGTATCGGCAGGAGTGGAGATGAGGGCTTAATCCCAAATTACCTGGATATTAAGTAACAATAATGAGAAAAACAACTATGAATTCCTGAGCCTCTACCATCCTGGAAAGTTCCTCCTTAACCTACGGTGGAAGCCCCCGGCCCATTGGACTCGAAAGGACTGGTCAGAATGCCCGAAACTCTTCTGGAGCGAGGGGTCAATATCCAGGGACCTTGTCCATTGAAACAAAAAAAAGGAAGAGGGTCCAAATTTCTACTCGTTAAACCCCTTACCTCTTCGTCAATCCGTTAGCTCCCTGGCCGAGGTGAGCCTGGATCCTGAGCTCTGATGTGAACCAGGGGGAATGAGGCTCCACAAGTTGCCGCGGCTCCAGGGAGACAGTGCGCACTGCAGTGGGACTAGGTCTCCTGGGGACTGGGTGCCTGGAGAAGTCGTGGTGGAAGGATTTGCCTCCGTTACGCACCTCGGTCCCGACTCCGGACGTTTGTGGAACTGCGCGGAACACACCAAGTCCTAGCTAGGGCTCCCTGGCGCTGGGCCAGCGCGGCGGCCCCCGACGGCGGGCATCCCGCGGCGCTGGGCTGGGGGTTAGCACCTTTGCCTACCGGCTGCGCGCGGGGTGGAGCTCAGTGCCGGGCGCTGGCCTGGTTGTGGGCAGGAGAATAGGAAGGTCGCCAGGCCGGGAGGCAGCCAAGCCGGAGCAGCAGAGTTGGCGTCCGGAGGAGGGTCAGGGGCACCTCGGGATTCCGCTCGCCTCCAGCCGCACCGCCGACCGCCCAGCCGCAGGTTGGCGCCGCTGGGGTGGGATCTGGAATCCTGGGAGGATCTAGCACCGAGCTTCGGCCCTCTGGAGGCGGGAGCCAGGCTGAAGGATTAGAAATGAGGCTTTCAAACCCGGCTGAAGCGTCCGGAAATGGCATTTTCGGAGCGGAGGGAGGTCGCAGTTACAAGATGACCCCGTCTTCCCTGGGACGCCTCAACGCCAAAGGCCTGTAGGTGCACAACCTCCACGGTTTAAGGAGAGGAGACACAGTGGGATGGGGGCTCCGTCCATCCTCCATCTCAGGGAGCGACTCGCCCTAAGAGGACTGTTGGAAACCGCACGGATGGAGGACGGAGGCTGGGGCGGGGCCCCCCCTTTCCGAGGGAGAGTGGCGTTCTTGCTCTCCTGCTCCGAGGGGGCGTGGGTCCTAGTCTCTGGGTCCCCGCACTCAGCCGCCCCTCAGGAACAGTCCATTTGCTCCCTCCCGGCCGCCTGCACTATTGCCCCCGTTTCCTGGCCCGGGATTTCCCGTCCCCTGCCCTTCCTCACCACAAATAATAAACAAACTGGAGAAACCTGCCGGGTCCCAGCGGAGGGGCACCTCTCTCCTCTCGAGGCGGCTGATTAATTAATCAGAGCCTTAAGGAGATCTAGGAGTTGTACGAGGCGTTTTAGAACGAGGGGCCGCTCATTAACCTCCCTGTAAAGATGGGAGGAGGACGCCCCCGGCCGCCTCTGAGGCCCCTCTGGGTCCTTCTCAGCACGCGGGTTTCGGCCTCTCCACCTGCGCGCCGCGCTCCAGCTCCCGCTTTCCTGCCCCAGCCCCCGTTTTCCTGCCCGGCTGCTTCACTTCGTTCTTTGTGATTCTGATTCTCTATCTTCTCTCTGGCCCTTCCCGGGTGGCTCAGACAGTAAGGAATCCGCCTGCAATGCAGGAGACGAGGCCCCTTTCTTTGTGTCTGCTTCTGTCTACCTGTCCTGCTGAATCTCGCGCCCTTCTCCGTGCCCAGCCTGGACCAAGAGAACTTTAAGGTCATGGCGAGTGGCCCCGGCTAGCGGTGTCTAAGACGGGGCATTATAGGCCTGGGTGGAGCTGAGGGAGCTGGAGATCCGGGCAATAGTCCCCTCCCCGACCCCATCCCTCCAAGAGGAGGGCATTTGTGAAGGGAAAACAGATCCTGAAACTTTCGGCTCTCTTTCGGTATGGACAAGGCATCAAATGGCTGAAGATCCACACTCCAGAGGAGTAAAGCTCCATTTCATTTTTATTATAGACACACAGACCTTGCACATCCTTTTACATGGGAAAGGGTGCACACAAGAGGTAGGGACTGGGTGTTGTGGGCTGCCTGTCTCAGTCCTGGGGTCCTCAACCCCTGTGAGCCAGTACCTCTGTGGAAGGCTATCCATGTGACCTTGGTGCACACAATTGTTTGTCGGCTCCTTTTATTTATCTTGTCAGATACTTGTCTATTTCACTGCCTCCCTCAGCGTCCTATTTGTGATACGTGTATGTGAATAGTAAAGGAAATAGCAAGCCACTCCAGTAGTCTTGCCTGAAAAATCCCATGGACAGAGGAGCCTGGAGGCTAAAGTCCAATGGATCGTGACAAGTTGGACATGACTGAGCAATTTAGCACAAGCACAGGTGAATAAAAAGTTCCTAGCATTTGGGGGATCACTTGCCCATACTTTAAAATCTGATTTAAAAAAACTTTCCTTCTCCCCACGGGAAAAGAAACGCACTGACATAGTACTCACCAAACCCTACAATTTCAGAAGGTTTTAGACCCTTTGGATTCCAGGTTATGAACTCCTATTTGGAATCCTGAGACCAAATACGGTCAGTTAACTCAGGGCTTCACTTCCCCCTGTGGCTGCTGTCTTGGTGTTTGCCAGGTCAGCCTCACCTTTAAGAACACCCTTGCAGCTGTGCTTCTCTCCCCACCACTACTGGTGGGGTCTGGGTTCCCAGTATAGCTGGTCTTTCTTCCCTCCCTGGATCTGTATGCTTGAGAAAGTGTGGAGAAACTTTGGTGGGGTGCTGGGGCAAAGCAGATCTTGGACCCCCCCAAGAGTGGGACCAACTGCTGGAGGGATACCAGGCTTGAGCAGCCTCCCAGGGAATAAGAAACATGCTGGAACTCCTGGGAAGGGAAGGCTGTTTGACAACAACCCCCTAGATAATGCTGTCTGTGAGCCCAGCAAATGTTTTTTTGTGTCCCTTACTGATCTACCTATTCGTTTTTGTTGGATATCCCAACTCTTTGTGGGACTGGAGACAGCCAAGTTTAGAAGCTGGGGGTGGTGGGTGGGGTGGCGGTGGTGGATACACTGAGCTAAAAGGGGAAGACATTGCTCCCAAATATTTCTGTAATCCTTAGTAGGAGCCAAGCAGCAGGTGGCCCCTGACAAGCCTCAGAGACCTCCTAGTTTCATCTAAACTCACTCGATGTTTGAGACTTGTTTAGACTTTTTTCTTTCTCTCCAGTCTATTAATAGTAAAAGCTTCCTGGCCTTCTCTTCACTCCTTTCAGTTGACCAAACCATACCTCCCAGAAGAAAAAATCAGGTTTCTTTGGGGTCTGGGTAGTGAAGAAACTTCCTTCTTCTTGGACCACGTTCAGACAAATTAAGGCAACTGGAAATTATTGACTTTATTGCATCCTCCCGCTACACACACACTCCACCCCTCAACTGCCTACACATTTCAAGCAAATGTGACTGTGGGCAGGAAAGATCCCAACCCACTCATGGTTGCCCCTCTCTGAGCTGGCACAACCACCACCTACCAGCCACAGCAGTTTGGGGCTGGAACAAGAAGCCAATGGTTGGCTAATAGTATTCAGACCCCTGCCTGAAAATGAAAGATAAACCATTTTCTGCTTGGGACAACTTAAACTGAATAATTCTGGCTGTGAACACCTGACCTAAATGCTTTTAATCAGAGCAGAAGAAATATATGCCTGTTTGTTCTCTCCTTTACTAATTAAAAAAGCTAATTGGTGTTCTTAAAAACTTCCAACTGAGGGTCAGGAGCCTGTAGTCATCTCTCCTCCCCTCTTCATGCCCCTCTGCCCCACCCCTCCCCCCACAAGGCCATCCCCACCGTGGAGTTGGCCTCTTTCTGACAGACAATGGGAGGGGGATGCCCAGACCATCTGGCTCCTCCCCTGCATGGGGACTTTGGCTCTGAAAAGGCAATGCTGTCATTGGCCAGAAGTTCTTGCCCAGCAGGGTTGTCCCCCTTCCCAGGCCTCTGGACTAGTTTCTGGGAGCAGAGACTTCTGGATGGCTACAAGTCAGCAAGGCTAACTGGTGGGGGGCAGCTCTCACTGGAGCTCCAGAGCTCTCAGCCCAGCGCTGGGCACACAGTGAGCACTCAGGAAATGTTTGTTGAACACAGAATGAAAGTTCCCACCAGGCAAAGGTCTGTGGCTTGTCTGGGGAGCCTCTGAGGCTGGTTCATCAGGGAGCGCCAAGACCTCCTGGCTGCCCAGGAAACAAGCAAGACCTGGTTTTTCTCAAGCATTTCTCAGATGTTCTGTTTTCATTTCAGCTTTACGGGGCCTCTATTTCTTTTCTACCCATTCTCTAGGGTAGGCTCTTGCTCACTGCAGCAATGGGAAAAGGCTCATTGAGAAGTCCGATGAGAATATACCACCACTCCCCAGACCTTTCCCCCACCAGATCCAGATACTTCAGGCTAAAGAGAGTTTGAACCTGAAATGAGCCAGATAATTGCCCCAATTCTCTGTTCCTTATTGAAGAGGTAGTTACAGGCCAAGGGGTTCAAGGGGCCTCACTTTTATGGACATGGCTGTAAGTCAAAAGAATACATTATACATATACAGGCTGAGAGGCACACCCTCCAACCTAGACTGGTTCTCTGAGAACAAAGCAGACTTCCTCCTCTTTCCCTGGTTCCTCTCTCCTCCACCTCTTTTCTCCTCCTCCTGTTATTAACAGTTCCTTTTTACTCCTTGTTCATTAGGCATTGTGCTAAATCCTCGACATGTTGTACATTAATTAAACCTTACAACAATCCAAAGAGTTAAGACTTCTAGATTTTGCTGATGCAAAGAAACTGAGTTACTTTTCCAGGCATGAAGCGTGTGCGTGTGCGTGTGTGTGTGTAAAATAATGTTGATGTGGTACTGGCAGATCTGAATGCTCAAGTGGCATAATGAGGATGGAAATAAAGAACAATGACGATGAAAAGATCTTCAAAGTTTTTGAAACTTGGAATATTTTTATAGAACGCAGTTCCTCCTGCCCTAAAATGAACAAAGAAGTGCTACAATTAACTGGCTAATTCCGAGCCCCAAATGCTTCCCCTTGAAATGGGTGGATAATGAGGCCCACAGTATGTTCGCAGTTGAATTCGCCTGATGTTGCTCCATCCTCCCCACCCCCCAACTTTGCAAATCGATTGGGCAATCACAGTGAGAATTGCAGACGCTATCCGCACAGACTCACACATACACACACTCACATACACAGGAATGCTGACACACACAGACCCGACTTTATCCTGCCTCCGGAGTCTTTTATGACTCAGCCTCAGGAATGAAAATAGAATTTGGAGCAGAATAATGTGCCCGAGGCCGAGTGGGGCGCAGCTGCTCCAGATGTGCGCTCAGTAATTAGAACCCCTGCCTGTCTGGGAGATCAGCTTCCCCCGGGGCCCAGACCTCGGCAGCCGCTGCATCCTGCAGTCTCCTCCATGGTAGTGCGTGCCCTTTGCTGCTCTGGCCCCAGTGGCCCCCTTGCCTCTCTTCTTTTCTCCCTTTCCCACAGGGAAGTCTCTGGGAATTCTGTCCGAAGACTAACTTTGGAGAATCTTCTCTTAGAGGGCTCATCAGTATAAAATGATATCTCTGCTTTGGGAGACAGCAACTCCAGTTCCTCCCAACCTCTTCTTCTCAAGTTCTGGATGTCTCTGAACTCAGGCTCAGAGGGACTGGGTCCTGAACAGGCTTCTTTTCCGTTAAGTGTAAGTGAAAGTCGCTCAGTCATGTCCGATTCTTTGTGACCCCATGGACTATACAGTCTATGGAATTCTCCAGGCCAGAATACTGGAGTGGATAGCCTTTCCCTTCTCCAAGGGATCTGAATCTTCCCAACCCAGGGATCGAACCCAGGTTTCCTGCATTGCAGGCAAATTCTTTACCAGCTGAGCCACAAGGGAAGCCCAAGAATACTGAAGTGGGGTAGCCTATCTCTTCTCCAGCAAATCTTCCTGGCCCAGGAATTGAACCAGGATCTCCTGCATTGCAGACAGATTCTTTACCAACTGAGCTACGAGGGAAGCCCTTCTTTTCCCTTAGCCCCTATAACTGGTCCCATTCAAGCCAAAGAGAGTGGCCCAAATGCCTACTCTAAAAGCCCCTCTCTTTGGGGTTTATGGGACAGTCATATCAGGCATCTTCTCTTAGTCATGGGGTCTCTTTTACAACGTGATCAGACCTTACAATATCCCTGTATAGTAGGTTGTTTTCATCCAGGCCTTTGAAAGCCTAAAACACTTGCCCATGATCACACACAGCTAGGGAGGTGACAGCAGCTTTGAGCTAACCAGTCCTGGAAGAGAAGGGGCAGGACCCATCTTGGCTCCTGATCTTAGCTGAGTCACTCCTATGTCTGTCTCCAATTCCCTATGTGTCCCCCCAAATCTTAAATCCAGGAGATACCAAACTTCCAGTATAGACAACTTCCAAAGTCTGTTATTCTGGAGATGAACTTTGCTTACAAGAAAGACATTTTTGCTGGGGCCATCATAATTTGGAATAAAAACATTACATTCGGAGTAGAGGACATGTCCTCCAACCCTCCTTGGCCATTCTAAATAGCTGCTCTGATTTGGGGTTAACCACTTAATTTCTTCGGGCCTCAGTGACTTCTTTTGCAAGTTATGGGAGGGGGTTAAAGCTTCTGGCACTGCCCCTGAGTCGGCTTCCGGAGAGATCAAAGGAGATTTGGGCTGTGGAAGGCTCCCTAGAGTCGGGGATGCGGTAGGGGGTTGGGAGCGGATGGAGCCATGATTAGCTGTGGATTCCTTTCCCAGTCCTCACTCGTTTAATCGTGTTTCTTTTGCTTGGCAGAGGGCGCCAAAGGCGACACGCCGGCGGCCAGCTCCAGGCCAAGCCCAGGGCGTCTGCAGGCCCCTTCACCCAGCGCGGGACACAAAGCTGCGGGAGGAGGATCTTCTTCAGCGCGGACTCAACGCCAGGCCGCCGCCTAGAGGTCGGCAGCGGCCACAGCCCCATCCGCCAGCGACCTCAGAGCTGCTTCCGCAGCCGACCCAGAAATTGGGGTGGGCAGGGAGCGAATTCAGCTCGGGTTTCAGGAGCACGGCCTCTGGCACCTTTGACTCGTCTGAGACAGCCCCCGCTTAATGAACCCTAGGAAGGGACGCGGACCTGAAAGGCCCCAAAATATTTATTCTTGTAATTCTCACTAAATGGGAGGGGGCGGTGATGTCTCAATTTCTGTTCCTTTGAGGATCCGGTGTTGGGCATCTCGTCTGTCTACGCTGTTTCATCTCGCCCTCCAAGTTGTTCACTCTCCACCAATTATGCTAGAACTCTGCTTTATCTTCCAGGAGGGACTGGAGTAGGAAAAAGTCTCCTCCAAATCCAACAGCTTGATACCTACATTTTCAATTTTCAGAATAACTTGGAAATGGGCATGCTTTTGGAAAACTGTTAAGGGTGAAAAGAAACATTGCCTAAGTGGCCTTTACTCACTCAGTGACCATCAACTAGTGTATGAGAGACTTTCAGGAGGTTGCTTGTTGGCACCACCTCCCCTGTTGCTGGGTATCTGGTGAGCATTTGAAAATTGACTCTGGGGCCAGGTGACCTCCGGATGAAAAAGGCTGCCCAGCATCTATGGTTTTAGGTGCTGGAGGCCCCATGCAGAGTTTAATTTTTAAACTGAAATTCACTGCCTGGGTTTCTGGGATGGGGTAAAGGGAAACCAGAAAGCCTGCGAAAAGTGTGTGCTCAGGTATGTCATTCTAAGGCTGTGGTCCCTTCCGTTTTTCCAGATTCCACAGAGACTGAGGTCAGCAATGGGCAGGGAGCCAGCACACTGACCTGTCTCTACCCCCCTCACCCCCACAACCTAGGGGGGCAGGGGTGGGCAACAACACTCTAGAATGGTATGGAAACTACTACCCCTCAGGTCTGCCCTTCTGTCACTAACAACTCTCAGAGGCAAATCCTCTATGATAGAAGGAGTGACTGTTTAGTAAAAAAAAAAAAAAAAGTGTACAGCAAGACGAAGAGTGAAAAGAGGGGAGTGGGGCACATGCTGGAGGGGCCGCCCCATGCATATCCTGGAATATGAATGTTGGGATAGAAACAAGTTACTTCCTGTCTTCCAGCTGTTAATGAGCTCCCAGCTTCCTCCTCCTTGGTGAAGGGGAAGGGTCCAGAGGGCATTCCCCTCCCCTTGCCAGCTGAGGCAGAGTGGGACTGCCTGAAGCAGAGCTGGCCTTTCAGAAAATTTGGAAACTGTAAGCCACAGCTTCATATTTTCCCTGTCCATGCCACTTTTAATCCATTTTTTAAAATCCCCAGTAATATTCTGGGGCCTTTTCCTGGAGGGGTAGGTGGTGGAGTTCATGAGTCGGGCAGGGTCACACCTGTGTGTCTGTGTGAGAAGGTGAGCATCAGTGCACCAGACTCCACCTGCATCTGCAGCCGGGCCTCAATCCTGTACACAAACCTCTCCAGAGCCTGTTAGACCCGAATCCTTGGTTGTTTTCTCTTGTTTTGTTTTGTGAATAACTAGTGGGGCACGCTGGAATTCCTTTGCTCTCCCACCCTGAAGCGCACCTAACCAGACCCCTTCATCAGATAAAGTGAGCAAGAAATCAGTAACTTCACTCCCAATTATCTGGAGCCAAGGCGAAAGGGATTTTTCTCAGTTTTGGTTCACGCTGTCGAAATGCCAGTCCAAATCCGGATTCCACAAAGTTTGTAAAAACAAAGCAAAACAAATGGCCCAGGGCAGAAAAAAACTGTGGAGAGGATTAGTGGCGGGCTGAGTAGTGATCATTTTCGTTTGATTTTAAGTTTTTTAGGAAACCAGAGAGGAGACGGTTTGGGACACTATTAGCCGCTGGCCGTCCCTGCCACTCCCTCGAAGACAGGCCCCTCGGTTTCTCCTCTGGGTACCCTTGCCCAACTCAGCCCCTTAGACCTTCTGACTCTCTTCTCCTTTCCAGCAAGTTCTTGGCAATAAACGGAGGGGCAGGGCAAAGACCTGGCGGCTAGAGCGAAAAAAGGGGAAAAAACCCGCTTTCGGCGGACAGATGCAAAGAACCGAGGTCAGGCCGTGGCTGGCAGTCAGAGCCGTAGCCAGGAGGCCCGGCGCCTAGTTCTGCTCGCGAGGAGAGGAGCGGGGAGGCGAGCTGAGGCCTCGGTGCGTTTTCCGGGCGGGAGGTGGCCTCCAGACCCCGTGAGCGCCTAGCGGGGCGGCGGGGACCGCGGGCCAAGTCCGAGGCCAGACCGCTTCTCTCCACGCGGACACCGGCCGCCGGGCGAAAGAAAGGGGCCGAGCGGGTGCTTCCGCGGCTCGTAAATTTGTTTCCCATCCCTTTAACCCGCCCCTAGCCGTCTTTCTTTTCAGGACAGGAGGGGATGTAAACCATTTGAAGTTCATCAACACGGTGAAGTTTTATTGTATTTCCGGTCCCCAAGATTTATACCCGGGAGGGGGAGCGGGCGGCCCCGCAGACCCCTGCGCCCCCTCGGACTTCCCCGTCTGACACGTGGCCGCTGGGACCCTGGCCTCCCGGACGAGGCCGGGAGGGAGCCAAGCCGGGAAGGACAGGACCGCTGACTCCGCGCCTGCCGCCCCTTCCGACGGCTGCTCTCGCCGCCGCCGCCGCCCAGGTAAGTCCGCCGCTCGGCCCGCGCGGCCGCCGCCGGGTGCGGCGTGTGCGCCCGGGTACCTGTGAGGGCGCCGGGTCCGGAGGGGCGGAAGTGGCAGCAGGGGACTTCGGTGGGGGCCGGGGAGAGAAGGATCCAGGCTGAAAGTACAGAAGGAAGGAGCGAATTTCCCGGGTTCATCTGTGAATTCTGAATGGGTTGTTTTACCTGGGACCGCTCTGCCTCTGCGGAGACGGGCAGGGTAACTTCCTGGAGGCTGCTCAGGTCAACCCCCTTGCCTTTCCAGTCCTGGGCTTGTGTTCGCGCCCTAGTCTTCCTGAGACTTTCTCACGCTCTGCTTTTCCGCTCGCTCCGGCTCCGACTGTCAGTTTTTCTCCACTCTCTTGTCTGCGCCGGTTTCAAAGTTGGGGTCTGATGTAGGGCTTGACGATTCGGCTTCTTAGAGCTACCCTGGGTGACCCTGGACGATAGGCACTAGACAGATGGTGGCCGCACACATACCTTGATAGCAGTTTGAAGTTGAGAGAGAAATCTTTTTGGCTGTGGAGGCCTCCAGCTTCAGAGACAGAGGCTGAGAAGGAGTGGCCAAGCAGGTATATCTGCAGGGCCCTGCCCAGGCTGGGCCCAGGGTCCCCTCTGACTAGAGCTCCTGAGAGGGAACAAAAGTTCCTGGAATCTGAGCTGCCAGAACCAGCTCCAGAGGTTTTGCCTGGAGTCCTGCCTCCAGTTCTCTGGACTTGTTGTTTACTAGCAACTGTGTTCTGTTTGGGAAGAGGTGGAGAAAAAGTTAGCTGGCCAGCCCTTTGGGCCCACAAAAATGGCTGCAGGGGTCTGTCCCCAGTGAGCCCTTGACCTGGAGCGTGAACTGGAACTGCTGAGTGAATTAGGTAGTTTCATGTTGTTGGGCCTGGATTTCTGAACACAACGACATTAAACCACCCTACTCACGGCAGTTGCTGCTCCTCGCTTAGCTGGAGGAGTAGAGGGTGGGTGGGGAAGCAGACTCAGAACTAGTCTCACTCTTGTGACACGTGAAGAGGTATGATGTACCTAATCCAGGAGCAGCAAGAATGTTCCCCAGAGAGATCTGGGCTGCCCTAGAGTGTCTTCCCACTTATGTATTCGTTTACATGTGTGTTGGGAGGGGAAAGGGCCCTGAAGAGTGTTCCACTCTCCCAAGGCACCTTTCTGGGCTGTTCTACAGAGCCAGAAGGCTTCAAGCTAACTGCTTGGGCTACATTCAGACTTTCCAAAGAAAGTCTCCCCAATCTGGCAAGCACTTGATTTCAACAGAGACACAGAATGACCTTGAGGTCTCTGTAACCTTTTGCCGGGTGGACAGGTCTCCGCTTCCACAGGAGGCTTCAGGTGTCCTTGAATAGGGCTCAGCCTATCCTATTCTGAAAGGGAAACATCAGGATCTCTTGCAGTCTCAGCCTCCAGGCTCCCAGGGTCCTTTCTAGCCTCCTCCTAGTGAGACAAAGGTGGGTCCAAAATGTCCAAAACAGTCCTCCCGTTCCCGGCCCTCAGCTGGCCTCTTCCCACTGAGTGGACAGCGCTGTCCTGTAGACCCTTGGGCTGGGCTGTGGGTATCCCAAGTCTGGAGGGCCACCCCCACCTAGAGGGGCCTGTCTTGCAGGCTAGTGGGGACCCCAGACTGTTGGACAGTTCAGCCCAGACTGATGGAGTGACAAGAGATGGGGAGGGGGCAGGGGCAAAGCTGTGATACCCTCTTTGACCCCAGCCCTCTCCAGGCTGCTGGCTCTCTGCCCAGGAAAGGAGTGACTACAAGTGCTGGTGGAAGGAGGGGGACGGTCCAAAGCATAAGCTAACTTTTGTTCCCAAACTTTTTTCCTCCTGCTTTAGGCAGAGGAAAGGCGGAAGGGGGTCTGGGGAAGAGGCCCAACCGGATGGGGCTCTGGCGCCCGGTTGACTTGGAGGGCTAAGGGTGTCTTTGAATAAGGGGCCCCTGCTAGGGTGGAGGAGGTCCTTGGGAGACCCATCCTCACCCTGGGAGGAAATGCAGCCCACTGTCCTGACATTTCCTCGTCCTCGGGTCTGAGTGAAGATGGTCTGGAGCATCCCGTTGCCTTACCTTCCTTCGCCTCAGCCTCTCAGGAACCTGCCCAGCCACTCAGAGCCTGACTGTCTTCCATCCTTTGGTGTCCCTTGGCCACCCCCTCCCAGGAACAGTGCTGTAAAAAGAAAAAAGGGGGATGTTAGAAAGGAGGAAATAAAGTCTTTGGAAAGCAGAGAGTTTTACAACAGCCGCAGGTTTTATGGAAGCAATTCCGTAATAACCTTCTACCTGCTCAACTCCTTTCTGCCCCGCCTGCCGCCCACCCCGTTTGGCCTCCTGGATACGCGCTCCCAAAAGAGTCAGCCACTCCATGGCCTTCCATATTCCTGGTGGCTGGTAGCTGGTTAGAAATTCCCGGGATGTGATTGGGCCACTGACCTCTTTGTCTGTCCTTCTTTTCACCTCTGACAACCTGGAGGGAGGTTTGGGAGAAGATTTCGTTACTTCACGATTAAAATCCCCACTTGGAGGGTGTGGAAACACTCAGGGTTGAACCCATGCTTATAGATCGGATGCAGCTTTCTTTGGAGGCTGTTGTGTGTAAAGGGTGAAGGTTCTGGGGAATCTTGATTTCACCCCCTGGAGCAAGTGTCCCCACACTTCCTTCTTTCCAACAGTGGGGCTGGACTCTGATCGTGGGTCAGAAGAAATAAAGTCCAGGTGTCATGGGGACTTTGCTAATTTCATTGGACACAGCAGTGTTTTTGTGTGACCTCTGCAGTTACCTGAGAGCTTTCACATTCAACTTATCTCTGACCACTGGTCGGATTCACACTTGTGTGAGACACACTTGTGCACAAGAAACTGTGCCTTCATCCCCGTGTCCATCACTAGCATGAAATAAGCATCACAGGATATACATTTTCCCTGTGGTTTTTGGGTAAGAGACACAGTAAAGGATCTCATGGTCAGACAAAAAAGTCACAAAATTTCACAACCTGCCCTGGGCCAATTTGAGGCATTTCCTTCACCTCTCAGAGAAATATTTTAGAGTGGAGTTGTAAAAGAATCCAGACTTAGGTCACACATGTTTGTGGATATTTTGCTTGAATATAGTGAAGCTTCTGAATCATCTAATGTTTTATAGCCACAATTCAAGTACACAAATACTCAAGCTTTTGCCCTATCTATAAGTGTGTGATGGTTATAAAAATGTACACACAAGCTTTGGGGTTATAGATCTTTTTATGTCAGCAGAATTGTAAACCCATATCATATACACATCTACATATGCACCATTAGATCTTATATACAAATGCCCAAGCACATTTTGTATTATAGTTGGGCAGATTTATTTATTGCATATTCTGTACACAGCATAGGGCACAGCACATTTGCACGCTGGGTTCCCCATATGGAAATACTGATTTGAAATAGAGGTACAGGAAACACATCTATTCAAATACGCATGCATGGATTTCAGCTTAGCTTATTGATTAAAAAACTTTGCCCCTTTTCCACTTACTGTTTTTCTTTTTTGTTTTTCTTCTTGCTTTTATTTCCTTCCCTCTGTCTAGATTTTTTTTCTCTCTCAGAGTGAAGGGCCCTTCTAAAACAGCCCTTAAACCACAGGCACTCACCGGCTGGTCCTGGCCAGGGTTGGCCTCTCATCTTCTCACCTCGGCCTCCTTCTTGGTTCTTGGCTGCTCTGGGCCCCACTGCGGGCAGAAGATGCAGCTCTTCCCTGCCTGCCCTTCCTGGAACTATCAGCTACTGGCCCCAGCTGTGATCAGGCGCAGCGCCGGTGCAGGGAATGGCAAGAGGCTTCGAGAGGGTTTTCCTTCTTTCTCTTTAGGGTTGGGGGGAGGTGGGGAGCAGTTTGGTCTCTCAGGGCGAAGTGACCCCACTCAGGCAGCCCTCTACTAAGCAGCACTAGAAGCTGGGCTCCAGGGGCTGCAATCCTATTTGCTTCTCTCCTTCATGGTGGGTATCATTGTCTGGGAGAGAAAACAAGGTTTTGGGGGGCAGTTCACGGGCCCTGAGAGCACCTAGACAAGGAGCTTCCTCTCAGCTGACCTTTAATCATTTGCCTGAGTTGAAATTGAGCTCCAATTTGGAGCAGCAGTGCTTTCTAGAAAGCCTAACTGAAGTGGGACTTACTGCTGGGTATATCTGGATCCCCACTTAGAGGACACAGGCTGGGGTGCAGACTCCAGGGCTCGAGTGCTGGTTCATTCTTTTCCCTCCAGAGTCACCTCTCCTGAGAAGATGACAAGATCTCCAAAACCTGTCACTTTGGAATTATCCCCACCCTCCAGCTTGTTTGTGAGCAAAAGCTAAGTTTTGATCTCAGAAAAGAGGTCTGAGTCCTCTCCTCACCCAGCACCCCAGAGCCACCAGGGGTTAGGGGCAACTCACCAGACAGACAGCAGTCCACAAACCTGTCTTCTGGGACTACTCCACCCTTGTAGGGCACAGGTCATGAGCCTAAATGTTCTTCTTCCTCAAACTTCTTCCCTAAACTAAGTGACTCTCTCAACTTCTTTCTTGTCACAAAGAGAGGAAGCGGCAAAGCCAGAGACAGAATGGCAACCAGAAGGGCGGGAGCCCAGCGTCTGCACAGCCTGGGTCTTAAAAACAGCCCAGTGTGCTGTGGCTTTGCCATAAATAAAAAAGTCCCTGGCCACAGCCCTCATGTCCTTTGGGGCCCTAATTTATATATTATGGAAAGTCATATACTCAGCCCGCCATGCTTCATAACACCATTATTTATAGGAGAGGAGTTTTGTGTTTTTTTCCTTTCTGAAGACTATCTGTATTACAGGTAAAGCTAACAGCAGACTGGCAAATGGAGAACAGGTGTTTTTCCATAACTGTGATTCACTCGCCCGGTGCCCAGCTTTTTCGCTAGCGAGTCTGGGGAGCTCCCTCGACTTTCCCAAGCGTCCACACCCTACTTAGAAGAATTTGCATCGAATTTCTGTTTTCCCACTTGGGTCCCATGGAAAAAGCAGATCTTCACGCTGTTTGGTTCCGGATCTGCTGGGCTGTCGCCCTCAGAGAGCTGGGGCGGAAAAGGAGGGGGCCGGCTGGGCGCCGGCATTGATCTTTAAAAAATCATTTTGAAATCGCCATAATGTGAAGAAATATGGCGCTTTGCCCTCGTATTTCACACGTAATGACACGAGATGGCTTCATTTGGAAAGAAAAGCGGGCGGGAGTGTGTCTGTGCGTGTGTGGAGGTAATCCGCAGCCTTCTCTGTGGCAGAAGGGTGCATGGCCAAAAAGATAAAACCGCAAATTAGAATGGTCCCGCTTTTGTTAAAACGACAGGACTGGGACAGCCTGTCTTACAAGGGCCCAGGGTCGGAGAATGCTAAGAAAATCGGCCCCAGGCTGCCTGAAACCCGACTGGAGAGAAGCGGGTCTGGGTCTGTCCAGGGGCCGCCCCTCCCTGAGCGCCCACACCAGCAGAAGCAACAGCACCGGAGGGCAGAAGCCGGAGGAGCGATGGCTGGAGATGGGCCAGGAAGCCAGCCGGTGGCCCCGGGGGAGCCCCGGCGTAGGGCCGCTGAGTAGATACCAATCGAGTGGGCTATTTGGTAGCTCCTTGCAAGAATATGCAGGAGGAAAAGCGGCGGGTGGGCGGGAGGCTGACCCCGCAGGTTCCCAGTCTGTGCTGGTGCCCAGTACAGCGTGTTTGGAAGTCCTTCGGAGCGGGCAATGCCGGGGAAGAATGGTCAGGAGAGGCGAAAACTCCCGGACTCACCTCCTTCCCCACTGGGTGGAAGGGGAGATAACTCTGGACCCCTTCTCACAGCTCTTCTCTGCTGACGCCTTAGGGAATTTCCCTTAACCCTTTCTCCCGTTCGCTCCCCCCTAGGCAATGTTAAAGGTCTGTTATTCAGTGGAGGAAAGGAGAAATGGCTTTGCACCACCCTTTCCTCTGACCAAGGCCAGAGAGAGGCCCAGGAAATTTAAAGGAGCTTTGACTAGTTGTACTAGACTCTTTCAGAGGCTCAACTTTCCAGGGCCTGCCTGATGAATCCCTTTTACCTCATACGGGCTCTAATTTCAAGACAGCTAGATTTTAGGACAGGATCTTTGGACACTCAGGCCCTTTTATTCCCTTCTCCCTCAGCTACTGAGGGGTCAGGAGAAAGTCCCAGGCCTACAAACCTCCTAAACTAGTTAGAGTCCCCGCCTCATGAGATCCCAACTTCTCCCCCATCCCCTTTCCTTCATCTCCAGTGGCTTGCTGCCGCGCTATTGTTTAATAAACATATTGCGTCAAGGGACTGAGAAGAGGAAACAAGGGCCGGCGAGGTGGAGTGGAGGTGTGTTGGCGAAGGGGCCGGGACCACCTCCTCTTCCTTTAATAATGCCCGGGGCCTCTAGGGCCGCTCCCCTGGCTGGGGCTCTCTCCCTCCCTGTGTCCTGCGCTCCCTCTCGGACCCGCCTGGGGAGAGGGCTTCACAGCCAGCGTCCCTCCAGAGGCAGCCCGCTGCTTTCCCTCCGCCTCTCCTCCGCCCCCGCCGCCCCACGTCGAGAACTGCCCCCCCCCTTCCTGCAAAAGCGGGGGAGTGGGGGGCGGGCGGCCAGCAGCTTGGGCTGAGGTTACGTGGCCGCCGGAGCCCTGACGTGATAGCACATTGCATCAGCATAAAACAATCCATCCTCGATATGGAATGCGGTGCGGACGTATGACAGCGAGAGCGCAGCCCCCTCGCCCGATTGATTTATGTCGGAGCTGACGCTTTATCAGGCAGTCGGAAAAACTTTGACCAATCATTTTGCAAGGAGCGCTGAGCCGGGCTGCTCCACTGTACTTTGTTGGCTGAGAAGTTGAGCAGGGGGTGGGGGTGGGAGGGTGGGGGGCTGGGGGGGTCGCGTCCGAAAGCCCTCACACCGGTCCGGGTGCCACCTCTCCCTGCTTGAGCGCCGCGCGCGAGCGTTTCCCTTCCCCCTGCGAGCGCCCGGATAATGTCTGAGAATGTCCATTTCTGGGACGCTTAGCAGCTATTATGTCGACTCGATCATAAGTCACGAGAGTGAGGACGCGCCTCCAGCCAAGTTTCCTTCCGGCCAGTACGCGAGCCCCCGGCAGCCGGGCCACGCGGAGCACCTGGAGTTCCCCTCGTGCAGCTTCCAGCCCAAAGCGCCGGTGTTCGGCGCATCCTGGGCGCCGCTGAGCCCGCACGCGTCCGGAAGCCTGCCGTCCGTCTACCACCCCTACATCCAGCCCCAGGGCGTCCCGCCGGCCGAGAGCAGGTACCTCCGCACCTGGCTGGAGCCGGCGCCGCGCGGCGAAGCTGCTCCGGGGCAGGGCCAAGCGGCTGTAAAGGCGGAGCCGCTGCTGGGCGCGCCTGGGGAGCTGCTCAAGCAGGGCACGCCCGAGTACAGTTTGGAAACTTCGGCGGGCAGGGAGGCTGTCCTGTCTAATCAAAGACCCGGCTACGGGGACAATAAAATTTGCGAAGGAAGCGAGGACAAAGAGAGGCCGGATCAAAGTAAGTTATAAAAAGTGAGGAAATACCCAGGCCGAAGGCCAGGCGAGGGGGAGGGGAGGGGAGAGGCAATAAACTGCGGACAATGTGAAGGGAAGCCGCGGCGAGGGCCGGAGAGCAGGCGAGGGCGGAGGGAAGGCGGAGGAAGGAAGGGAGGCAGCTGGGTGCCCCAGAAAGGGAGACTGAGGCCGCCGGAGGCGCGCCGCCCCACCCCGTCAAGGCCAGCGGGAACCCGGGGCGCAGGGACCAGCTCGTCGCTCTCTCAGCCACCCTTCCCCCACGCCCCCGGAGACCCGGGCCGAAAGCCCGGGAAGAGGCCGACGACCGCCGGCTGGGAGAGGAGCTGGCGGGGCCGGGGAGGTAGCCGGCGAGGCCGAGAGCCCGCACGGGCCAGGGCGGGAGCGCGCCGGGAAGCCGGGCCCTGCACCGCTGGCAGGGCTCCCCGCGCCACGCGCACACCGTAAAAGCCGGCCAAGGGGAAGTGGGAGGGGGGCTCATTAGGATTTTATTTGCAATGCAACAGCTTGGCGGAGGATTGTTCCTAGCAGATCTCGCTCAGTAGCCGCTCATGGTCCGCAGCCGGCGCCGGGAGGGGCGGGGGAAGCCCAGGACCCAGAGACTGAGCCCCCTCCCGGGATTCGCCGGCCCCTCCCCAGGAGCCTTCCCTCCGGTCGCCCCCTCCCTTCCTTTGGCATCCTAGCCCGGGTTGCCGCTTCCTTTCCTGCGGTTCCCGCTGCTCTCCGCAGGGCTTCCTAGCCCCAGCCGGAGCTGTCCGCCTCGCGGGGAGTCGAGGAATCGCTTCCGAACTTCAGGGCCGACCCGCGGCGTGGAGAGAGATCCCGAAAGGACCCTGGGGAGAGGAAGGGGCGGGGGGAGAGGCTTGCGGAGAGGCGGAGAACTTTATCCTCGGAAGGTAGTTTCTCACCGGCTCCCACCCCTCCAAATGCACCCCCTCCAGGTACCCCAGTCTGACTAATTTCCAGGAGGTGCTGCTCCCTAAGGGAATCAGAAAGAGTCTTGGATTTTTCGTTTTTTAAGGCTGAGAAGGGCAAGTTGGTCGGAGCTCTTGGGCCCCAAACAATAACCTGCAGGCTGGTGGGGACAAGTCCTCACCCCTTACTCTTTTTCAAGAATGAGGGTCAGGTTTTTTAAGTCTGCTTGCCCTGCCGGATTTCCTACCAGCAGAGTGGCCCACAATACATCCTTGGGGGTGTATTGCCTGCTGGAGGGAAGAGAGCTGCCCCAGTCCCTCAGGTCACCCGTTCCAACCTGCCAGGTGAGATCATAAGAGCTGACATTTGGGTAACACACGACTCTTCGCAAAGCCTCCCTGCTCACAACCAAGCAGACCACCCCCCCCACCCCAGGCCCCCAAACTCTGCCTGGAAAGTCCATTATTGCAAGGCAGCAGTTGGGCTAGGATCAATTATTAACAGTTTTTTTTTCCCTCTTTCATATTTAATGTGGCTGCGGGTCCCATCCCAGGCAATCACATTAAGGAAATAGCACTGCAAATTGTTAAGACAGGGTACTTAGTGTAGGATGAACCAGATTATTATTACTTTAAAAAATATATTCAATGCTTTTCATTTGGGGTGAAGGGATCTAGTAGAGGGTGGCTGCTATTTTTAATTAACTCTGCTTTATTTGGCAACTTTTCTGAGTTCAGGGGTAAGGGGAAGAGAAGTCTGTATATATTTTTGTTTCTTGTGTATCCCCCACTTCCCCTCAATCACCCCTTTCTCTGTTCCCTCTCACCGGGTGGAGCCAGTTGGATTTAGGTTTGCTGTGATGGACTTCTGTTACCCCTACATGATCCATGGCTCCCCACCTTGGGACTGGAGCAATCTTGCTTCCCAATTTCCCTGAACTTGCTTTAACCAAACTGCGAGATGAGCAGGAGCGGAAATGGAGACTATTGCAACCATAAGTTATCTGTGAGCCCCCAGCACTCTCTTGTCCACAGGCTGGAGGTGATAAATGGTTGTAATTGGGTTGCATGTGAATTGGAGTGTGCTGAATGTTTGCGTCTCTAAATGCAAACCATATTTGTGGTGTGTGGTGTTGGGGGGGGTGGTGAGATATCACATAGACACATATGCCTGCTGCCATGTGGCCAAGAGACCCAAGCTTGTGATCAAGACAGGAGGGTGCACTCAACTGGACTGGAGGGCCAGGAGGTCCCGCAGTTTGGCTGAGCAGAAGCCACTCTCCTCTCCCCCAGCTCAGTCTTTCTCTTACCTCTCAGACTTAGAGCCAGTACTCTTCAGTCAGCCAGCCACCTCTAGTTAGTCTTGTAGAGCTGGTGGGGGAGGGAGCTTTAGCCAGGCTAGACTCTGACCTGAATCCTAGCCAGTTCTGACCCAGGCCAAGAAAGAGACTGAGAGAGGACCTGGGGCAGACAAAGCTTTGGAAGTTGTAGGATGCCTGGCACAGGTTTGGCTCTATCCTGTCCAAAAATCTCTCACCTGGAGGTGTCTATAGCAACTCCTGGCCCATCTCTGAGACTCTTTCTGGGAGCCGAAGGCCCAGGTGGCCCTTTCTCTAATGCAAAATGGGGAGTGGAGACCAAAGGGGCGTCCTCTTGGAAGGAGAACACAGGGGCGCTTCACCCCCTTTCCTTTCTTTGATTCTATCGCTGCTTCTCTTTCAGCCAACCCCTCCGCCAACTGGCTGCACGCTCGCTCTTCCCGGAAAAAGCGCTGTCCCTACACCAAATACCAGACGCTGGAGCTAGAGAAGGAGTTTCTGTTCAATATGTACCTCACCAGGGACCGTAGGCACGAAGTGGCCAGACTCCTCAATCTGAGTGAGAGACAAGTCAAAATCTGGTTTCAGAACCGGCGGATGAAAATGAAGAAAATGAATAAGGAACAGGGCAAAGAGTAAAGAGTCCCCTAGCCCACCCCACCCCTTCTCCATCTCACACTTATTTATAAGTGATGGCTGCAGAGCCAGTGCTGTCTGGGATGTATTAAAGTGAATGGGGAAGGGGATATTTCTCTTCAAAGTCCTTTTCTGTATCTAGAGGCTCTTTCCTTTCCTTTGCCCTCACCTGTCCTTCTCTTCTCCCTGGGTCTCAGGAGGAGTTTTTATTGATTTAGAAGGTAGATATAGTTGATTCCTAAGAAGGTGATGGGCCACAAGGAAGGACAACCCCTAGTAGAGTCCCTAGTAACCCTCCTAATTTTTCTGGGCAACCCTAGTTCCTCACTTCCAACCTGCCTGTTCCTTCCCACACACCTATCCCAAAGTCACCGGGGGACACTCCAACTGCACACAGCCCAACAGATGCCCGCCTGCATAAAGCCTGGAGCCCACAATAACAATGGGAAAAGCCCACAGTCAACACTCAAAGTGACACCCCAAGTGTTATCACACCCCACATCTGGCAGAATAGCCCCTAGACCATCAGGAAAGTCCAGGGTCTACCCCTAATGCAATACACACCAAGATGTCTTGAGACACATTCCTGAGTGAGGCGCTGCAGTTCAAGGGGCCCAGCATCACAACACCACCCCCACGGAATACTTAACTATTCCCAGGCATAGACACAAGGCCAAATGGGATAAACTCAGTTCCCCAGCTGGTGGGCTAGAAAGGGCAAGGAAAGGCAGTGGTGGTCTTATGAGAGTCTCTTAGGTTTTATGAAAGTAGTCCACATACACAGGTTTTGCTGCAGGAAATGTTTAATTCTGCATGTTTTCCTATCCTTCCAACAAAAGGAGGCCAGATCGTGGGTCATAAGCCTTGACAATGTCATCCTCCCGTTCATCTGTGCCCTGCTTGACAGAGACTGTGGCTTCTCTTGCTTGACACCGGCCTTGCTGCATTCTTCTGCATCCTCCCCAGCTCTGAAATCAAGTCTGTTCGGCCAGTCCACCTTGCACCAGCGAGTCAAGTCGCCCCTGTAGAACCCGCCCCCCACCCTCCATCCTCTACCAGCTCTACTCCTCCTTAGGCGGGAAAGCCAGGTCAGGAGAACCCGATGGAGAATTTATTGTGCATCGATTCCTGGGCTGCTCTCCAGAGCAAGTCGTGGAGGACAGGGAGGAGCAAAAACTCTGGGCTAGCGGAGCTTGACTTATTCTTCCAGTCCGACCCCTGCAGAGGAGCCTCGGGCTTGGCAGCTGCCGTTTCAGCGCAGAAGCGCAGAGACCCGCCTGGATGGCGACCTGCGCGCGCACAATTCTGGGGAGCAGTCCCGCTTGCTAAGCAAAGAGGCCGAAAGCGCACCTAAGCATTAGACTAGGGCTTACTCTCTGCTTCCTTTCCTCCCCCTGCTCCCCCACCTTTCCAATCCCCCTCAATTCATAGACTCTGGCTCCTGCTTCTCCCGACCCTGCAAGGGGACATTCCAGTAGGACTTTTTTTGCTTCGTCGGTTGCAGTCGTGAAATTGTGCTGTGTTTTGTGATTTCTTTGGGGGTGATTGTCTCGCCTGTTTTCAGTTGTCGCTTACAAGGGAGGGTTGTGGGTGGGATGGGGGAGGGTGAGGGACTTAGAGCTCTGATTGTTTTGGAAGAAAAAAAAAACAAGAAAAAGAACAAAAAATATATATCACTCTAGACAATAAGCCTCTCGTGTGTCATTCTGTGTTGGCTCTCCTCACCTGACAAGAAGTAGAGGTGCTAGTTCCAAGAGGGTGGCTTGGAAAAAGAAAGTCCTGTGCCCAAGAGATTTCTCCTTAAACCTTGTAGGGTGGGCTTCCTGCAGGAGCTGAGAGCTGGTCTGGAAGAACTTTCCAACAGGCGGGCTGGGAGACTGGAGGGGAAGAAAAGGAAAGAAAGATTAGAGATGGGGTCTGGGTCTGCAGGGAGCAATGAGACCTTCTTCAGTTACGCCGGAGACTTCCCCACCACCTCCAGAGCCAGAGGAAAGGCAAGGTTGCCCTGCCACTCCTGGAAGCAGGTCCTCTCTCAGCTGGCTGAGAAAGGCATCTTGGTTTGGCCACTTTAAAATGTCACGCAAGTGAAGACAGCAGTAACTTCTTTCTGCTGTTCCCTGCAGCAGAAGAACAGGATGCAAATAGAGGTCTCCACAAGGCCAGGCTGTCCTTTCTTCCACCCCTCAAAATGAGTGAGCCCCAGGTTTTCAATCCCCACCTGGTGTCTGAGGCTCCAATCTGAGCCTCGGGGTAGCAGCCTTGGCATAAGGCTGGTGGAGTTTGGTGGGAGTGAGGAGCCTGGGGAGGCAGCCCCTGCAGGCTGGGAGAGACAGTTGAGTGTGTAACAGAAATGGTTGAGGTTGGGGGTGTGGGGGTGGGAATCCCTTCCCCAACCGGACCCCAAAACTAAATTCGGTTTCAAAAGGCACCTTTCTGTCCCTCTCAGATTGCGGCGTCCACCACCAGAGACTCAGATGAGAAACGCTGTTGTCGGCCGCCAGGCGGTTCTCATCCAGGCGCTGGGATTCCGCTTCTGCCGGGCTGGCTCCTGGGTGCCGGACTCCTATTGGAGGCTCCCACCGGGCCCACCCAGCGGCGCTGTAGTCTGCGGAGACCCCGAGGTTGGGATAGAGGTGGGGACAAAGCCTGGCCCTTGTGAAAGCGGCCTGGAAGCGAAAAGGCCAGGCCTACCCCTCTCCAGCGAACGCAAGATCGGAGAGAGCCGGAGGCAGGAGAACGCGAAGCTCTGGGCAACCCGCCTCCTCCTCCGAGGGTTCCAGTTGGTGTATCAAGTGAATCTGCCTTTAGAGCTTGCGTAGACTAGGCTCCCTCCCATCCTGGGCTCCCAGGAGCCAGCCCGAGCTGAGACGGAGCCGAGAAGGCCAGATTCCGCCAAAAGGAAACGCAAAAAGTGAGGCAGGAACTGAACCGAGTGCTGCCGGGTAGGGGGAGAGGGCGCCCCGGGAAGCCTCCGGCGGCGGCGTCTGGGTCCCCAGCCCCGGGTGACTTCTTTAAAGACAGACAAAGGCGAAGATGCAGAGGCTCGGAAGCCGGAGATGGGGAAATCTGCTGTAATAAAAGAGAGAGATTCAGAGAGGGGGACCGGGAGAGTGCGAGCCAGAGAGAAGCCGGGAGAGGAATTCAATGCCGTGTGCGCAGCAATAAAAGAATATGACCGCTATAAAAGTTTATAGCGTATAAATTTCTGAAGGTTAAGAAACTAAACAGCAGCAAAGCAAACAGTGAGAGGAAACTTTCCGGAGCTGAAAGAGCCACAGCTGGGCCTGGGCTCCGGGCCTGGCGGGTGAATGGGTGGGCCTGGCTAGGCCGCCCCCACCCGCCCCAGCCCGGAGCGCGGGCGCGGGGTTTCCGGGGGGCCCCAGGGGGCAAAGAGGGGCGAGAAGGGAGAGGCAGGGAAGAACACTTTGTTGTCACAAACGCTTCACAGAACGCAATTGAGACTCTAGTCTTTGTTCTTCGTAAGCGCCCCCCCACACACATCGGGAGTCAGAAAGAGAAGCCCCCTGCACACGCGCGCGGGCACACACACACACACACACACACACACACACACACACACACATACACACACACGCAGGTCCGGCGGGGCCAGACGTCTGGGCGCGAGCAGCCTCTTGATCCTTTTACAGCCTTGTCCCACCCTCTCGGTCCTCCTCTTCCCCCACAGAAAGCCCAATTGTTTTCCCTCAGAATTTGAAACAGTCGTGTTGGGTTTGAAAAGTGTTCCGCTCCCCCTTTTCGGGGCCATACAAGGTGCACTGCTCGGCGTCTCCGCCCGAAATTAAGGGCTTGAGGTGGGGGGTGAGAGAAAGAAAAGCTGACTTATTTTTCCCTTCCCATCCTCTCTTTTTTTGTTCCTCTCTCTCTCTTTTGAATCTTTAACTTAACTGCACAATTTCATGAACCATTTCCTGATTTCCGACGCCTTCCCCTTCGCCCGCTCTCGTTTTCCTCCCCTTTTAGGCTAATATTGAAAGTTTCTCGGGGTTGTTGGCGCGGTGGCTGGCTCTCGGAGAGGCAGGAAGGAGCGGTAGCGGCGGCGCCTTTTCTCAACACGGCCGCTAGATGGCAGCCTTGCTCCACGTGAAAATCCCCGGTGCAGCGGCTTCGGGCGCCCGCGGCTGCACCTCGCATCTCGGTCGGCCCCGAAATCAATGAATTGAGCGCTACCAAAAGTCATGAATTATTTGCTCAGAATAAAAATAGGGTTCATTATGGCAGTTTTCCCCATTTTATAGATTTCAGATACAGTGATGTTGATTGACCTTCTCTCCTGAAATAACCTTTTTTTTTTTTTTTTTGCATTTCTCCCAGAAGGAGGGCTCAGGGCTTCTCACCCAGTTTGTATGTTCCGTGGGATAACAAATGCATGAAAATGGGGAATAACAGTAATTATAAGACCAGTGGATCCAAATAAAAGAGGAGGATTGGTTCAGGAAAATGAGATTTTCCGGGATGGGGGCAAGAGGAATGCCTGCGGATGCGGATGAGCAGGTCAGGTGAGAGGGTCGAGCCGGCAGAAGCAGGTCGGATGGAGAGGAAGCCGCCCCAGGCTGCTGCCAGATCGGCGGGAGAGGGAACCGGGTGAGCCAGGCCGGGTTGGGGATAGGGGCACTATGGGGGGAACGGATCCGTGGCTTTGGCGGCAATTCGGAGGTGCCCAGAGCCGGCGGTGCGGCTCGGCAAGGACCCAGGCTCCAGAGCCTTTGTATGTGGCCGGGGATGGGAGGGGCGGCGCCGGGGGACCCGGGCTGGGGCAGGGGCTCCCCAGGACGGCGAGGTGCGAAAGGCTCGGGTATTTCCTGAGTAGTTCTGGGCCAAGTTGGGCAGCCAGAAAAGAGTGCGTTTTCTGCATGGCTGAGGGGACAGGCGCAGGGCAGGAAGCAGGGGATCGGTTCTCCCCGAGTCCCATGGTTTCCAGGTGAGAGCTCAGGCTCCGTGTGCCCTGGCCCTGGCCCCAGGCAGACCTGGAGAGCACCAGTCCCTTCTCAAGTTAGCAGCTGGAGGCCTGGACTCCAGGCGTTTTCCGTTTGGTCACCCGCGCGCTGTCAGCCCCTGCCCAGAGCCGCTTACATCCCAAATCTCCCATTTCCTCCCAACCCGGCCCGGCCCGATCCTTGCTCCCCATTTCAGACAAACCTGCGCGAGAAATAGATGCCCCCCTTCTCCTTAAAATTAGCCACTCTGCAGCCTTGCCTCTCCTCCCCTTGGACCAGGTGCGAAGGGGAAAGCGGAGTTTCTCAACTTGAGTTTCTCTAATAAATCTGCGCCCCGTTGGGTGTTTATAAATTATCTCCTCGCTCTTTCTTGTTTTTTCTTATAATAGAAACATTTTCCTTCCATCAGGAATTTCTGGCACGGTGTAGGGATGATTTAGAACAAGCCATTGAATTTCTACCTCACTGGTGAGTCCTCAAATCATGACCATAAAATCCCCTGCACTTGATAAAAATGTTCGCTTCGGCAACAACTTAACTCTGCCTCCCGCTGCCTCACCACCCCCTCAGTCTGGCGCTGACATTCAAGACCCTGGTTTGCTCCTCTCCTTTTCTCCTTTCTCCCTTTCCCTATTAGCCCCTCTCCAACCTTCAGATTTGCTTTTGAAGGATCAAGTGGCCCCACAGGTACCTTCCCCTTAGAAGAGGTAATAGGTTTCATTTGTACAAAGGGGGGGATGAGTGGAACCCCCCAAAACACCCCTCCAAAAGCAAGCCACTCTCTCATGAATAAACAATAGACTGAATGTATTTGAAAAGCCTCCACCTTTGTTACTAGAAAATGTCTTTCTGTCTCTCTTCCTTCTTTCCTTTCCTTGGTCAAGGAGCCTCTTCAGGAAGCCATTGGTTCGGATCCTCAGTTTGGGGCCTTCTAAAGCTTGGCTACCACTGTCACTAGGCCCAGTAGGCTGGCAAACGCAACTGGCAAAACAGGGTGGCATCCAGTCAGCTGGGTTCTGCACTGTTTCAGGCCCTACGTCCTTAGGTCTGGAGGGAGGGCCAGGTTTAACCAGAGGCACCCAAGGGGAAAGGAGAGAACATGGGGGACTCTGGCCTTGCTGTATCCAAATCCCTTCCACCCCAAGGTCAGGTGAGGCAGTGACAGTGGCTGAAAGGACAGTGAAGGCTGAAAGGTGCCCCTCCCCATGCACCCTTGTCAGTCACTGCCCAGGGCAGAGGAAGGAAGGCACAGGACAGCAGCCTCAGTTGCTCTTCCCTCCCTCTGATGTGCTGATGGGCCTGGTGGTGCCCTCTCACCAGGTGGTGATGTGGAAGCTGTAGTGAACTGGCCTGAGAAGGTTGGGAGCCAGTTGGGCTTGGTTACTAGGTCCCAAGGCCTGGGTGCAGGACTAGGGCAGCCCAGCTGGTGTTATCCTGCTGGTGGCATCAGGCTCCTCTCCCATCACACAGAGTTGGTCTCCCAAAGGCTTGCTTACTGGGCCCCAGTGCCTTCTAGAGACCCCCTCCTCATTCTAGCACCCTCTTCCCAGGCCACCCAAGGTTGTGTTAAACTGCAGAATGAGTTGCGGGGTGAGCTTTGCTCAGGATTTCTCCACTGCCCATTAACCAGAAAGTTTTAGCTCTTCCTCCGGATGCCTCCTCAAGCTCTCCTGGATCCCTTCTCCAAAGAAAAACCTTGTTTGTTTAATGAAGGAAAGTTGGTGAGTGGCCTGGGTAGGGCAGAGAGGGCTACTTTGGGGGCTCCAGGGAGGGACTGGGGGCAGGTGCTCCCACAGCTGAAGGAGGCAGAAAATCTCAGAGAAGTCACCGTTTGCGCCGAAAAAAAAAAAAAACTCATAATCATTCTCATTTCGGCTTTGTCACCCCCACCGTGCTGCAGTCGGGCGGCGGGGGCGATCGAAGCTGCAGTTTTATAGCTGTAGAGGAAAGAACTCGTAAAATGCTAACAGCTTTTATGCGCTGCGGCATAAACAACAACAGACTCGGCTTTATTGCGTTTTATAGTTTGTTAAAGAGTTTACAGCCGTTTTTTTGGGGGCCGGTTACCCAGCCAATTCCCTCCACACGATAGTTAAACCTTTATCAATAATAAGGAAATTGATCATTAAAGCTTTAAATATGACTACCTCGTTTGTTTGAAAATATGTTTAGGAGAGGAAGCTGTATGATTTGATAACTTGTATTAAAATACCAATTACATTTATAGGACCTTTTAAAACTCGGCGCAATTAAACCGTGTTCTTTTACATTTTTCCGAAGCGACCCTGACATTTAAAAAGACTCCAACTGCCTCGTTAAAATCGCGAAATTAACAGCGTGCCTACGCCTGGCGCGCTGTGTATGTGTGTGCCTGTTTTTTTCCGTGACTCCCCCACATCAGTCTTTGGGGGTGGTCTGCGAAGGTATTTGATTTGTTGTGAGGCAAGAGATATCTCATTAATGTAGGTAGTTAAACAGATTTAATCCGTATTCATTCTCTCTCCCCCCCCTCCTTCCCCCCTCTCTCCCCCTCTCCCCCTCTCTCTCCCTGGGTGTTTTTTTTTTCCTTCCCCTCCTTTTTTTTTCCGCTCTCTCCTCACTCCCTGGCGCTCTCTGCTCTCGCTCTCTCTCTCGCTCGCTCTCTCCTGCTCTCACCCTCGCTCTGCGTTCTGTCCGGGAGGAGTACGGAGAAGCCAATAGGATGCGGGGTCTCTAATGGATGCAAATGATCATGAAAAGACAGTGCAAAATATGAAACAACTCATTTGCAGGGAAGTAAATCACCGAAAACTGTTTATGAACTGGCATCCCTTCTTCGAAATGTAAAGCGAGGACCTCTTTAAGTGGCGGTATATTTTTGTGTGGGGGGTGGGGGGTGGGGGGAGGGCGAGCGAGCCGCGGCTGCCATGCAAGCTTAGACTTTTGGAGGCTTCGCTGTCCTTTTCTATTCCTGGAAATCACAAAAAGTGTGGTGGCTTCGAGATCTTCTTCGCCTTTTCTTTCTTTTCTTTCCCCCACCTCCTCCCTTCCCGTCTCCTTTCCTGGCGAGGGTGACTAGGAGCCGGCGAATCCGCGTTTTTTTCTCTCTCTCTCCCTCCCTTTCCCCCTCCCCACCCCCTCCCCAACAGCCCCCAACTACAGCCGCCGCCGCCGCCGCCGCCTCAAAATTCAATAAAATGAGCTCTTATTTCGTCAACTCACTGTTCTCCAAATACAAAACCGGGGAGTCCCTGCGCCCCAATTATTATGACTGCGGCTTCGCCCAGGACCTGGGCGGCCGACCCACCGTGGTGTACGGTCCCAGCAGCGGCGGTAGCTTCCAGCACCCGTCGCAAATCCAGGAGTTCTACCACGGGCCGTCGTCGCTTTCCACGGCTCCCTACCAGCAGAACCCGTGCGCTGTGGCGTGCCACGGGGACCCGGGCAACTTCTACGGCTACGACCCGCTGCAGCGGCAGAGCCTGTTCGGTGCGCAGGATCCAGACCTGGTGCAGTACGCCGACTGCAAGCTCGCCACCGCCAGCGGCCTGGGAGAGGAGGCCGAGGGGTCCGAGCAGAGCCCGTCGCCCACACAGCTCTTCCCCTGGATGCGCCCGCAAGGTGAGCTCGCGTCGGGGGCCGGCGGGGGGCGGGGGAGGAAGGGGGACCCGGGGCCCGGGACGGGCAGGGGGCCGGGCAGGCCGGGCAGCGGTGTCCCCAGCTCCTGGAAGACGTGCTCGCTCCGTTTCAGATAGCCTCCCCCTTCTTTCCTTCCTTCCTCCCTTTCCTTCCTTTTCTTTTTGTTTCCCTTGAAGGAGGTCGCTAAGCGACATTTCCTGAATCCATAAACCCCTCACCCTTCCTGACTTTTCTTCTTCCCCTCCTTTTCCCCCTTTTACTGTTTTATGGGGGGTAGTGGAGAAAGGGTGGTGGGAGTGGGGGCGCTCAACTTTTGCACTTCTCAATTGCTTTATAGTTTAATTACCCTGAAGAAACTTTTCTTCTGGGGCAGAGGCTCTGGGGGCTTTTCAAGGTGGGTCCATTCGTCCCCATCCCGGCTTTTTTTATTCTTATTTTTCCCCCTCCTTCACATCCTTCCTTCTAAAGTTTATGGCACTTTTAATAGATTCCACCACCCCCGCCCAACTCTCTGGAGCTGGTTACCAGGGGAGGGGGGGACCCCTTTCTGGCTCCCTTAGATTCAGTGGTGTCTGATCCCCCTCACCCCCCCCTCCACTGACCGCGGCCTCCCAGCGCCCCCGCCCCTGCGCGGGGTAGAAGGTCCCCTGCCCTTATTATACTGGTCTCCTAGGCTGGTTCACGAATCTTCCAACCTTCTCCGTCTCTGCCCCCTCCCCCACCCTCCCCTCCCCTCTGTCTCGCCCTTTCCCCTATTCCCAGCAGCCGCCGGACGCAGGCGAGGCCGACAGACCTACAGCCGCTACCAGACCCTGGAGCTGGAGAAGGAGTTCCTATTTAATCCCTATCTGACTCGCAAGCGGCGGATCGAGGTATCGCATGCGCTGGGACTGACAGAGAGACAGGTCAAAATTTGGTTCCAGAACCGGAGGATGAAGTGGAAAAAAGAGAACAACAAAGACAAGTTCCCCAGCAGCAAATGCGAGCAGGAGGAGCTGGAGAAACAGAAGCTGGAGCGGGCCCCGGAGGCGGCGGACGAGGGCGACGCGCAGAAGGGCGACAAGAAGTAGGCTCCAGCTGGGACTGCCAGGGCCGCGGCCACCCTGCGGCCGCCGATCCCCCGACCGCGCCACCGTCGCCCGCCCCCGCCCGAGAGAGCTCTGGCCCCGCGAGCGGGGCCGGGAGCCTGGCCTCCCACCGCAGCGTCCCCGCCGCGCCAGTCCCCGCTAGTGGTAGTATCTCGTAATAGCTTCTGTGTGTGAGCTACCGTGGATCTCCTTCCCTTCTCTTGGGGGCCAGGGGGAAAGAAAAGGATTTTAAGCATGGACTTCCTCGCCCTGCGAGGGTGAGCGGCTGCGGCCTGGCTGAGCATCCCCCCACGCCCCCGCCCCGTGTAAAAAGCCTCCTTGTGCAATGGTCTTTTTTTCCTTTGAACGTGCTTCTTTGTAATGACCGAGGTACCGATTTCTGCTAAGTTCTCCCAACAACATGAAACTGCCTATTCACGCCGTAATTCTTTCTGTCTCCCTCCTTCTCTCTTCTCTCTCTCTCTCTCTCTCTCTCTCTCGCCTCGTCCTCATTTCCCCTCCCACCTCCCCTCCCCGCTGTTCTTCCTAGCTCGCTGGCTTTCTCTCTGGCTTCTCTCTTTTCCTCCACCCCACCCCCCCCGCGCCCGCCGCTTTGGTTTGACAATTTCGTCTTAAGTGTTTCTCAAAAGAGGTTACTTTAGTTAGCATGCGCGCTGTGGGCAATTGTTAAAAGTGTTCTTAGGTTTACTGTGAAGAGAATGTATCCTGTATCCGTGAATTGCTTTATTGGGGGGAGGGAGGGCTAATTATATATTTTGTTGTTCTTCTATACTTTGTTCTGTTGTCTGCGCCTGAAAAGGGCGGAAGAGTTACAATAAAGTTTACAAGCGAGAACCCGAGACTGGCCCGACCCGCGCTCCTCATTTGCTCCCAGCGCCTTGCAGATTTGCGGGGGGAGCCGGTTTACCGGGTCTAGCGCCCGCCAGGCCCGGCCGCGCAGAGGAGGGGGCGGAGGCTGGAGGCAGGTGGTGCGTCCCTTGGCCCAGGGGCGCAGGGGGTGAGGCAGGCGGCTGCGCGCGATTGGAGGAGAGAGAAACGAGGGAGGGGAGCCGAGAGAAACCCCCTCCCTTCGCGTTCCGAAGCTGCGGGCCCCGGAGACCCTCGCGTCCAGGCCACGCTGGAGAGATGTGCCTGGACTGTTGACTTTATCCCACCCCAACCTCCGCACCTCCCCCTTTGTTTTTGCGTGTTGTCTGGTGTGTGTGTGTGTGTGTGTGTGTGTGTGTGTGTGTGTGTGTGCGCGCGCGCGCGCAGGGGTAAAGGTGCAGTACCGAGCTGCTAAATTGGCTTATATTTTAATTTTTCTCATACTCTGGTGGGGGGAGAAGGAGAAGGGAGATGCTTTTCCTTGCCTCTCCCTTTCTGGGACTTGGCTACCTTCGCTCAGCGCAGAGGTGGTGGCTCGCCGCCTTCCTTCCTTTTCTCGCTCTGCTTCTCCAGCAGCCACGCTCGACTGAGGCATCCGCCTCCCAGATCCAGAGCAGCATACCGGACCGCCCTCCTCCCTTCCTTTCTCTTCCCACCCACCCCACCTTCTTCCTTTTTTTATTTTCAAACCTTTTTTTTTTTTTAATGCCATCAGAAACTGCAGCATCCAACGCCCCTGGGGCTGGATCCCGCACCGCTGGGAGCACCCACGAAACCTCGCTACATCCCTGCCCGTTCTGTCTGGGCCGCACACAGAGAAAGCATGAGGCCAGTCTCACTTCGCGCCTCACCTCAGGAGAAACGGACCAAGTCCGGACCAAGTTTCCCTAAAGGGCCAGCCAGGCTGAATCGCTCCTTATTAATAAAGACTTGGCCTGCCCGCCCCCACCCTCCGGTTGTGTGTAAACTCTGCGTTTGCTTCTGGCTGGGTAACGGGCTGGGAGGATGGGGGGCTGACAACTCGGATCCCTCTCAGAGGTTATTTATTTTCCCTTCCACTCAATCCCTTCCTCCCCCAAATCTCGCCTGCAAGCTGCCTCCAGCCCACAGGGGTCGACAGCGGCCCTGGAGCCCCCCACCCCCCATCCACAGGGCCTGGCTTTCCCATTCATTATTGATCATATTTTATAAATCCAACGCCACACAATTTTTTCCACATTACCGGGAGCCGTGGGGAGGCTGCTCGGCCATTGGCTGAGGGGACGTCACGTGGGCGGGGTCACGTGGTCCAGAGAGGAAAAAGGGGGTCCTTTTTGGTGTAAATCTGGACTCTAATTCTGTAATATATCAAGGAATCTCGTAAAACCGACACTAAAACGTCCCTGCCTACAAATCATCCGGCCAAATTATGAGTTCATTGTATTATGCGAATGCTTTATTTTCTAAATATCCTGCCGCAAGTTCGGTTTTCGCTACCGGAGCCTTCCCCGAACAAACTTCTTGTGCGTTTGCTTCCAACCCCCAGCGCCCGGGCTATGGAGCCGGTTCGGGGGCTTCCTTCGCCGCCTCGATGCAGGGCTTGTACCCCGGCGGGGGGGGCATGGCGGGCCAGAGCGCAGCCGGCGTCTACGCGGCCGGCTACGGGCTCGAGCCGAGTTCCTTCAACATGCACTGCGCGCCCTTTGAGCAGAACCTCTCCGGGGTGTGTCCCGGCGACTCTGCCAAGGCGGCGGGCGCCAAGGAGCAGAGGGACTCGGACTTGGCGGCCGAGAGTAACTTCCGGATCTACCCCTGGATGCGAAGCTCAGGTAACGCCGCGCACCGAGCCTTCCCGAGCCGCAGTGGTCCGGGCTCATATCCCGGAAGGCGCCCCCTTCCCGGCCAACCTCCCCTCTTCGTGTCCAGAGTGCTCCTGGTAGGAGATCGGCCCTGGGGACGCGGCCCCCCCTGAGCCACGACACGGCGCGCCGCCCCCCTCCCATTTCTGCTTGGTGCTCTCAGGCTCACTCTGCTTCCCTGGCGGATCCCTCTTCGCCGACACCGCGGCGCTCTGAGCTCCCAGCCCACCCCCAACCCTTCCTCCCGGCCTTTTAGCTTTAAATATTTATCAGCCGCGCCGGCACGGGCTGGAGACGAGGCCGTTTGTCTTGCGGAGGAAGGCTGGGGTTTGCGGAGAATAGCCATTAGGGTCTCCCCTCCCTTCTTCCTTCCCCCGCCGGGGATCTCATCTCTGGGTGTGTCCCCTCAGCCCCAGCTTGGATAAGGTCTGGGGGAGGGGGCTGTAGCTCTGAGCAGTTCTCCCCTCCCCCTTTCCTCCCAGCCAACCCGCTCCCCCATTATTCCCTTCTGGACAATTAGAGGTGGGCTCTAGAGGCCTGGCGAGAGGAGGGGGTGTGAGAGGAGATGAGGATTCAGTCAGGGACACAGAAGCAGGTGGAGAGAGGAGGACTGAGGCCAAGAGGCTTCTGACCCCCCAGTGAACTTGGCAAGGGGGAGGTAGGAGAACTAGAGACAGGAACAGAGGCATTATGGGGAGGCCAGCTGACTTCCTCAGGTGCCCTTCCTAGCACCCCTGGAGAACTGGCCAGCAAGTTTGCAAGTGTCCTTCCAGACGGATGGATGTCCTCTTGGGGGGAGAAACAAGGACTCCAAGAAGTCAAAAAAAGAGTTAGAGAGTGCAGGTCCCTGAGGCAGCTGCTGCAGGAACCCCAAGAGACCAGAGGCTCTGTGGGGTCTCCTGACAAGCTGTCCCAGACAGCCTTATTTGTGTTGCCCTGGACTCCGAGGCCTCTTTCAAGATTCAGGACACCCAAGATATGTGGTCAGAGGCTCCCAGTCCAGCCAGGGTTGAGAGCCAAGAGAAGCCCAGCTCTTATTCCATCAGTATTAGTGGTCACAGTCCCCATTACCTGCTCCATAATTCAACTGCCTTTCCAGCTGATTTATTAAAGCCCAAATTTTTCTTCTCATAAACATTTCAGCTTGGCTTTTATCTGAATTGAAATTAGGCCCCCAACCCCTCCTCCCACTGTCTCCTTCCTAGGAGGGCTGGCACCAGCACCTCCCCCAGCACAACCTCCCTCCAGCCCCTCAGGGTTTGGGGCCTAACCTGGGAAGCTTTCCCCTGCCCGTCTGCCCCCACCAGCCAGGTACTGAGTGTTCCACCTCAAACCAGGCTACTGTCTCTCCTCTCCCCCTGTGCCTTCCCGGAGGCCCAAAGACTGCTTTGGAGGGCTGAGTTGTCTGGGCAGGTGGGCAGGCAGGACAGCCTGAACCTCAGCCGCTCACTGGAAAATAGTCTTCAGAGGGCAACTGTTCTCAGACCAACTCCACTGCCCCAAGGAAATCTGGAAATTCTCACCTCCTCCTCATTCCATAACAGGATGGGGGAGGGGGTAGACTGGACCTGTAAGGCAGTTTGTCTCCTTTTGTTTTTTCGAAAAGCCCTCAGGCCAGGCCTAGAGTCGCACTCCAGGGTACTTGCATGGTTTTCCTTGTTGTGGCTTGTTCTGCACGCACTGATTTTCCTCCCGTAAATACTCTGCGCAGGGACCGACCGCAAGCGAGGACGCCAGACCTACACCCGCTATCAGACCCTGGAGCTGGAGAAGGAGTTTCACTACAATCGCTACCTGACGAGGCGGCGGCGCATCGAGATCGCGCACGCGCTCTGCCTCACAGAAAGACAGATCAAGATCTGGTTCCAGAACCGCCGCATGAAGTGGAAAAAAGAGAACAAGACCTCAGGCCCCGGGGCCTCCAGCCAGGACAAGGCCGAGGTGGAGGAGGATGAGGAAGAGTGAGGGACAGAGAAAGGGCAGAGAAAGAGAGAAGAGAAAGGGAGAGAGAAAAAGAGAGAAGCTCAGCTCTGGGAACTGAACCAGGAAACTCAAGTCAAATAGAGAGGAAAAAAACAAAAAACAAAACTATTTAAATGGAAAGCAGTTAATTTTTTTTTAAGGAGAGAAGGTGAAATTTTGGTTTCTCAACACTGAAAAAAATACTACCTATAGGAAAGTCCGTCGGGTTTGTTTTGTACAATATGGAAAGGACATCATCTACCTGTTCTGTAGCTTTCTGGAATTTGCCTCCCCCTTTTTTATGTCGCTAATTGTAAGGTCTTTGGTAAAATCTTGTTGTTTTGTAAGCCCCCTCTTTGATGCTGTCTTTGTGGTCTGTGGGTCTGGACTGTGTGTGGTGCCCAGCCTTCCTGAGCCCCCTGCCTTCCCAGTAGTGGCACTGAAGGGGCCTTAGGGAGCCCCAAGGACCCACCAACTAGCTTAAGTGTCCCCTCTGTGCACCTGATCTGCCCGATGATCGTTGCTCCTGCCAACCCTGTGATCCTCTTTCCGTCCTATGTATATCTGAAAGATAGAGAAATAAAAGAAATTAAAAATAAACATGTGTCCTATTTTCTGTCTCTCTAAGGCTGGAAGTGGGTGAGAGATAGTCATGCATACCAGTGCCCAACTTCTGCTGTGGCTCATTTCTTAATGTGCTGGTATCTGCTCTTTTTTTCCTTGTGTCCCTTGCTCTGGCCAGACAACACACATATGTAATCCCTTTACTTTTTTTTTTTTGTAACACGCACTGACACACAAAAGCACACAATCACACCTATTCACAGGCTGGCATTGCACATAAATATATACCTTGTCATATAGAGTCACAAACACCTATATTCATTATGTTCACAAATAAATATACAAGCATTCACACATCCCAAACCCTTTCCAGAACACATGTATTCACATTCACTCACACAAGTAAACCTACATTCACACTCACTCACAGACACATTTATACATACCAGGGTAACGCTCACACATTGGCTTATAAACACACAGACTCACATTTGCCCCAAAGTAAACACGCCCTTGAGTCCACATGCTCAGTCACACACATTCACAAAACTAAGCCAAACCAAACCCCAGAATTCCACAGACCCTTCCTCATCCAAGCCTTCACACCGGGCTGTGGCTCAGCACCACCACGGGGCACAAACATACAGAGGTGAAATCCAAAGTGCTAGGCCCCAAGCAAGGAAGAACAGAGGAAACGCAAGGTGACCATCCAAATCCACTCCTTCTCCGGCCGGTGGGTGGGTGGGTGGCGTTGGGCACAGGCTGAAACGGCGAGCAGAAACCTCCCGGCCGCCCAGACAGGCCTCCAACCTCGAGATGCTCCCGGCTTTCCGCTCAGCCCGCAAATATTTTCCACAAGAGCTATTCGGTTATTTTATTTCAATTTATTTTACTTTCATTTAATTTACCTCATTCTAACTTGATCCACGGACCCAGGTAAAACTTAAAATTGTGAGAGAAAAAAAATGAGAGCCGGAAGCGAGAGGCTGAGCAGTGCGAGTTACCCGGCTGCTGTGGCCGCAGCCCGGCCGCTCTGAGCCCGGCCGCCGGGCCGCCGGGCCGCCCGGGCTCCGCCGGCTGCCTCCGCGCTTTTCTGCCCGCTGTCCGCGCTGCCGGCAACCTGGAAATCTCCGGAGTACAGAGAAAGAGAAAAAGAAAAATATTTTGCCGGGGAGGTTATTTCCTTTCTTGAATTTGGGCTCTGGTAGCTCAATTCAAATTACCGGAGTATATCAGGGGACCTGGGCAACCGGGGATGAATTGGGATTGTTTGGCTCCAAAACATCCCTTTGATTGAGAGAGAAATACCGGAGGACGCCGTCTAGAACTTCGGAGCTGATTTTTAGTATTTATTCGATTATAAATCCTGGCTTATCCAAATTTAAAAAACAGGCATCGGGGACTGAAACGGGAAGAGGATTGGAAGGAAGCATGGTTTAGGAGAATCTGTTCACTCTAAATTTGTAAGTAAAAGGCTCCTCAACCTGCGGTACCTACATTAAGGACCGCAGACCGCCCCTTCCCCCCAGCAGAGAACACCGGGAGTTGTCCTTGGGAACCTGGGCAAGTGCACATTTGGGCGAGAGAGCCAAGTGTCCGGGTCCGGCTTGCTCTCCTCCAATTCCTGGGGTGCAGAGGCAATCATTCGGTGGCTAGAGTGTCTGCCTTGGCCTCCATTAGGGCCACCTTACTTGGGGCAAAAGCTAGGCCCTAGAGGATCTATGGTCCCCACACCCACAGTGCTGTAAGCCTTCACAGGTGGGGTCCTGCCATGTATAGGGCTGAGAGTGAGGGGGGCATTCAGAGGGGCAAAAGGGGCCTTGATGCTTTTAGTTTGCCCTGAGGCTAGTGGCAGCTCTGGACATTGGCTCTTGCTCCCAACTCGCCCCCAAACTGCCTTAGAAAAGACCCTGTGTGGAGGTTTTGGGTGAATTTTTACTAGAAAAGAAAGACAGAGCTCCAGTGAGAATAGGGAGGTTCTAAAAAGAATCCCCTTCCCAGATGGGTACTTGTGCCTTCTCTATCTGATTCCCCACACCTCAAATCTCACACCTTCTCAGATTGAGGTTTCCCCAAAAATCGAGAAGGAGAAGAAAAGAAGATGGCGACTGAGAAAAGGGTTGCTGGTGGAGCAGCCATGAAGAAATGCAATAAATTCCTTGTTGTTTTATGAAAATTTACAACTTTGTGATAGAAGTTTATGAGTGGTTGAATCCAGCGATTGGCCAGCGCCGGTCATGTGGCCGGGCGATCGTGAACATGAACTTTTTATCATTTCCCTGGTGGTTATAATGCAGCATTCTTTTGGACACCACACCTAGGTCGGAGCACTGTCGTCCTTCAGGGCTCCAGCCTCTTGATATTTTTATACTTCAGTATCAGCTCGATAAAGCAAAAGAGAGAGAGAGGAAAACCGAGGGAGAGAGAAAAGAAGAGAGAGCGGGGGAGAGAGAGAAGGAGGGGTGGGAATTACACAAAAGAGAAAACCAAAAATAATTTTAATTTCTAAGTTAATTTGCTTGCTGATCTGGGATTTTAGTCATCATGGAGAGTAAATGGACAATCCGCCCAGGACTGCAGCCTGATACCATTTTTCAAAGCCAGAACTTACTCCATTTTCTATGCAAATATCAGAAAAGCGAAACACCCTCTCTCCCAAGTCAGAGAAGGGGAAGCAACGGCTCTCAGGTTGGGACAATATTATCTGGAAGATGAAGAAGAAACCGAACGCTCTTCCCCCGCCCCCTTCTCCCAACCCTTTCAATCGGAGGAAAGAAACCCCAAGGTCTGCAAAGGTAAGGGAGATTCTACAATTTTCTTCTTATTCTTTTGCATCGGTTTTATAGGGGGGTGGGGCTTGGGTTTGTCTCTCCCCCTTCTTCCAAGACAGGGCTGAACCCCACCTCTGGGGGCTGCAGGGAGAGGCTGCCTAGGAAATTCGGTGGCTGAGAGAGGGGTGGTTGCTTCCTGGAGGAGAAGCACGGCAGGGAAGACGGTCGGAGGAACCGAAAGGGGCCACGGAGGCGAGCTCTAAGTGGCCTTTTTAAGCTGGGAGAAGAGGTTTAAGCTAGAGGGCTGTGAAAGAAAGGATACGGGGTGTCTGGGCTTGGGGTGCCGGCATAAAGCCGGCTGCTACGGCCTCTGTGGGTTTGCGCCCCCTCCCCCTCCCACCATCTCTCCCTTGTTCCGGCCTCCCCCAATTGCCCCGGCGCAGTTCTCTTGCCCGGTGCGGGTAAGGGTATCGGTGGCTTTCCGGCAGGCAGCGTTGGCACGAGGGGCGGTGGCGCTGAGAGACGTCCTGGTCTCTGGAGGGCCTGGAATCTCCGTTGAGGCCAGCGAGGGCAAGCAGGCGGCTAGAGAGATACAGAAAGAACAATTCACAGAGAAATACTCATTATCTCCCTTCGGAAACATTTCTGAAATTAAACGGCTGTGGGTGGAGGCACCCAAATTGAGGGAGACCCCCTCCTCCCAAGAAGCCTGCCTGAAAATTCTCAGATCGTTGGCCACTCCCGTAGGAGGGAGGCTTCCTCTGCAGGGAGACAATTTTGTGGTTTTTAACGCGGTAGGTTACAGCGTGTTGGTTTCTGTGTAATACTGGTTCTGTATCTTGTGTTTTATTGGTATGGGGTGTGTGGATTTCTGTGGAGGAGAAAATTGCCATGTGCGTCTGATGTGGAAACGTTTCAAACTTTCCTGGATCCAAATGTGGTGATTGTGAAGAAGCTGTTTAACACGTTGTTGTTTTAGGCGTGGAAACAAAAAAGAAAAATAAAGAGAAAATTAAAAGAAATTCCCATTAGGGGATTTGATGGTGTCTGGACTAGAAAGCTGCCTGGCACTGAGCTCAGACAGTTAGTCTTGTCCCTCAGGCGCCTGATTCCATTCCCGAGCGAGGCCTGGGGTGGGGGGTGGGGGGTGGGGGTGGGGGTGGGGGAGCTGGGGGAAGAACCGTGGGGCGGGAGGCCGAGATTCCTAAAGTAGCTGGTTGAAGAAGGCGCCAGTCGCTAGGTGAAGACTTAAAAATAGACAGGGGTTCTGGGGAAGCTGCCAGCTGAGAGATAAGGGACTTAGGGCGCAGAGAGCAGGAGAGACTATGATTTAGTTTGGTTTGCAGGAATAGGTGGCTGCTTTCCTCTTTTTAAGGACCAGATGCAGAGATTTAAATCTCGGGTCTGGTGGCCCAGGGATTGCAGGGTCTGGATTCACACCGGGGAATATTGGCCTTCTCAATACTGAGCTGAGAATAAATAGACAGAGCCACTTGTGGCGCGGGAGGGGGCCCGTGGTGGCACACAGGTAGATGCCCTCGAAGCAGGCCCAGATGGGTGCCTGAAGGGACCCCTCGGCTTCGAAGCCAGATAAGTTCTCGGCCAGCACCCGCGGCACTCGGAGCCTATTCTCAAAAAAAAATTCCCCAAACCTACCCAGACTAAAGGTCTTTTTCTCCTGTAGTCTTGGCGGGGTATAAATCATCCCTTAGACAGTTAGCTCTGACCCAAATTATGCGGTTTGCTGCCATCTACTGTCCATTTGGAGACATGCGGCTTGGCTTCGGCGCCGCAAGCCCGGCGACGCTGCCTGAACCCGATCCCACGCCGGAGCCCCCAGACACTCAGGTTCGGCGGGATTCTGGGGACTTTCGGCCCAGATTATCACCTTCCGCTGGATCTAGGTTCTAGCTTACCCACATGTGGATAGGAGAACGAGGATCTTCTCTCTCTTGTCAGGCCATCCCAGCTCCAAACCTGGCGGCTGGCTGGGGGAAGCGGTTTTTTTCTAGGGCATGTTTTAAAAGGACTAATACAGCATCTGGCGGGCACGGGGCCCTGAATCAAAGGGTTAGGGGATCAGAGTCGAGAGCCTTCTCCCCAACGTCCCCGCCAAACTCAAGAGGGGATCACCAGGGCCGCTAGGGAGATCCATCCGAGGCCAAGGCTGTTCAAGGTTTATTTGATTTTCTTTTCGGCCAAGGGAGGGGTCCTGCAGGGGAGGCGCCGGCCCGGGCAGTTCCACTCGGTTGTCAAAAGACAAACCGAGTCTGTTCTCCGGGTTGACTGGTGGGACTTGCCAGTTCCTTGGCCGGTTGAGTGTATGGTGAAAGAACTGAACCGAGCTTTCTGGAAATTGTTGGTGTCTGCAAGTGAGTGTGTGTCCCCTTCCCCATTCCCGATCATTTCAAGCGAAATCGACACAAACATGCTTTGGGAAAAAGCGGGGAATGGGGATCAATCATTAAGGAAGCAAACCATTGTAATTTCCGTTCCTGCCCGACTCCTCACACCCGCTGAAGCCGACTGCTTTCCCAGGAGGGGGTGGCGAGGGCCAGGGTACGCGCCGCTGCCGCCGAGTTTGAATATTGGCCCGTCTCACGGGTTACTGATTAGCTCGGGCTTTCAAGCCGCAGGAGGAAGCTCTGGCCGCTCCTTTCAAGGTGCTGTGGCCCCAGTTCCTGGGCGGGGGGCTCCAGGAAATTGCCTCCGGTGCCAGGCAGGCCTAGGTGTTACCGGGTCTGGAGCTGGAGGAGCTGCCGAAGTCGAGGGGCCCAGCGGTACTAGGGGCAAACGCGGGGTCTCTGCGGCCCGAGCCTCTGGCGCCTTGCGAGTCTGCATCGCAGGAGCAGCCCTTTCAGCTCTTCAGCAGAGAGTGACTTTCTGGAGGCTGGAAGGCCGGGCCCAGTGCAGGAGCCCTCAAGGGAGTGCTCCCTGAAAGTCTTGGGCCCCTTGGAGGTTTTTCTTGAGGACAATCAGAAGGACAGGTGGAGAAGGGAAGGCGGCCATACAGAGGATTGAAACCTTTAAGGGCTCTTAGGGTGCCCATGGGCCTGGGGAGAAGGAGCTGAGGGCCACTGCTCCCCCCTCCAACAGAGACGATGCCATTCATTTGCATAATGGAAACATCTTTGTACCTCGCTTTGGAGGAGCCAATTTTAAGGCAGTGTTCCCTGTAAACTGCTCTCAAAGATTGGGAGAGGCCACACTGCTCCTCTGGGAACATATATATTCCCCAAACCCTAGAATCATGAAATCTAGAGGTAGAATTGGGTTCAGATGTTTGAATTCACTCCACCCCAATCAGAGTTTAGATTGGGGTGGGGGAAGTTGCCCACAACTTTTAAGAGCCAAGGGTGGGGGGGAGCTTTGCAGCTAAGAGGAAGTGGGAAGCCTGGACAATGTCTCAATCCCCCTCCCCTCCAAACACCTACTGGCAAATATCCTCCCTGAGATTACCCATGCAGGAAAATTCTACTCTGGAGCTGAACACAACTTCGACATTTACCAGGGAGCTGGAATGTGTGTACTTCCACAGGACCACAGATTCACAGCTCAGGAAATGACAATTATAAGTCCTGCCAATGGGATTTCTATACAATCCTTCTGTTGTGTACTCAAGACTTAGGACACATTTACATCCACCTCTCGATACACACACCTCCTTCTTGAGCAGGGAGAGACACCCCAGACCAGCAGATGGCTGTGCCCACTGTGTATTTATATGTTCCCTCTTGGAGACAGACCGACGACGGTGGATGCAACCACAGACAAATTCATAGAGATCTGACTCCAGAAGTCAGGCAGCCTCAGGCCCAGCCCTGCCTGCCTGCTCTTTCTCCCAAACAAACGGATCAGACGAATAAACGCTCATAAATACCTCTGGGCTTAGATAAGAGCGATGAGGCGCTATTTCCTTTCATGCCCGACTCCAGGCGCCCAGGCCCTGCCTTTGCGGCTCCATCTCACGACAGGCAACCTGCAGAGGTGAGGTTAATTTGGGGCTATGACTCTAAGGATAAGGCGATTGTTTTCGTGCTTCTATCATAGGGGAAGTCTTCATCTCTCACTGACCCTTACGTTATCCAGGCTTTATAGGAAAGCCCACACCAAACAGTCTGAGGACATTGTGACCAGAAAGGAGGCAGGGAAGGCTGAGGCCCAAGGCCCAGCCTCAGTAGCAAGGAGGAGGGAGGTACACAAGGCACTCTCCCCATCTTGCTCTTCCAGCCCAAATGTTCTCCATTCCTTTCCAGGAGTGGGCCTAATCATAGTTGGATTTGAGCACTTAGGACTCTGCATCATTAGGGGGCTAGAGTTTATTTTTTAAAATCTTGACAAGCCCCACCCCCAAAGAGGGGCTAGGAAATGGCTGATGGGACAACCAGGAATAGCCACTTAACTATGAAGGCACAGCTGAGAAGTTGTCCTAAGTTCAGGGAGCCTTGTGGGCCACTTTGCAACAAACAAGTTCCATCCCTGGTCACTAACCTCAACCCTTTACCATTTTTCCTAGTGTCTTGTGCCATCTTCAGTGGGCAGATTTGGCCCCCAGAAAGGAGTCCAAAGAACAAGTCAGAGAAGGGTCAGCCTGGTCCCCTCATCATCAGGTTTTGTCCCACATTCTGGCCCATTCCTGGTCCCAGGTCCAAAGCTTGTCATCCTATATGCACATTAGAATATTGAAAATACACTGTGGTTCAGTCTTCCAGGCTGGTTCCAATGCTTATTTTCCTAAAATAAGAGCCAGAGATATACACACTCTCACAACAAAGCTTGTAGGCAGTAGGCTGGTGATACAAATATGAGAGGTGGGAGGGATTGTGGAGATGCTGAGAGACAGAAGGGTAGTGAGCATCTGGAGAGGGGATGCAGAATGATAGTGGTGAGCTGCCTGCTGCAGCCCCAGGAGGTCACAACCCTCCCCTTTATAAAACAAAACAAAAACTGTCTTGAGAAAGAATTAATTAAAAAAGAACTGCCAGCTTCTGGAGAGACCTGTAAAAGAGCGATGGCTCCTCTCTTCCCAGTGGTTTCTGATTGTCTCCAAAATCAGGAGGGTTTGAGGACCAGAAACTGGAGGAGGAACAATTTTCTTAGTAAGGTGTACTTACTAAGACACCTTTGATACCTACAAATTTGTAGCCCAGGATATTCTAATGTCTTTTGGGGTAGGAAGTCGGGTGGAGGGAGGGTTGCAGGCAGGATAGGGATCCGACAAACCTCTCACCCCTCCTCTCCCTATCCCCCTCTTCCCAGCGCCCCTTTCTGTGCTAAGAGCAAGCAGTACATAGAACCAGGCAAGATATCTTGGGCAGCCGCAGCGGTAGCCTTCCAAGAAGCTCCTAGCCTAGCTGCACAGCAAAGGGGAGAAGCTTTTAGGCTCAGACCCTCCACCCAATTTCCAGTCTTCTGGGTCCTCTGGCCTGCCTCTCAGACTACAAGAGCTGTAGAGAAGCAGGAATAATAAGCCCAGGCTTGGAGGAGACGGAGTAGGTCTGAGAAACAGGAAAAACGGTTTTCAAAACCTGGGAAGGAGACAGTTTCTTCTTTTGCTTCTCGATTTCTGAAAGCGATGCTAATCAACGGAGATTTCTGCTCTCCTACTAACACAAAATCGGACAAACCAGCCTTCTCCTTTAGTTCTCTTCTAGGGACACTGAGATTCGAGATTCGGAGATATTTATTCACCTTCCCTTGAGGGAATGGGGCTCAAGCAAGTCAGGGGTTAACTTTTCTGAAAACACAATTAACTTTTTCCTATTCTGCGTGGGGAGGGGAGGGATATATTTATTTAATCACTGGAGGATGGGGTGGTCTCAATCTAAGTGCTCCCTCCTCCCTCAAAGGCACAGACGCCTCTTTCGCAGATCCTACGTAGGTGGAACGGGACGCGTTGTGCTGTTGGGGAGAGAGAGAGAGAGAGAAAGCAGAAGGAGAAGAAGGAGGAAAAAAAGGTTGATAGGTTTGTGCGCGGGTCCCTCGCGCAGGGCTGCGCTCCTCCTGGGTGCTATTTGACAATTCCTGCCTCTGCCATTGGTCAGTGTTGGATCAGATGGTTGTATTTCCTTCTGGCCCTCACTGGCACCTCGCCATCCCCCCTCAGCTAAAACCCAATCTCAGATATACTACTAATAGGCGCGGCGCTCGGACTATAAAACACAACAAATCATAAACCCGGCGGAGCAGCAGCGGCCGCGCGCGCCTCCCCTCCCAATGAGTTCCTATTTCGTGAACTCCACCTTCCCCGTCACTCTGGCCAGCGGGCAGGAGTCCTTCCTGGGCCAGCTCCCGCTCTACTCGTCGGGCTATGCGGACCCTCTGAGGCACTACCCCGCGCCCTACGGGCCCGGGCCCGGCCAGGACAAGGGCTTTGCCGCTTCCTCCTATTACCCGCCGGCCGGCGGCGGCTACGGCCGGGCGGCGCCCTGCGACTACGGGCCGGCGCCGGCCTTCTACCGAGAGAAGGAGTCGGCCTGCGCGCTCTCGGGCGCGGACGAGCCGCCCCCGTTCCACCCGGAGCCGCGGAAGTCCGACTGCGCGCAGGACAAGAGCGTGTTCGGCGAGGCCGAGGAGCAGAAGTGCTCCACCCCGGTCTACCCCTGGATGCAGCGGATGAATTCATGCAACAGTGAGTGAGACTTGCTGCGGCCTCCGCGACCCCCGCGGGCTTCCCCCCCCCACCCCGCCCAGAGTCAGAACTAGAGAGTTCCCCCCCACCCAGTGATTCCACAGAGAGAGCCTCTAGGGTTGGAGCTTAGGGAAGATTGGGCGCCTGCCTCGATCTCCCGCGCTGCCCTCGCGCCCTCAGGAGTTGCAAAGTTTGCAAAGTCCCAGATGCACTCCGAGCCAGGGGGAGAGAGTGGGTTCTCTGCGAGGGCCAGGCCGCAGCCGAGATCCGGGTCAGGGAGGCAGGCAGAGCCCGCGCAGCCAGTGGCTGGGCTCTCCCTGGCGCCCCCAGCTCTGGCCCGGTCCCCCACCCCAAGACTGTTCATTAAAAACGGAGTACGTCATGGGAAGGGGGGCGGCGTGACGCTGGCGAGGGAGAGTTGAGTCGGTCCCGGACTGGTTTTCCCTGGGGGTCGGGGGCTGGGGAAAGAGGAGGCACCCGGAAAGGGGTGGTAGTCAGAGGAGGGGGGGAGAATAAGGGGAAGAAAGAGAGGGAGCGGGCGGAGTCGGAGAGGGAGAAGCAGGCGCCGGGGTCTCAGGTTGGATTATTTGTCGGTCTTAAATCCCAAATTGATGTCCATTAACGGGACACGAAAGTGAGGAGCCCTTAATGCTGACTACGGATCGATCCACGTCATTACAGATTAAGGGCCGGAATCTATCACGGGGTGGTGGGGGCGCCAGATGGAAAGAAAAGATGCGTCTAGGAAGAGACACACCTGGCTAGTGCTTCTCCAGCCCCTCCCCCTAGGCTCAGGTGGGATTTAAAACTGCTCCTTCCCATCCCCCCACCAAGAATCTAGACCGAAGGCTAAAGCCTAGGAGACCCGGAGGGAATCTGGAGGGGGCGCTGGAGGAGTGAGGAAACGGGGGGCAGGGAACCAGGGAGAGTGGAGGGCATCCCGGGACAGGCTAGAGTCCCCGTTTGAGGGTCGAATGGGGGAGGGCGGTCCTGGCCCTGGTGACCCCAGGCCTCAACATCTCTCTGCGTAACAGGTTCCTCCTTTGGGCCCAGCGGCCGGCGCGGCCGCCAGACCTACACGCGCTACCAGACGCTGGAGCTGGAGAAGGAGTTTCACTACAATCGCTACCTGACGAGGCGGCGGCGCATCGAGATCGCTCACGCCCTGTGCCTGACGGAACGGCAGATCAAGATCTGGTTCCAGAACCGGCGCATGAAGTGGAAAAAGGAGAGCAAACTGCTCAGCGCGTCTCAGCTCAGTGCGGAGGAGGAGGAAGAAAAACCGGCCGAATGAAGGCGCTGGAAGGGGGCGGGGGGACGCGAAGGGAGAGGCCTGCGGGGAACCGAGGGCAGCGGAGAGCTCCAGGGAAGGCTCTGCGGGCGGGGGAGCCTGGGGATCTGCTCTCCGGAGCGCGACAGGCGGGGCCCCGCGCGCTCCTGGACGCCCCCGCCCGCAGAGCGCTCGCTGGGCGCTGGGAGGCCGTGCTGCCTGAGCCCAGCCGGCACCCCAGCGCCGCCTCCGTGCCCGCAGAACCGCTTCAGCCCGAACAGGCTCCCGCGTGAGAACTGAGGACCGGACTCACTTGATGTTTCCTGGAAGCAGAGCAAAATGCTCTTGTCCGTGTCGCGTCTCATTTCGTCCATGTCGCCCGTGCAAGGTTCAATGGTAGATTCGCAGTCCCCTCAGCGGGGACCTCGAAGACTCCCTGACCCCAGACCTCTCTCCCAGCCCCTCCCCAAAGCCACTGGAAGGAGCACATACTACCTAGAAGTAAGAAGAGGAGCCTCAGAAGAAAACAAAGTTCTATTTTATTAATTTTCTATGTGTTGTGTTTGTAGTCGTGTCTTAGCTCTGGACGTGAAATACTTCGGTAATAATATTAATATTATTAATAATGATAATAATAATAAAGACATAAAACCTCGCTGCTCAGTCACCTCTGCTCCTCCCCTGCCACTCCCCCACCCCCACCGCCACCCCTGCGTCCGGTGCCGGAAACTCTGCAGCGAAGGCCGGAGCTCTGGTCGGCCCCAGAGGGCCAGACGCAACTCGGAAGTTACAGTTGAGATAAAGGCTGCAGCGGTCCGGCCCAGGCTCCAACGCCGCGCCTCGCCGGTGCTGAGGCTCACTACGGCCTCTTCTGGTGGAGAATTGGGGGACGGAGAAGAGTCGTTCCCCTATTATTCTCTAGTTTTTCTTCGTTTGTCCGTGGCAGGATGGAACGCCACCGAGGCCCCCTAGCCGGCAGCTCCTGCAGAGACTGAGCCAGGCGGGTCTCAATGCCTCAGCGCTGGGTTCTGTCCGCAGGATCCCTGAGGCCGGTGATCTTTGGCCTGCCCACATGGCCTGATTTCCGCCGGCCTTGGCCCTCGGCTCCTGGCCTCAACTGGGGCCACCAGGTGCCTCTCTCCCTGCCCACAGCTGCAGTCTTCAGGCATCCCTTCCTGCCTCAAGTAGTGGCTCAGCGACAAGTAGGGGGATGTGAAGCCGCCGGCAGGCGCCTGGGCGAAGGGCAAGACTTTCCCCTGCTCTTTGGAGACCTGAGGGCAGGAAGCCAGGTGATGGGGCAGTTTGGTCACATCCCATCCACTATAACGGACCCATTCTGTCCCCACCCACCCCACCCCACCCCACCCCACCCCACCTCCACCCACCCACCCAGGCGGCAAGATGAGGAGACTGTTTTCCTTTCTTCCTCCTCCCTCTCTTTCCCTTTTTTATTTTTAAAGAAAATAGCCGTCCGGCAGAGGGGGCCCAGCTGTGGGGGTCTCTGGCCGCCAAGCAAGCTCAGCAAGGCGCTGCTGGTCCTCCGAACTCCTTTCCCGGGAGGGCGTGAGCCGCCCGGCAAATTACGAAACTACACAGATGCCAGCAAGGGGTCGCAAGCAGGGCTTCCCAAGCCAATAGCAGGCAGTTGGTGAGAAAGGGAAAGGATTCTTCCTTGATCCCAGAATCTCTGGACCACGTTTACAGCCAAACCCCAGTCCCTAATGCGGTGGCCTCTACCGTTTTTCTCCCATCTAAGCCACTTAGCCTCAGCTGGACTTTTCCTTTGGGGTCCCTCTCCTGTTCTGCCATCCTTCCGTCCTGGGCTAAGGATGAGGAAGAGGATTTCAAACTTCTAAGAGGACCAGGAGAAGCGAAAGTTTCTCCTTCGAATCCTCGGCCTTCGAACCTTCAAAGCCCCACGGGCTTAGCCTGGATGCTGTGGATGGACCACTGCAGCCGGGTCAGGAAGCAGACCAGGCCGAGCTCACAGGGGAAACCCTTTGCAATAATTGTTTTTCACACACATCTTCCAACCTCTCTCCCATTTCTGCCCCCAACTCGGAGACTTGCAAGGCCCGAGTAAAGGAAGAGCAAATCAAGCTTTGGTCACCTTGTCCTGAGTTATAATAATAACGACGACGACAGGGAGAAGTACCGAACGATAGACAAACCCCACTTATGAGAAAGTGGGCAAAGGCTTAATCGGGTTTCTCCTCTAAAAGATTCAACCCTTCGGGTGAGCCTAGGCCGGGTTTCTTTCTAGCCCGGCGATTGCAAGGAGCCAGCAGGGAGGCAGTCGTCGCCGCCATGGCGGTCGGCGGCCCGCGCTCCCGCCGTTCGCCGGGAGGTGGCGCGCTCTGCTCAGAGGCCGCCGCCAACCTTCTCCCTGTTTCTCCCCCTTCTCCTTTTTCCCCCTCTCTCGGAGGCTCGCATTGAATCGGCCCTAACGATTCTCGGATCGTCATTATTTGTAACCATAGAGCATGAATTACCTCTTGAGGTCATCAGCGAGAATTTACGACTGGTCAACAAAAGCACGTGATTCCCTAACGCCCCCCCATCCCCCTTCCAACCCCCCCCCATATTTGGCCGCATACATAGCAAAACGAAGTACAGTGCATCGCTATAATTCATTAATACATCATAAATCGTGAAGCACAGGGTTATAACGACCACGATCCACAAATCAAGCCCTCCAAAATCACCCAAATGAGCTCGTACTTTGTAAACTCCTTCTCGGGGCGTTATCCAAATGGCCCGGACTATCAGTTGCTAAATTATGGCAGTGGCAGCTCTCTGAGCGGCTCTTACAGGGATCCCGCTGCCATGCACACCGGCTCTTACGGCTACAATTACAATGGGATGGACCTCAGCGTCAACCGCTCCTCGGCCTCCTCCAGCCACTTTGGGGCGGTGGGCGAGAGCTCGCGCGCCTTCCCTGCGCCCGCCCAGGAGCCCCGCTTCAGGCAAGCGGCGTCGAGCTGCTCCCTGTCCTCGCCCGAGTCCTTGCCCTGCACCAACGGCGACAGCCACGGCGCCAAGCCCTCTGCTTCGTCCCCCTCCGACCAGGCGACCCCGGCCAGCTCCAGCGCCAATTTCACCGAAATAGACGAGGCCAGCGCGTCCTCGGAGCCTGAGGAAGCGGCAAGCCAGCTAAGCAGCCCAAGCCTAGCTCGGGCGCAGCCAGAGCCCATGGCCACCTCCACAGCCGCGCCCGAGGGGCAGACTCCGCAGATATTCCCCTGGATGAGGAAGCTTCACATCAGCCATGGTAATTCTCGCTCTCGCTCCCCTTTTTGTCTTCTCGGCTTTTCCTTCTCCGCGTTTGGGGGTGGGGGGAGTCGGCGAGGAGAGCTTGGTTTTTCCTCAAATATAGATTTCTTTTTTTCGGAGGGGCAAGACTCTTAAAAGGGTCCTCACAGCTCGGGGGGACAGAGCCAAAGAGGGCTTAGCTGGGGGGTTGAAGAGGAGTATTTTTACTAATTTGTTCCCAGATTCGCCTTAGGTTTTATTTGCCAGCTGTACTAGCTTTAGGATGAAGGATGGGATTTATGTAACATTGGGAAAGGTCCTGCTTGCCCCTCTGCTTTTAGCAGAGGAGGGGCGAGCGGTGAAACGAGCTTTCCAGGGCAAAAGTGCAACCGTTCTCCTCCCTCCCGGGGTGAGCGGCCGCCTGAGCCCAGCGAAGGGTGAGGCACAGGGAGAGAGCAAGAGACAAAGCCGGGCGCATTCGCTGCAGGCAGAAGTGGGGGCTGTAGGAGAAGGGGGCATCAGAAAGCAAGCTCGGATGCGGGCATCTGGAGTGGGGAGGATCGGAGCTGCGGTGAGCTGGGTGCCGGGGACGCCTGGGTCCTGCTCCACGCCCCCCTCCCACCCAGGGCCCCCTCCCTTAACCAGAATAACGCGGCCTCGCCGCTCTGCTCTGTCTGCTCCAGACATGACCGGGCCGGACGGGAAAAGGGCCCGAACCGCGTACACCCGCTACCAGACCCTGGAGCTGGAGAAGGAGTTCCACTTCAACCGCTACCTGACGCGGCGGCGGCGCATCGAGATCGCCCACGCGCTCTGCCTGTCCGAGCGCCAGATCAAGATCTGGTTCCAGAACCGGCGCATGAAGTGGAAGAAAGACAACAAACTGAAAAGTATGAGCCTGGCTACAGCCGGCAGCGCCTTCCAGCCCTGAGCCCGCCGGGAGGAGCCCGGGCGGCCCAAGAGTTCATGCCGCCCCCAGCCCTGGCCCCTCCAAGCCTCCTCGCGCTGCTGCCGCCCGCTGGGAACCGGTTCCCACGAGCTTGCCTCAGTCCGGGCCTTGTGTTACGATTTTTCGTTTGGTCTTAGGTCTTCCTGTGGCTCCCTCTCTCCTGGACTGGTTAATCTTGTTATTATTGTAATAATAATGATAATTATTATTTTCCCTCCATGCTCCCCACTCCCCTGCGCCCACCCCCAATCTGCCAGTGTTTCTGAATGTTCGTGTCTGTGGTTGCACTCCTTCCCCCAGGAAAAAAAGAAACTCGCATGTTTAATGTGAACTTTCCCCTCCCCATCTGTGTTATAACTTATTTATAAAAGGATGATCGCTGTATTTTGAGTTTCAGCTGGAAACTTCTCTAAAAGGGGCAGCAGTTGAGATGGGATAGTGCCGCAGCGCCGGGCCCAGCTGAGCTGGTCTCGGAGACCGGGAGTCCATGACTGTGTCTTTCCTCCTTCCTCTTCCTCCTCGCTCCCCAATCCCAGGCCCAAGTCTCCTAAGGCTTGGTCCTGAGGTGGGAGGGGGCTAAGAGGGACCAAAGGAGTGATGTTGAAAAGAGGGAAGGTACATAGTGAGATTTAAGTTCCTGCCGCCTGGGTAGGCCCCACAAGGCCTGGTCTGGGAGCCTCGGAAAACAAAAATAATCCTCAGTGTAAAATGTCTTGTGTATTTCTCTGTGAATCCATGGGTCTGGCATAGAGGGCCCAAAGCTTGTAAATATGGGGATAGTCTGGGTCAGACTTATCCCCTCTTCCCTACCCATTTCTATTCCAAGACCATTTGTAGTGAGTGAGTGGATGCTGTGCTACGTGCGAAATCTGTCTTTGCCGGGCCTGTCTCAGTGATTCGCTTTTGGTATTTGTTTGTAGCTTTCCCTGAAGTCAAATAAATGTTTCCCCTCCTCCACTGCCCTTCCACTTGTCTTTTCTCTGGGGGCCTGCCTCTCCCATCACCAGGCACACCCTAGACCATTCTTGATAGATCTGGGGTGTAGGGAAGGGAGAGTAGGATGCTCCCCAGCAGCCCCTCTCAGCTTCCTAAGTCTCGGCTTAGTCAGCAGTACTTGGGCCAGGGGACAGGCTTTCATGCCTGGAGGACTGAGAGGCCCAGAAATCCCACCTGAAGCTGGAGCAAGGGATGAGGGAAAGGCTGAGCTGGACTCCACCCTGGCCTTCCACCAGCTGGCCGAAAAGTCTCTGGAAACCTCTTCAGGAAAAGTAATTTGGGCCTAAGCCCTGAGCAGGAGGCTCCCGGTCTTTTGGAAGAGATACAGGCCTGCCCAGCCCCCTTGTCTCCTAGTATAAATCCCAATTCAACCCTGTCACCCAGTAGGCAACCCCCACCTTCCAAAAAAAATCAGCTCAATTTCAAAGGTTTCTTCTCACCCTCAGTCTTCTCTACATTTATCAAGGGCTTCCTCTCTCCAGGGGCCCAACTGACCTGCCCTCTTGATTAGGAGCCGGGGTCCCTCCTAGAAGACCCTTGGTTTCCCCTTCAGCCAAACAGGCCCAGGGCCTGGGGCCCAATCCTCTTCCATCCAAGTCAGCCTCCACCCTGAGTACAAGAGTCAAGTCTGGACACTTACCCGGTCCGTCCCTTCCAGCTTGGCCCAACTTCTTACAGGGCTGGGGGGGGAGGGGGAGCTGGTGAGGAGGCAGCCGAGGGTCTTGGAGGCTCTATTGGGCCCTCTTTCCCCCTTCCCCCTTGACTTTGTCCCCCTTTGTCCATAGCAAACTATCCCAAAAGTCGCTATGACATTTAGATGTCAAATGGATAGGGGTTTTATCTTGAAGTTAGATCGTAAAAATCGCGGAGAAGTCAGATAGATACCCCTCACTGGCTCGAGAAAGTCACGTGAGGTCCATAAAGTTAGTTTTATGGTTTTGGGGAGTTGACACCGCGCGGTATATTTCACATTCTCCAGAATGTTAAGTGACACTTTAACTGCTCGCTGTGGTGGGGAAGGGGGCAGAGGTAGGTGAGCGCTCTCCCGGCCCAGAAGGCGGTGGTGTGGCGGCAGCCCAGGCCCAGCTCTCCCGCAGTAAGTTGCTTCCAGCTTTCGCTTTTCCCTTTGAAATTGTGGGGCTTGAAACTAGGGGAAGGAAACCATGCTTCCAGCAGGGCTATAGGGTAATAAGTGGGGGAAATTTAGCCTGGTTTTGCACCAAGTTCTGACCAGCTGGGTGTCTGAAGTGGGGCACCTGGCTCAGTGTGATAAGGCCTCCGCAGTCGGGGGGGGGGGTGCCTGGTTTTATTAGCAGGAGTGCCTGACTGTGGGCAAAAGGCTTGTGTGGGTTCCTTCAGTCCTCTTGAAAATTTAGGGGGCAAAAAGGAGGGGTGTGTACTGCCGATAGGAGGGCCCCATGTTGGGGGGGGCACTCCACTACTGGGCATCTTCAGATAGATGCCTCCCCACCCCCAGTAAAGAAACTTTATGACATTCATTTGTCAGGGGTGTGTGTGGGCGCGCCGCTAGGCACTTTTATCTGGATACATCTGAGCTGAGAAAAAGCCTGGGGAAGGCTAAGCAGCTGCTGTGGGCTGCCTTGCACTGGCGTAGCGTACTCTCTGGCTTTTAGATCTTTGAACTCATGAAAGGGGGTACCTGGGTTCTCCATGCCTTCATCAGGGCCATCTGGAATGGGGAGCGCTGTGCCTGCCTCTGCACCCAACTTCAGACTTTTGGCCCAAAGCCAACCTGCTGACTTGACTCTATGTAGGGTCCTGAGGTCCAAGTAGGGAGCAGACAGAGGGGGGCATTTCCCTCAAATCCAAACCGAATTCCTAGCCAGGAGTGGGGAGAAGGGGAGAGCTTCTTTTTTTGTCTAGAGGATCTATGTGTTTAAATAGATCCCTAGCGATCCCTCCAAAAATTAAAGTTGCTGAAGAACACAGATTCCCAACTGTCTGGAGAGGAAAAGGGTCTCAGGAGCTGGGAGAGAAAATTGGAAAGGTGTTCTCTTTCCTCTCCTTTCTTCTTCTCTCCCTTCCAGAGCCTAGAAGCCCTTTGTTCTGTGGCACCGCAAACCAGAAGGATTGCATTATTTGACCCCCAGGGGGCCCGTTATTTTCTAAGGATAAGTCACCCTCTTTCTGAAAGCTAGAGGCCTCTTCCTCACCAAATCGACCTCTCCATTTTTAAGACACATGGGGATCAACCAACCCCTCATGCCTGTTTTTGCCATCTCTAGATTTAGCTCACTAACTCCTGTTGTCCCTGGAATTGGACCTGTGACAACTTAAAGGGTTTCTGATCTTTGGGACCAGGAGAAGTTCACAGGATCTTCCCCTTTTCACATTAAAGAACGTCTGCACTCTCTCCCCATCTCCGCTTTCTCCTGCATCTGTTCTCTATTCCCTGAGCTCTCAGATCCCTGTCCAGGCCTAATTTACCGGACACCCTTCATGGGCTTTGAGTGCAAAGAGGACAGAGGACAGAGGCTTTGAGTGCAAGGGTGTCCTCCCCTTGGTGTGAAGACACATCTCACCCAGAATGTTGGGGCATCTGTGTCCCATGGAAAGGAGATTCTGCTGAGTTCCCAGAGGATGTCAAGCACCATTTAAAATACTAGTACATTTTGGAGGCATGACTTCCACAGGTTTCCACTCTGGACAAGGCAAATGAGTTAAATAAGATGCAAAGGAAGAGTGTAGTGGGCACAGAATCTGATAGGGGGCCTCCTGGGCAACCCCATTCCTATGGTGCCCCTAGTCTCACTCTGATGCCACCAGCCACCCTCTCTCAGAAACCCCAGACCACCAGGCCTGCCGCTAAAGATTTTTTGGCCCCCTTCCACATCAGTTCTGCACATTCTGATAAAGAATGTGTGGGGCCAGCAGCCCAGGGACACCTGCTGGGCATATCTAGAGAGATTTTCCGGAATGGCAAAGGGCAGCTCTGGTGGGGGTGCCCACTTCTGCCACAATAGCCAAAACTCTTGGAGGGTCTCTTCTTGCTCTGAGCAGACCCTATCTGGGGAGGATCCCATCCTAGCTGGGCTTTCCTATTCCCCACTTCAGGTTCTCTGGGTAACTGTCTTCCTCGAACCCCAGCAAGGATCTGTTGGGGGAGAGGATGAGAGCTTCCAAGGGATTTCTCATGCAAAGGAGCTCTCTCTGCCCTAGGCCGTGTCCTGCTCTCCAGCCTTCCCCAAGGCATTCTCCAAGAAAGCTGCTCCTTTCTCTCCTCTCCCTGCCTGGATTCAGGCCCCAACCTTTTGAGTCGCAGGCTGGCACCTACTAGCCAAATCCTCATGCCCATCTGTGGGCACCTTCCACCTGGGGCAGGTTAGAGGAGACTGGCACTCGGAGAGTAAGGCTATAGTTTCCCTTTTCCCTCTGAGGTCAGCTTGACCACCACTCAATAGACAATTTAATTTTTTGTTTTACTTGGTTATTTTTTATTATTATTTTTGTTTTGTTTCTCTGAGGTTGTGGTGTGGGAGGAAGTATAAAGAAGAGTAAACAGGAAAGCCAGCCGGGCCTGGAGTTCCAAGCCCCATATTTCATTGGCGGCTTCCTCTCTGTAACTGCTACAGGGACACTTAACTCTTCCCTGGCTGTGACAAGTATTCACTGGGGTCTGGTGGGGGGGGGGGGGGGGGGGGGGGGCAGGATCCAAGTGTAAGCTCCTCTCTTAGGCTGGCTCCTTTATCCTTGGGTTTGAATGCTGAGGTGGAGGCCAAGGATTCCAAATGAGGGAGAAGCGGACCGCTCAGCACAGTCCCCTAAACTCAGTCTCTTTTGGGACAGAGCAGAGAAGGCAATTGCCTGTATGGGTTTCACAGCTTGGGATCAGCCCAGCCAAGCAAGGAGAATGGGGCTATAGCAAGAACACTTCCCCTCTTTTAGGGCAGAGCCCACTGGTCACTGACTCCATTTTTTGGAGTAATCGGATTTCGAGGCTGGGATCTGCCCACAGAGGGATTTATGGATTGCTGCAGTGCTGTTACACATCCATATTAATTAACCCAGACGCTGCCTGGAAACCAAGCTCTCTGGGATGGGGGAGGGGAGAAATTGGGGGCCTTTAAGGAAAAGGGACATTTATTAGTAATTCTTGCCCTGGGGCTCAGATTGGAGAATCGCTTCCCCTCAAGAAACACGTGTCTTTCCCAAGCTCCATGTCCCTTGACTTCTCAGCAAGAAGGGTAAGCCTGACTTACTCTTCACAGTCGGACTACACACTTCTTCAGGGTGGAATTAAACACTTCCCAGCCCCAAACCCTTCAGAGTGTTTGCCCCAGCATTCCGATGGGTGGAACCTCTGGTGGCTGCTTCCAGCATGACACTTTTAGAGGGGTTAACACCCCCTCCCCACTTTCCTTTCAACTTCCCCAAGGTAGAAGCTTTTTATGGCTTTCCGGCTTCTTTTTAGTGTTTGTTGGTGGTGGTAGTGATGGCCTTCTCCTTCCTCCTATCCCTCTAAAAAGTGATTAAAATCTGTTAAAGGATTTAATTAAGAGAGTTAAATGAAAAGGAAGGAGGCGCAAATGAGTTGGGGGAAAAAACCCACTCCAAAGCTATTCTCAACGATTAAATCGCCATTTTAACAATATAATGGAGTTTGCATCCTGAAAGGGGAAATCAACGCTCATATCTCATCAATAATTCATAGAGTCCGGGATCACGCAGAGGTCAGCAGACGGGCTGAGCGCCGGCCTGCTTAGGACTCCGAGCCGCTGCAGCATACATTAGCGCCGCTGGCCGCACCGCCGTCACCTTCAGCGCTCCTACAGGTTTAGGCCGATTTTTTCCTCTTTTTGGCAAATTTACTGAGACCTAGGTTTCGGGCTTCAAGAGGAAGTGGGGGATTCAGGAGACTGGAAAGGATTGGACTTCGGGCCATTCTGGACCTGTCAGAATCCGAATAGATCAGCACGTTCCCAAGTTTTAATCTCTTTCTCTCCCGATTCTTTCTCCTTTGATGTTTCAGGGGTCCTCTGTCCTTTTTTTTCTCTCCCTAAATCTCCTCTAGGTATCTTCTAGCTTCCCAGCCCCCCCCCCCCCCCCCCGCCCTGGCCCCCCATGCACAGCCATGCTCTGGTCTGAGTCTCCCTAGCTGCGGCCCCGCTGTGGCCTCTGAACGCAGCGGCTGACCATTCCTGGCCCGCGGAGCTGGACCCAGTAGGGTAGGGACGAATGGGTCTAGAGAGGAAGGTACTTCGAAGGCCCCAACATTGCTTGCCTAGTCAAGAGATGACCCAGGAAGGCCCGGTGGCGGGGAGTGGGGATCCAGCCTGAGAAAAGATCGTTTAGGGGGGCAGAAGGGGGAAAGTCCTTACATGTGGAAACATTTCCTTCTGAGGGCTTGGGGACACGATGGAGCATAATCCCGATACATCGGAGCTTCTGGTTGTCCTAGTCTCTTTTTCTATGTATGTGTCTCTTAACTCTCTTTTCTGTTTACGGATCCCCAAGGACCCCTAGGGAAGGAGGAACAAAATCCTTCTCTCTGAGAGTTGGGGGATTGGGAGGTGATATTTGGGAGCAAAGGAAAGCGAAAGAGGGCAGGTCTTCTCGCGGCCGCTGCACTAGCTGAGGCAGAAGCTGTAACGTCCCGGAGCTGCCAGCAGAGTCCGCCTTAGACCAAGTTCACAGCCAGGCTGGAGCCTTCCAGGCGCCAGCGAGTGGTCCGGCAAGGTGGCCCGGAGCCCGCTGGGCCTTGCAGAGCCTGGACACTGAGCTCTCTCTCCAGCCTTCTGGGGCCTGGGCCCCCTCCGATCCCAAGGAACCCTTCCTCCAAGCTCTCTCCACCCTCGCCCCAGAAACACCCTACTCCGTCAGCCCACTCTATGACTGCCGTATGTCCTTTTGCCTGGCAACGGCCACGGTGCCCCCACTCTCGGGGACACAAGAATGGAGAGGGGTTGTCACAAGCTCTTCCAGGCATCTTAACATGAGAGATGATGAAAATGCGGGAAGTGGTGAAAAAAAGTCGGAAGTGCAGTTGGCATCTTTTCCTGAGAAGGATTTATTTAATAATGGAAAAAGACTGTCTCCTTTTCCCCAGGTCTAAGGCCCTTAGTGGGGGTAGTGAGGGGAGGGTGTTCTTGCGGCAGGGGGCAAGGGGGAAGTGCAGGGAAGATGGTTTGCGCTTGGGTTTCTGCACCCAGAGCAGCAGAATGAGACCCTGGGCGGTGAGGCCAGTGTTATTGCCGGAGGGGTCGCGAAGTTGGAGGGTCAAAAGTTTACAGCATGCGTGAGCCGGCCGCGGCGGGGGCGGGGTGGGAGAGGGTTGGGAGATGGGAGGAGGCTGTGTGTGTGAAGAGAGAAGAGAGCGAGCGGGGGATGCTCGAGGTAAGGAAGACTCGTGGGCTCGGGGAGTGGGGTAGCGGCACTGAGAGCGGAGAGGCAGGTACCTGGGGAAGGAGAACTGAGGGAAGAAGTCCTCCTTCCCAAACTAGCTCTGGTGGGCTAGGGAGATGCACAAAAGAAAGCGCTCTGGGCATGGCCAACCCTCTATGCAATTTTCTTTCCTAAAGATAACCTTTGAGTCGCCATATAAAATTTAATTAAAACCTACCCAGCCGCACACATTTTAAAAATCCAATTACCCACACGTCCTTGTAGGACGTTTGGTGGGGCCAAGGAAGCCTTCCAAAGGGAAGACCTGATTCCCACCCACACCAGCCCCATCAGGCTTCCTCTAACCGGGCAAAGTAGCTGTATTCCCTCCGCTCCTTCTCCCTCCAGACAGGCTAGTTTTTCAGGGATTACTAACCCCCAGCTGGGGTCCAGGCAGTTGGAGTCCAGTAACCATGGGCCAGGACTAGAGGGAGTTTAAAAACTCCTATCCCTCCTTCCAAAGTGCTTGAGTTTAAGCACTTGGTTATTGAAAGAAGGTTAGCTTAATTCTCTCACTCTCTCCCAAACCTACACTTGTGTGTTCTTCTGGAATGCCTCTCTTCCTGTTTCAAGGAGGGAGGGAAAATGAGAAGGAAAAATACTGAATGGTCTCACAGAGATCTTTTTAACTGGCGACCTGAAATGAACTTTGAGTCTATGCATTAAGCTTAGCTCATAAGTATAATGCTTAGAGACACTGTAATTATAACACCAGGACATATGCTTATTTTGGATCTTTAAATGACTGTTGGTTGCATTATGAGATGTCATCATTCTCTTCTAAGCATTTAATATTGGAGGTACTCTCTGGGTGTTTGTCCTGTTAGAAAGAAAGATAATTTGAGAGTTTTCATATCAACGCCTTTTGAAACATGGCCAGAAAAGATAACAAATCAATTTGACCCCAGTTTTTTTTTTTAAATTAAACAAATTGGGTATCAGGCAAATTTTTCTGGGCAGTCAGGCCAGGAGGGAATTCCTGGGTTCCAGAGGAAGTAGAGGTCAAAGCCTGAACTGGAGAATCTATTTCTATCTGTTCTTCCTCAGTCTCTTCCCCTACACTGCAGGACAGAGTGTTAGCAAGTTGATAGTTTTGTGGAGTAGACTGGGTCCTGGGCTTGGTGGGGCCTCACAATGGGGAAGGGAAGACTTCTGCCATCCCAAGCAAGCTGGGTGCCTTGGGATGCTTAGTCCCAACCTCTCCAAACTAGGGGGAATATCCCTTTGGAGACACTGCCCTGAGACTTGAGTGGAGTGGAGGGGTGGCAGGGTAATCACCTGATCTACTTCTGCTGGTTGAAATGTGTTGAAATGTGTTGCTGGCATGCCACTCATTTCTAGTCCTTTCCTGGAGGGATAAATCAATGAATATCTCTTGAGTATTTTTAGCACCTCTTTGATTTGTTCCTGAACCTCCTGGTGGTGGTGCTGGGGGTAGGCAAAAGAGTTATAGTATAGATGAGAAGTAGTTTTAAATAAAAATGGAGGTGGGGAGGATATTGTTTGATTTTTAAAGGAGAATTAAAGCCTCTGAAAGCCAAGTCCCCATATTTGACCAGTGCAGTTCAGCCCTTCTCTCAGGATTCTGTCTTCCCCAAACATGCTGGCCTGTGGACCAGATCTCAGCACCAGGAGGTGGAGGTCTCATTCCCAGGGCACTGGAGCTTCCAGTTCAGGCAGAAATGGGGATCTCTGTGGCACTAAGGGGTGGAACAAAGCAGACTATGCAGTTCAGTGGGAATACAGGCCCTGTCAGTGTGGCCATTTATAGGGTTTCTGGCTCAAGTCTGCTCTCTGGGACCCAGATCCCCACATTTCTGCTTCTCCAGGTGCTGGTCTCCAACACAGGCTGCAAAGTGAACCCCTGTAGAGTTCTACCCACTCCCTCTTTGCCCCCAGAAGGAAAGCTGACAAAATATATTGGAATGATGGAATATCAAAGCGGAGGTGGGCCGGCTGAGTCCCTAGTCCAATGGGACTTTGGAGGGGGGGTAGGAATTGGAGGAAGGGACGGGAAGGTTCTGGCAAAAAGTAGAGCTAGAGAGGATGAGCTGAATCAAATTCCTTGCTCTGTCATTTTTCTCCCAAGTAATGACCTGCGCAAAATTCAATATGACCCAGCGAACTGCGCCAGCGTATTATAGTAACTGCCTGCCTCGTGGGGGAGGCCCGAGAGGGGGTGAACCGCAGGTCACGGCGTCTAAAAATTATTAAAATGTTCGAGAGCCTGGTGACGCGCCTAGCTGTTTAACAAAGACTGCCAAAGTATGAGATTAATACGAAAACTTGCACTTCAAAAACAACACACCAAAAAAAAAAAAAAAAGTCTTGTTCCGGCCACCAAGGGGGCCCCGGAGCTCCTCTGCCCGCCGCGGCGGTTCGGTTTTCCGAACACACAATAGTGGACGAGAGCGAGCTTGTCGGGGGCCGCGCGGGCCCGCGGGCGGGCCGGCGGCCGGGAGGGCGCGGGGAGCGTCCCGGTGAGTACTCCCGCCCGCGCCCCTCTGGGCCCGGCGCTCCTCTGGGCTGCTGCCTTGCAGGCAGCCCGGGGGCTCGCCTCCCGGGCCTGCGAACTCCCTCCCTCGCTTTGTCGCTGGACACGCCCGGGACGGCGGAGGGGCTGAACAGCGAGAGGTCACTGCGGCAACCTGTGGCTGCTGGGAGAAGGCGGCCGGCGGGCCAGAGAGCCACCGGGAGCGCGGGGGAGGTGGCTCTGAAAGTGCGCGGAGCCTTGGCTTTTTCTTTCTTATTTTTAGTATGCGTATTGATGTTAGTGCTCTTCCTGGGTGGAGGGGAGAGGTAGCCTCCTGCTCTGGCCAACCTCGTCTCTCGGAAGTCGCTGATAAACCCAGTCCTCCACGCCTCGCGGCGGGACTGGCTGGGGTGGGGAGTGCGACCCCTCGGTGGGATGGACAGGTGGCGGCTCCCAGCGCATAGAGGAGAAAAATCTCTGCGCTCTGTCCCCAGGATCAACCCCACAAGCTCTGCTTCCCACCCCTCTCTCTTGGGGTGCTTGGGGGCACCTGGACTCTATCTCTTAAGAAAGTGTAGAGCAGCACAGAGGCCCTCTCCCAATTTCCAAAAGCCTGCGAGTTAGGGGGGTTTTAGGGTGGCGAGTTGAGGTGGCCAGTTGGAATGGTGCCCCTGACTAAAGTGGCCTTTGACAAAACTAGGAAAGGTCCCTGCTTGACGCTGGGGGGCTCATGGTGGTCCTATCCACACATTTTGTCTGTGAGTCCAGGGCCAGGTGCCAGTCTTCCTTAGTGCCCAAATGGAGGTATGAGATTACTTACTGGACCCTCTCTTGGCAAAAATAACTGCAATATTATTGTGTGTGTGATTTTTCAAATATAGGTGTTAGTGTTAGAAATCAAGCTTAGAAGCCAAACCTGGCAAATTAGATTTGTGATAGAAAATCAGAGGGTCTCTGGACTTAGTGACTGGTAGGAAAACTCTCCTACCCATGTGCAAGGGTCCCAGGGCCGGGTATGGGCACAGACCTTTAGAGTGTGGTGGTTCGAGGGTTTTTGTTTTGTTGATGCATTTATTTAAGAAATTTTTATTATTTTGACTTATTCACTAGGGATGCAAGTGTTCCTCAAACCTGGAGCAATGAATGAGGGAGGAGTCTGGGTGAAGAGGTTCTGTGCACCCTTCCCATCACCCTCTGCAGGCCCTTAGCTTTCACACTGTAGGGTGCCATTCCCTCAGCTCCATCCCCAGTCTCCCAGCTTAGTAAATTCGGCGGTTACTGGCGGCCTCAGGAAGTCACTTCGAAACTCCAGATCCCCCAGGTTTCCCAGATCCGCATTTAGATCCCATCGCCAGCAACCCTAGCAGGTGGCTGAAGAAGCAAGTTTAGATGGAGAGAGCCTGCCAGGAGCTAGGGAGGTAGGGGAAATGGGACTCCCCTCACACTTCAGCTATCATCCCCCTTTTCTGGCCCCAGGAGGTGTGGGAGGTTGGGAGGGGCCGGAATATCATCTGGCTGCATCTTTTACTGTTCCTCCTCACCCTCCATTCGGAAATGAAATGCCTTTGATCTTTTTCTCAGGTTGTAAACGGAATTGCCCGTCATTAAATATCTGGGGCCCCATCTGCTTGGTCTCCCAGCATTTTTCTTTACAGCTGTTTCTCTTTTTACCATTGAATTTTTCCAAAAGGACTTTTATGACACCCCCTTCACACCCAGCCGCCTATCCCTCTTCCCTTTGCTGAGAGGCCCCTTGGAAAATATCTAGATTTTCGTTTGATCACAAACTAAAGGCTGCAGAGGGACACGGAGTTGCCGATTAGGGTTTTGTTTTTCTTAAAAAAAAAAAAAAAGTCCTGGGGGCGGGGAGGGGCTTGAGGGCACCCAGAAGGGCCTGATTCTGACTATGCTGCAGCCTCAGGATGACCCTTCCTCCTTTTGTGCTTAGCTAATGTTTACATCTCATAATTCATGCACTGCTGCGGAGATGCACAGCAGCCCCAAGGTTCGCGTCCCTTTGCGGGACCGGCTGTTTCTGTTTCTCTCTAATAGAAGAGGAAGAGGGTTGAAAACCTTGTAATCCCAGGAATGGACCCACAGTGCCTTTTCCTGTTCCCAGAGCTCAAAACTAGGGGGGGGGGAATCAAAAGCACTGAAACCATACCCCAAACGAAGGATGCGTGGAAAATAGGAGGACTGGAAAATTTCTGGGCCAAGAAGATCTATCTGTCTTCTGTATATACCCTGTAGATCCGAATTTGTGTAAGGAATTTTGTGATCACAAATTCGTATCTAGGGGAATATGTAGTTGACATAAACACTCCGCTCATTTTTTTCTGAAGAAAAAATTTTTTTCCTAAATGAGGACCATCCGGTGACACGAAGACTCCTTTCTTTCTTGCTTGCTTTTTCTTTTTCTCCCTCAACTGGTTAGAGATGGAGGAATCATCTACCTGAAATCTACTCGTGCCTGCCCTTGGGAGCCTTGGTCCTTTTTCACTTCTCTTAAAAGGTTAATGTTGTTGCTGATGTTTTTATTTTGTCCTTTCCCTTTGGTCCAGCTATTCCCTATTTTGGGTTCAGAGAGGCTTCACTGAAAATCTGGTAAAAATGACTATTGTCTTCAGTTCGCAAAGGGAAAGGAAATTCACTTTTCAAACGGATGCAGAGGTCGCCTTTCCGTTTGGGTGCAGAACAAGATGCCCTGGAAACACGCGATTACCAAAGGGTGTTATTGTGTGGGGATCACCCGGGCTCCTATCCTTAGCATCACAAGGATGTGAGATTTCTGCTAGCTGCTGAGGCGCGGCATTAACGGCAATTAGAACATCTCTCCGCCGCGGTTAGCCTTGCTCTGGTGTTTCTGGAATTAGCAAATTGCTATTCAATGTGCTCTCAGAAGTTGGAGGTTTTTTACTCCAGTGTTCATGTTCGGTGTGGGAAACCAAGTCGTTTCTCCCGGCTTTGGCCGCGTGGGATAAGGGGAGGAGTGGAGAGGAGAGGGGAACAGACAGACTGACTGACACAGCCAAACTAATAGCGCAGCTAAATGCGATTTGGAAGGCGAGGTCTCCCCGAATTAGTGCATGAATTTCCTATCGATCCGCCCGTGGTTCCATTCATCTCTGACAAGTCCCTCCGTACACCCGCCTGGTTGCTCTGACGCCTCCTTTTTCACTCCCTACCCCTCCCCGGGCGGCTGCAGAGAAAAGGCCCACGCTCGATGCCTCGTTCCCCCGTGTGGGTTCTCCTCTCCAGGCGGAGCCCCTAGTCCGCCCCTCACTTAACTCCCCTGCTTAGACGCTGGGTGCAGATGCTCCATACCCCCCATGGATAAGAGGAGCTAAGACCCTAAAGAAGGCCCGGGGGAGGCAGGCAGGATGGGAGGGGCCACATTCAGAGCCCCAACTTCTGAGGAGATCCAGGGATTGCGCTCCGCCCAGCGCCCCAACAGGCCCTCGGGTGGCAACCTGCTCACTCGCTCTCCCTCTGTCTCCCTCCCTCTTCGGGATCCGGGAGAGGCGAGGCGAGGCGAGGAGGCGGTGGCCCCGCAGGAGCCCTATGTAAATCCTGGTGTTGGGTGGGTAGGGAGGGGGGGTGGAGAAGAAGGGGAAATAAACCTCTTTGGCTGGAGTAGGGTCCGGGTGAGCAGATTTCCTTATCCGGGAATCGCAGGCGGGGCGGCCATTGGCTCCGAGGATCACGTGGGCCCCTAACTTTGTTCACTTGACAGTAAGTAGGAGGGCTTTCGGAAACAGGAAAACGAGTCAGGGGTCGGAATAAATTTTAGTATATTTTGTGGACAATTCCCAGAAATTAATGGCTATGAGTTCTTTTTTGATCAACTCAAACTATGTCGACCCCAAGTTCCCTCCGTGCGAGGAGTATTCACAGAGCGATTACCTACCCAGCGACCACTCGCCGGGGTACTACGCCGGCGGCCAGAGGCGAGAGAGCAGCTTCCAGCCGGAGGCGGGCTTCGGGCGGCGCTCGGCGTGCACCGTGCAGCGTTACGCGGCCTGCCGGGACCCTGGGCCCCCGCCGCCTCCGCCGCCGCCCCCGCCGCCCCCGCCACCGCCCGGGCTGTCCCCTCGGGCTCCCGCACAGCCGCCGTCCGGGGCCCTCCTCCCCGAGCCAGGCCAGCGCTGTGAGGCGGTCAGCAGCAGCCCCCCGCCGCCTCCCTGCGCCCAGAACCCCCTGCACCCCAGTCCGTCCCACTCCGCGTGCAAAGAGCCCGTCGTCTACCCCTGGATGCGCAAAGTTCACGTGAGCACGGGTGAGTGCGTGGGCACCCCTTCCCCCTCCCACCCCCGGCGCTTTACACCAAAGGGACCTCAAGGCATGGGGGTGGGGGGGAGCTAGGGGAAGCCAATTGTCCCCGCTATAAACTCGCCATTGCCGGAGATTTACGGTCGCCTGTTTTCAGAGCCACATAATTACATCCCCCATAAATTTTTATGGCCTGGTGGGCCCCGCGCCTTTGAAGTAGGTTCCCCATCCTCTTTGCCATTCTCACCAGCGACTTTTTCGCCAGGGAGATGCAGTCTCAGTGAAGTTGGAAATTGGGGAGGGGTGTGAGAGGTGGGGGAGGAGAAGGGGGAGGAGGTAGTCTGTATTTAAGCGGAGACTTGAGTCAACTCCCAGTATTTATTTTTTCCTTTCTTTCCTCTATCCTGGCTACTTGGGTAGTGGGCAAAAGTTTTTACTGGGGACAGGCACTGCCTGGAATCGTAACATAGAGGGTGGGAACTAACAGAAAGGTTTAGGGAAGCCCCCCTCCCTCTTTCACCCCTCACTCTCCCATCCCGGGCCCCAGGCCAAGTGGGGGGAGAGGTGAGCGATTAAAACCTTGTGAAGATTCCTCACTCCTCCCCGCCCCGTCCCCAAACAACAACGTCGTGACCGCTAGTCGTCCAAAACTTAGAGGTCTCTTTCTCCTCCTGGGGTCCCGCTTTCTCCTTCGTCCCCACCCCCTCTGGAGGAAGAAGAGGTGGCGGGAGAGGGAGGGAGACACTGCGTTAGCTGGAGGAAAGGGCTCCCCCTCCTCCCTTTCGGGGCAATAAAACTTTCTCTTTCTCGCTCTCTCTGTGTGTGTCCAGTCAACCCCAATTACGCCGGCGGGGAGCCCAAGCGCTCTCGGACCGCCTACACTCGCCAGCAGGTCTTGGAGCTGGAGAAGGAATTTCACTTCAACCGCTACCTGACGCGACGCCGGAGGGTGGAGATCGCCCACGCGCTCTGCCTCTCCGAGCGCCAGATCAAGATTTGGTTCCAGAACCGGCGCATGAAGTGGAAAAAAGACCACAAGTTGCCCAACACCAAGATCCGCTCGGGCGGCACCGCAGGCTCAGCCGGAGGGCCCCCTGGCCGGCCCAACGGAGGCCCCCCCGCGCTCTAGTGCCCCCCTTGCGGGAGCCGCGAACCTCGGGGCGGGGGTGGTTGCGAGCTCGGGGGTGGTTGGGGGAGACGAGGGAGGGGACCCTGGGGCCCGGGCCCGAAAAAGCCTACCTGCCCTACCCCCTTTGTCTATTTACACGAATAAATGCAGAGGAGGGGGGAGGGGAAGCTTTATTTATAGAAATGACAATAGGGAGCCGGGCGAGGCCCCCCAGAAGCAAGGTTCAAGTCTCTTGCTTTCTTCCTTAAAAAAAAATAAGAAGAAGGAAGAAAGAAAAAGACAGAAAGAGAAATAGGAGGAGGCTGCACTCCTCATTTTCAGCTTTGGCGAAGATGGATCCACGTTTCATCTTTAATCACGCCAGGCCCAGGCCCATCTGTCTTGTTTACTCTGCCGAGGAGAGGACGGGCCTCGGTGGCGACCATTACCTCGACACCCGGCTAACAAATGAGGCCCGGCTCGGCCGCCGCCGCCTCTGCTGCTGCCGCTCTTGGAAGACAGTCTGGATTTTCTTTCTTTGTCCCTCATTCCTGAAACCCAGCGAAAGCATCCTCTGACTGCCAGATAGCACAGTGTTTTGGCCACGGTAACAAACACGCGCACACAACCTCCTTCCCCCTCCGTGCCTGTTCACCCCCTTTCCACCTTGGGGCTGGGTTAGGGACGACAGGCTGGGGACAGGTGGACGTAGGGTGCCTTGGCTGCGCAGGAGCAGGGCAGGGTAATTGAGTCCGAGTGAAAAAGAGGATCCAGAGACCGGGAGGGCCCTCCTTTGGAAGGTCAAGCCATGCATGGCAGGGTGAGGGGCCAGTTGCCTTGTGGGAGCTGGACACAGCCCTCTCCCCAATCTAGAGTTGTGCAGTGGAGGCCTTTTCTCCTAGACTGAAAGTGAATGTGAAACTAGGAAATAAAATGCCCTTCCCATCTGGGAGATAAGGTTACAGAGACCTCTCCCATAGTTTATCATTGTTGCATTGATTATTATTATTATTAATTATTATTATTATTATTTTATGTCGTGTGCGTCTGTCCTCTTTCCGACATTCCAAACCAGGCCCCTTTCTAGTCCTGGGGCTGCTTGAGTCTAGAACCCTTCGTTGGTGTGAAAATGTGTGTCCTGTACAGAGTGACAATAGAAATAAATGTTTGGTTTCTTGTGATCAGCACGGCGTGTTTTTGTTGAAATCTTGATGTAAAGATGCAGACCAATGCCACCCAGTGTATATTTTAAGTACCCCAGTCCATTTGGCCTCACATTTATGTGGTTGAGGAATTTTTTCAAAGGATCCAATGGGAATTTCTATCTCAGAGGACTACAAATTATGGTAGCCGATGTGTTTTCCTCTTGGGGTGGGTGTGTTTTGTTTGGGGTTTTTAATTTTTTCCCTGTAGTCCAAAAATGGATTGAAAGGACTGGGAGGGCTGACTCCAATCCCTAATGGGGAGAAAATGTTTCATTGTAGGACACAAGAGGCTTAAGTATGGCAAAAGCTTTCATATCGTGATTTATTTGTCATAAGCAAATAAAATGCGGTTAAAGCTGTCTCTTTCTAGACAGACGGCTCTTTGCTTATTAAAGTTGAGAGGGAGGATTCTGCGCGGCTGGCCTCTTTCCTCCCCGTAAGAAGGTATCCTTTTCCTCCCCGTAAGAAGGTATCCTTTTCCTCTGAGGTGTTTAAGGCTTTAATGAGTCTAATTTTTTGCACAGATGTTTCTGGGTGTTTGCAGGTTTTCAGAGTATTTTTATATTACAAAGGAGCTAGCCGGTGCCATAGCTCAAACTCTGACAAGCAAATAGATAATCAAGAAGACAAATGGCCTCTTTTGTGAAGCCCTGCTCCTGTATTAATTTTCATTTTCTTTCTCATAGAAAGTATCGAAAGTATGACTGGGGACCAAATAGCTTTCTGTCTCTGAGGTCCTAGTCACCCCTAGAATGGAATGGGGGAAGGGGAAGAGGGTGCAAGTGACCCTCAGAAGCTCTGGGGAGGCTTGGGCCACTTTGGGGTCAAGCCCAAGAGAAGTTCTAAGGCTCTGGTCTCGGACTCTGGTCCTGTGGTGGCCCCGGGTACAGCCATCCCACCCCCTAAAATTTCAGGGCTCTGGAGAGCAAATGCAATTCAAAGTCGTTTTTCAGTCCCATCTGCCTTCAGAAAATAAAAATAGCCAATTCCACCAGCGCGTTTTACTGTTATTTCTTTTGCATTCCTCCGGTGTGCAGCTCCTGGGTGTTTGAGACTGGGTAGGGCCCCGGGACAGACCAGCCTGGGGTCCACCGCAGGGGAAGGGGTGTTTGAACTGCCCGTTTCAATGCTGCAGGGAGACTCATAGCAAATCGCCTGGACCTGGAGGTTGAGAGAAGCGAGCTTTGTTTTCAGTGGAATCGCTGGTGTGATGTTTAGCTGCCCAGGGATGCAGCCGCCCTTCCCTTCTAGAGGGGGAAAATAGTTCCTAAAAAGCATATTCCACCTCCCCCCCCAGGAATGTCTCTATAGAACCAAATCAAAGCTGCTCTTAGGAAGGTATGAATAGAATAAAAAAAAGATTTCTATGGAGCTTAAAGTTCACAGCCATTCTGTGTAGACAAGAGCTAAGAAAAATGTGAGAATTATACAGAAAACCATTAATCACTTCTTTTCTTTAAATACGTATCCTCTCTCCTTTGTTATTATTCAACAGCAAATCTCCGCAGACCGGCTGTTGGGGGAAAAAAGTGTTAGCTGCCACTCCCGGATCTGCAAGGGGGAAAAAATTTGGAACCATAAAGTTGAAAACTTTTTTCTCTCAGTTTGGAAGAAGCTGTTCGTCATGAATGGGATCCGTGGAGTTCAGGCAAGAGGAGGCGAGAGGCGCAAAGGTAACAAAGCCCCCGCCTGGGTTGGCTTTTTTTTTTTTAATCGTTTTATGAGCTCTTTTTACAAGGGAAAGAAGAAATACTCTCTCGCCTCCTTCTTTTTCTTTTTCAGCTATCTTCCCAGGGTTTTTAATGGTGGGTGCTTGGTCCGGTTTTGATGCCTTTTATGATGACAGATGCTTGGGTCAGGGACTGACACCTGGAGGGTGTTTGAACTGACTGGGACTGAGGTGTTAGGGCCCCGGAAAACCTCCAGAAAAGCTAGGGAGGCAGTTCAGAAGTGCTTTCTGGTTTTAGAAAATGCAGCAGGGCCTGGGGAGCCCCAGCATATGTGTGTGTGTGTGTGTACTGAGTTGAGGTTCACATGTGGCCTGTGGGTTCCATAACTCTGCTTGTCTACCCTAGGGGCTGGGATCTCACAGGTCTGTTTACCGGTGAGTTGTTGTCACTGCTACCTCCTGGAAAAATGGAAGGCAGTTTTTGGATGAAATGCCCCAACCTCGGAGTGGGTATAATAGGTGGATGTCTTCATTTTTTCTTTTTGTGTCTAGCTTAGGATTCTAGACACATATTCTAGACAAATATTTGCCACTCTCTGGAGCAGGAAACTGTTCTGCTTGCAGGCAAGGTTCGTTGACGTGAGAATCTTCCTCTTTGACTCTGCCTCCTCCCTTTTTCCTGAAGGCTCAGAGTTTAGTTTGCTTTCCTTTTGCTCTCTTGGTTTGGGGGCTCTGTTCCCGCTCAGGGGCCCTGCTTCTGAGGGTGAAGGAGCAAGCAGGCTCTGCTTCAGACCAGAATGTGCTGGCCTTTCTTCCTTGGGACTCACTGAAGGTTTGGAAATAGGAGGCTGGCAGGAGAGAGTTCATGGAGAGGCCACGTTTTCTAGGCGATTAGCTCAGTATTAGAACCACAAAATGACCTCGGAAGCCCCTTGACCTCTCTGAGACTGGACATTGTGTTGGCTCTTGCCTCCTGCCCAGAAGGGAAAGTCACACCTCTGCAGCAAGGGGTCCTTGGGCTGTTGTATGTCTCATCTCCACCCCCTACTAGACCCCAACCCTTTTTTTTTTCTGTCTTGAAGTTTCTGGATTATTTTTCTATTACTGTCCATTGGAGAGAAAATGAGCAAAAAAAAAAAAATAGCTCAGCTGGGGGAGGGAAGTAGGGTGCTGGTTTCTCTTTCAGTGCAGAGCTCCTTTCCTCAGGCAGATTCACCCCCATCCATGTCTAGTTCATCCCTCCTCCTTTCCTGTCGCTTTGGAGGGGGCTGAGGGAAGAAAGACAAAGGGAGACAGATATGAGAGGTCCAGGGGCTTCAGAGGGCTAGGGGAACAAGCCCCTGGGTCCTGAGGAGAGAGAGGGCCCCCGTTGTGGTTACTGTCTCTCGAGGTCTGTTCTCTAAATCCACAGCTTCTTGACCCATTTTCTGAAGTCCCTTTGTTTAGGAAGCTATTTCTATAATCACTGTCACCCCCTTCCCCACTCTCCAATCCCACCCCAGCTACTCACAGTGCCCACAGAGTACCTCCCCACCAGAGGAGCAAGAGAGATCGGAGAAGGGTCAGTGTAGGCTGTCTGACCATTTCCAGGGACAGCTGTGCCACGTTAACCAAAGTTTCCAACAACTTTTAAGAGCTACATGGAGGATTTGCTAAGATGTGAACTCAACAGAGAGCCTTTCCAAATCTGAATTCTACATGCTGTAACTTAAAAAATCTATACCAGCAGCCATCCTCTTAGGAGGGGATAGAGACAAAGAGAGAGACAGGCTCCAACTGGGAGGAGGAAATGTTCCCTTGAGTTAAGACTAGGAGAAACAGAACCATGCTGGGATATATGTGGGGTGTTGGTTTGCATTTTGTAAATTGGCTCCCTGTGTCTTGGGGACTGTCTCAGATAAGCAGTAACTGGCCTGGCGTCGGTTGGTATCCTCTCCTTTGTCCCTGGGTGGCTTAACAAGTGCAGGGGTTGGCAGCCTTGGTAAGAAAAGGGAGCCAGCAGAAAGGCAAGCTGGACTGATCCTGAAATGAAAATATTTGGGACTTAGGGGAGATGTACACCCATAACTCCTCAGAGAAGATAACCAGTTGTGAGCTCTCTATAGGCTCAGGTGACAAAGATCTAGTCACCTGGGTCTTTACAACCTACTTTCTGCCATGTGAGGATTACAGGTCCACCAAAGGGAAAGAGAAGGCTGGGGTTCCCTCAAATGGGAGCTGAGGAACTTCCCCCCCACCCTCACTGCCAGGCCCCCCAGCCTCTGTGGAGCTGAGCGCTGCCGGCAGGCTCCCCAGCCTCTTGGGCTCCCCTTCTACAATTCTAGCGGCCACCTCTATTCTCAGAACCTTTGGACCTCTTTTTAACCAGTTCCTTGGTCCTCCCCACGCTCCCTCCTCTTTGCACTCTCCTGGGCAGAGAGGAGTTGCCCGACCAGCCTGTGCCGGCCGCCGCTGGGGCGGCCCCAGCGCCCGTGGTGGGTCTCCCATGGAAGCGGCGACCCTGGGAGGGGGGTCTGGTTGGAAAGCGGAGTTGGGAAGTTTCCCAGCGTGAGTTGAGCGCTGAAGGATTTGTGATCGGCCATAAAACCGGCGCGTTCAGATTCGTAAATCAATCTCGCCTTTCTCACAGTATAAACGTTCGCTTTATCGGCAGCAAGAAAGCTCTCTGCTCGCGCCCCGGCGCTTGTTTATTTGAACATGGACATTCCCAGGATCCGAAAAGAGTGTGGGCATTTGAACAGAACCTGCCCGGCGTGCCTCCGTGTCACGGGCTTTTCTTTAGCTCGTCCTTAAAATGAATTTACCAGTTTTGAGATTGGTGTCTTCCCATGCTCCCGCATATTCTCTCCTCTCTTCTCTGCTATCCCCGCCCCCGCCCTCTATTTTCTTTTAGACTTTAGTGGCCTGCTTTTCTTCGGGGGAGGGCAGTTTTAATGGATTTCTCTGGCCAGGACCTTGCAGGGAGTTGCCCTCGCTGGAGCCGGGCGCGCGGCTGAATTCAATACCAGTCTGGGTTTTGTATCTGCACAATCAAAGCCGATCACCCCCCTACAGAGCCCGGGCCCGCCGGCGCCCCACCCAAGCGCTGAGAGCGGTATTCTTAGGGGACCATGCCGGCCCAGTGCTCAGGCGGGGGCCCGGGCCGCCGCTGCCGCTGGACCCAGACACCACCCGGGTTGGCGGTTTCTTCAGGGGTGGTGAGGGCACCGGGGTCCTCAACCTTCTCCCCTTCGAGTCGCTTTTGGTTGAGACCCCTGCAGACAAACCGCTGGCGGCTCCTCGGCCTCCTGCCCCCGCCCCAAACCACATCTGTTCTTCCCTGTCTGCCGGCCCCGGCGGCTGCCCCAGAGCTGCTGAAGATAAGGCTGGAAGTGTGGGCTGGGCGAGGGGCTCCTTCAGGAATGTCTTCTCTGCTTCCCTTTGCAACCCCATCCCACACCGTGGCCAAAGACTCCGATTCGATTCTGGGACTCTGGTCATATCTGGTCTGCTCCTTCTGGCGCCAAGCTGTATGTGAAGGTTTGGAGGGATGTTTTGTTTTGTTTATATCTGAGATGAAGAAGTCTGTGTATGTTTCTCTCTCTAGACAGAGGGGATGGATTTCTTCTATCAGCACCGGTGTTTAACCCTTCAATATGAACCCCCTCATCTTTTTCCTATTGATCTGTCTCCATTGTCTGCTGATTGGAAGCACGGGGGGTACTAACACCTGGAAAATAGGAACTGGGCTGCCAGGCCAACTTCAAAGCCTCTTTCTTCCGTTTCCTCCCCTCCAGTTCAAACCTCTAGCTATCTTCACTGGTGTGTTGGGTGTGGGGAGGGACTGAGGCAGGGCGTGACATAAGTACCCAGAGATTGAGTGCCCGCTTCTTTTGTGTAGGAATCTTCTTAGTCCAGGTCTTTGTCTCTAGAGCGCATTCTCAGTAGAATTTGGTTCCCTGTAACAGTAACAACACAAGGGAAAAAAGTCCCCCTTGTGGTTACTCTCAACTCTGGAAGCTCCCAAGTCATCTCTTCACCCTGTCCCTTTTCTGCCCTTTCAAAAGGTACCACAAAAGATTTTTTAAAAAAGAGAATTAAAACCAGAAGCCCCCTTCTTTGTACACATATAATCTGGATCTATGAAATGTTTCTTTTGAAGCTGATCCCTTTAGAAATTTTGTTGGTCATTTAAGGAAGAGGGGGAGTATGCCCCACTAAAATACCCTAGGAGTGAGGGGAAAATAGAGTTAGGGAGAATGTTAATGTTAAAGGATGTAGAGAGAGGAACTGGATGCTGAGAAATCCTGGGGCTTGGAGAAGGACTCTGTGCCCATCCCACCCCACCCCCCAGACGCCCCTGCAGACTATTTCTGCACCTTCACAAACTAAGCAGAAGCAGGAGGAGAAGGGAGAGAGGAGAGGTGGGCTGTGGGTAAGTGTGTGTCTGGGGGGGATGCTGGTTAGGAAGTGTAGAAACAGCAGATACAGATATGAATGTGGGAGCGAGAACTGGCTACTATTCCATTGGTGGGTTGGGGGGAACCTATTTCGCAGGAAAATTTCTCCTCCTGAAGGGGAAGGTCATAGTGGTCCTTTGAGCCTGAAATCGAAAGACCCCCTTCCCCCTCCTGGTCACGTGATTCATTAAATAATTAATGCCGAGGTTGCAGAATAGATATGTATTCGTCAGGAAAATCACAGGCTCGGTCTCCCTGTTTCTGACGTGCAATTCAACTGTCCTTTGAAAAACAAGCCTGTACCCCGAGAAAAAAAAAAGAGAGGGGGAGAGAGAGGGAGAGAGAGAGAAAAAGAGAGGGAGGCAGCAATAAAACAGCCCCGCAGCCGGAGCCACACCGCGGGCTGGGGTATTGTAAGTAGAAGGGATTTCTCACTACCTACCGCGTCTTATATGTCCATGTAAATTTATTGTTTGTTATTAATGTTATTGTCGTAAAATGTGACAAATAGCCATCTTCATTTCCTGCCATTTCTCTTCACATGGTGCTATGTGTGTTTGTACCCATTGAGGCATTGCATAGAGATTTTAGGAATATTCCTCTTCTCTATCTCTCTCCCTCTCCCTATCCTCCAACCTTTTTCTTGATTTATAGCAATATGGGTGTCAGCTTCTCGGCCGGCATGCCAGCCATTGTGTGTGTGTGTGTGTGTGTGTGTGTGTGCGTGCGTGCGTGTCTGCGTGTGTTTGTGAGCGAGTTGTGTTGTTTATGGCCATGTCTTCGATAAATCATTTCTCACAGAAAATGATGTGGAAGCTGGGCTATTTCAGCGGTCGGGAGAGTCACTCTCAGAGGCACTTCCTCTCTCTCTGCTCTGCTCCCAGGAGTTGGTTATTTCAGACGATTTACAGTAATATATCAGCAGTTAATATGAAAGCTCTATAGCTGGAGGTCTTAAATTACAGCATCTGTGATTATCAATTAAGGCGAGATTTGTATAAATTTGGTAAACTAGAAATGCCTCATTGGCATATAAACCCAGTCAAAGACCACAACCTAATATAAAAATTATATTTGTGAGCCTGATAACAGCCAACATTCCTGCAGCAGCAGACAGAGCTTCATTTTTCAGCGGTTCCCTTCCAGGAGTTTGGCTGCTCCGATGCAGCCAGGGGTAAAGAACTCAACTCTGAAGGCAGAAGGAGCCCAGGGGAAAGAGGTGGACGCAGGAGAAGAAATTACTGAAGTTGAAGGCAAAGATGTTTGCAATCCATGGGAACCAAAAAGTCCTCTGCAACTGGAGGGGGCTGGAGGGATTTGGTTATAGTGTTCAAGCTCAACCTATAGGACTGACATGTCTGACGGAGTGTTGACGGTGGGCTAGGAGCTACCCAAGCTGGAGGAGACAATGGAAGCAGAGGCTGAAGGGCAGGGAGGGAAGCTGAAAGCTTTGGCTCCCCACCCTTCTGTCTAACAAAACAAGGAAATGAATTCACACCCTAGTAGCCTTCCTTCGACCTCCTGAAACAAAGAAAGTTTCCTCAGTGGTGAGGGACTGTGTGTTGAGGGCTAAAGGAGGGAAAAGTTTTCTAAGTTTTTCTAGAAGAGAAATGTTTCCAGGTGGTCTCAGAAAGTTGGAGAGCATTTCAGGACACAGAGTGTGTTCCTCTCCGTAAGTCCCCATCCAAAGAGGGAGCAAATGGGGTACAGATTGGGAGGGGGAGAGGTCGCAGTACCTCCCCACTGGGGAGGGGTCTGCGGGTTGAGAGCAAAGCCAGAGGTGGCTTTTGAGGATGTTACGCACTGTTCCGCCACCAAAGTTGTTATGGATGAGAGGCAGAGGGACAGAGCCTTGGCCAAGTTCGGTTGGGGCTGCTAGCATCGCCTTCCCTGGCTGGAGTCCGGCCAACTGACTTTATAGCCACTATTATCCTTGATACTTAACTCTGCCTGCTAGTGTAAACCTTTGAGCAGGAATATTAGAGTGATGCCGCGCCCAGGTGTTAATTATTCATGGCATCAGCTGTGCCTTGGAGTGGCTGCTTAGGCCCCAGTCCACCTAGGAGCTCACTCCCACGCTCTGCTCCAAGTGGGCACTGAGCCCTGTCCTTGTTAACAGACAGCTTTTGGGGTGGGTGGTAGGTGAGGCCTCCCAATTTGGTAGTCTGGGTTGAAAAGGGTTTAGTGAGAAAGAGAAGAAGGCCAAGACCCTAGGCTGGAATGGGTGGAGGCATTACCTGGCCTCGCTAAAAGGAGCTGGGGAGAGACTGTATTCAAGGACAGCTTTGACAGGGCTGGAGATCATGGGGAGGTGGGAAGGACTGGAGGAGCAGCAAAGAAGCCTGAGGGATAGGGGGCTCCAGACCCTTCAGGCCCCCATCCTTGGTGTTGGAGAAGCCCCCCACCCCTCAATGTGGGAAGCAACTATTTCCTTCTCCCTCACCTGGGAAGTGATGGGGCGGGGGTAGGATTGAGGCTGAAGTCTTAGAATCCCTGGGCCAGGGGGAAAGAAACAGTTGGGTGTTGGTAGCTTCTGAGCACAGCCTGTTTTGGAGGGTGGGGAATAGCAGAAGAAGGCTGAAGGGTGTGCTCCTTGGGACAGGCCAAAGCCTTCGAGGAGAGCTGGGAGCCAACCACACAGGCCCTTGCCCCTGTTCTTCCAACTCCCCTTTCTGCTGTCCCCGCCCCCCCAGCCAGCCCCATCACAGTGGAGGCCTGATATCTGCCACCTCCCCTGCTTTTCCTCTCCATTCTTTCTGCCCCCTTCAAGTCTTTGTCTCTTCTAGCCCTGGGGATACCCCCTCCTCTTCCCTTTCCCCAACTCACATGCAGACTCTTTTCCAGAGACAAAAGCAGGGAGAGCATCCCTCTCTACCATTATCTTTTAGTCAGTCTCTGGCCCCTTGCTAAATCTCCCTGTGTGAGGCCTGATGCCCTCCATCCAGGCATATAGGCCTACCCTCCAGATCAGCAGGTTTGTTGTTTTTTAAACATTTGGTTCATGTAGCCATGAAGTGCCCTGCTTCTTACAGTTCTGCACGCACGCACACGCGCGTGCGCACACACACACACACACACACACACACACACACACACACACCCCATTGGCTTTTGTGCTGTTCAGGAGATGGGACAGAATGTATTTGATGGAAGGGGCTTTAGGAAAGCTGCTGACTCTTATCTTCTCCCCAGACTCTGCTGGAGTCCACTTTTGTGTATATAATTATAGTGTTTATCCCTGTGCCTTTAAGAAGCTGGGCTGCCAATGCTTTAATGAGTAGAAGAGTTAGAAAGAGGAGGAGAGAAAGTTAGAAGGAAAAAAGAGAGGGTCCCAGAGAGAGAAGCAGCAGCAGTTTCCCTTTCTGAGGAGGGAAGAAGTCAAGGCAGAGCCCAAGGAGAGGATGACAGGGAGAATGGTGACAAAGGCCACTCAGAGGGGCAGGGAGGCTGTCCTGGCAGAAGGCACCCCACAACTTGGATAGGTACATACACAAGAGTTAAATGAGAAGGGAAGTGGGAAAGAGACCACTCATTTTGGTCCCCTTCTCTGTAGAAGATGTCTCCATGGCAGAAGGATGAGTCTCCCTCCACCCCCAAGAGGACAGGGCCCTGAGGCCAAGGGCTCCACATTGCCCAGAGGGGCAACTGAACAACAGTCCAAAAGTGATTTCTGGAGACACTCTGAAGTTGAAGTTCTTAGCAAAGCCCAATTCAAATTCACTAAAGACAAAGAGAGAAGCAGAGTGTGAGAAGACAAAAAGACTCTGAGACAGAGACCACAGAGATGGTTAGAAAAGGCAGAGAGAGAGAGAAAGAGAGGAAGGGAGGGGGAGAGAGAGGAGAAAAACAAATAGAGATAGACATGCAGAGAAAGAGCCCATCCCCTTGGGATGGGCGGCATTGAGGAAAGGACTGTAGGGTCTGAAGCTCCTCCAGGCTCCGTGCTTTCTCACAGGCAGCTGCCCAAAGCCGAGGCCATCCCAGAAGCAGAGTTCTCTAGAGTAGGCCCCAGGGTGCTAAATCAGGTGTGAAGCAGCTGGGGCAGGAACTTGTGTTGGGAATGGCCAAGATGTCTTGGGCACTTCAAACTCCTCTTCCACCACCATCTTCAGTAACTTAGAGATTGGAACCTTCTCAAAGAGAATCCCACCCTGGGGTGGGCTGCTGGTTGTGTCTCACACCGGGACCCTGGGAACCCTTCCTTGGCCTCTTTCCCCCTCCTGCGTTTGGTGTCTTCTTTCCCTCTTCAGGGGCAGGGAGAAGTTGATCTTCCAGCAGCCTGAGAACTTTCCCTTTCACGTCCAATCCACATCTTCTCCCTTGAAGTCCTGGCTGGAACACATGGATGCTACCCTCGCTAATCTTTCTCCATCTTTCTGGAAAGGAAAAAGGGAAAGTTTCTACCAGCCTAAGCAGCTTTAGACAACTCCAGGGAAAATGGAAAACGCAAACCTCGCTCGCCTCTCCAGTCCCTCCCTTGGCCGCCGCTGGGCTCCCCCATCGCGCCCCCATGCTCCCGTCCCATCCTGCTCAGAATGATCTCCCTTCCCCTCCCTCCTCCGCCGGACATATGGAACCCATTTCGCCGGTGACATTGAAGAGCCGCTGCGCGCCCGCCTTCCGCCATGGCGCCCCCGTCCCCCGCGCCCCGGCAGTCGCCGCTCCTCTCGCTGGGCCGCTCGGCCCGCTCACGCCTCGAAGCCTCGACCCCGCACCGCGCGGGGCCCGCCCGCCTCCCGCAGCCCCACGCGGCCGGCCGCGCGCTGCCTCGAGGGCCGAACAAAGCGGCGGCCGCGGCAGGCGGGCTGGGGGAGTGCTTCCGGGCCTCTCCCCGCGTCGGCCGGTGGGGCCGGGATGCTGCCGGCCGCCCAGCCCCAGCTGGCGCCCCGGGACCCGGGCCCGGCCAGCCGCCTGCTTCTGCCCGCGCCCTAGCAGAACCCCACAGGTAGGTGCGGGCTCTGGGCAGGGATCGGGGTGAGAGCGGGATGCCCTAGATCCCCGCGCCCCGGTCTGGGAGGACTTCAGATCGGTGCGAGACAGAGATGGGGGCGAATTGAAGAGGCAGTGAGGGCGGGCCGAGGGTGCGGGGCCGTGTGCAGGAATGCGGGGTGTGGACAGGACCTGGGGAGCGCTGGGGCTCAGGAAGGGCGGTGGAGGCTGCCGAGGGTTTTCCGGGGGAATTGGGAGCTCCGGGTTGTGTGGCAAATGTGAGGGGCAGCTGCTGGGGTGGGGGGCTGGGTCCTGCTCCCAAAGTCCAGCTGCCACCATGGTCAGAGCCTACTAGCACCTCGCGGGTTGTTTGAAGCTGAAACTACAAGGGGCTGCGCTAAGAACGGGTGTTAAACTGAGAAGGTAGGAGACGGGTGATTTATGGCTTCAGAAAAGCTGTGTTTACTCCCTGCCTCCTCTGGAAACCAAAAACCAAACAGAACAGAGGCGGGAGAAGCCTGTCTCTTTGGAGTGGAAGGCGATGCCAGGTTGATTCACTGGGATTTATTTTTCCAGATGTGGGGAAATGGTGGGAGCTGTCTCTTTGCAGGGTCAGGATGTGAGATGTAAGGAGAGTGTGCAAGCACACACACATAGGTGTGTTTTGTGTGAGTTCACATGTGTATTCGGGTTGGGGTTTGTCGGGTACAGCACCGCTTTACAAGTGAGCACACCGGGAGCTGCCCGGGGACCTGGTGTTCTCGGGTCTGGGTACTGAGGACCTGGTTGCCCTGGACATTCTCTGTTGCCTCCTGCCCTCGCCATGGGGGAGTGCTCCTGCAGCCTGTGCTTCCTTTCCTCCCACAGCCACAGGCAGCAGTGCCCACTTGGCCTGGTCCCTGGCCCCTCTGTATCATCTGCCCACGCCGTCTGCTCTTCACTTTGAACCTTTAACTTTGCCATGCAAGACTAAGAAATTAGCACAGCTGGGTTGGGAAGGAGGGTAGGGGAAAAAGGCCTGAAGTGGTAGGGGCTGTTGGTGGTTTGAGGCTGATGTGGGTTCCACTAATACTGCTCAAATTCCCCCAAAATCTCTGTTTGGGAGGGGGCGGGTGAGCACAAAGGGGACCAGAGGAAAGGAGCCATGCAGGATGATGGGGGTGGGAGAAAAATATTTTGACCCCCAGATAGTTATTTCTGCAGGCCATCCAACCGGTGGCCCTTGCATTTCTGTCCAGACACCGGGCTTTGCCTGGAAATTGTTTTGCATTAAATTTTCTCAGCCGCAGAATTATCTTTCCTCGCCTCCAGCTAAACTTGCATTTTTCCACCAGACACTTGGGCCCCGCACCAATGAAATCTGAGAGGAAGCGGCTGGGCCCTAAGTGGCTGTAATTTAATTGATTTTATCATAAATCATCAACTTGATGAAGAACCCGAGGTTTCAGTGAAGTAAATTGATATTAATGGGAGTTTCTTGAAATGCAAACTCGCTGCATTGTTGGGGCATTTTGAGCTGGGAGGTGGATTACATGTGTCCCAAGAGCAGAGAGCCTGTACCTGGAGCCCAGCACAGCTTTAGTGGGTCAGGAAAGCTAGCTTCGAGGGGCAGCTGCAGGCAGACTGGTTTCTGTAGGGGAGAAGGCAGAGAATGGAACATTGTTGGGGAGGGAACAGAGTCTGACTCCATGAACCCTGGCTGGCAGTCCTGGAAATGCTGGTCTCCCAGTGGGGAGAGGCAGTTGGGGAAGCTGGTAGGTGTGTGGGCAGAGTTGGGGGTCGGGTGAGAAGGCCAGGCTGGTACAATGGGTGTATTGACTCCTGGTTAAAAATTGCCAGGTTGAAGCCTTCCTCCTCTAATTACACAAATTAATTATTTACTGCTCAGGTTGCTGTGTCTGAAAATAGTACTTTTGATTTGGTGATGAAGGTGGAGAATAACTCACCCCCGACACAGAAGAGCAGTACAAACCAATGCACTAGCCTCTGAGGGGACAGGAGTGGGGTTGGCACTCAGTTGTGGGGGTGTAAGCATTTAAATTCCAAGAGGAAATAGCCTGATTTTGGATGAGATGGTGCCCGTTATTATCTGAAATCAGTTTATGACTGCTTTTTGTCACTCACTTTTACATCAGTACACAGAGAATCACAAACTGTCAGCTCAAAAGGGGAGATCATTTAGCCCAAGCCCTCCCTTCCACATGTGTGATCTGGCTTTAGGGATGGGGAAAACTGAGGCCCAGTGAAGTCTCTGCTTGAGATTACACAGCCAAGCTGGACCACCTAGAATCCAAGCCTCCTGACTCCCAAACCTATGCTTTATGTATGACTTAGGCAAGCCACTTCCTGGCTCTGGACCTTAGTTTCTCTATCTTTGGCAGTGGCAGCATTGGACAGGACACTCCCTGAGTTCTTCCCAGTTCTGACCTTGAGTAACTCTCTAGTGCTTGGAAGCAACTCCTTTTTGTTGCTCCTGGGGTTCTGTGGTCATCTGAGTATAGAAGTCACTATGTGTGCGCGTATTTGCAGTATGTGTGAAGTTTGTATATGTCCAGAGGAGTGCACGGTGGTTATTCAGACTGACTTGAGGAGGAAATCCACTGGAATCTGGACTATTCCTCCTCCTGAAGATGTCCTTATTCTCAGCAGAGGAGAAGCCCAAGCCTACAGCACCAGAGATAGAGGCAGTGGGAGGGGCTAGCTGGCTGGGTTGGGCCAGGATTGGCATTTGGAGGGGAGCTAGGGAAGGAGGGGCTCAGCCTCAAAGAGCAAAGCACTTTCTCTGCCAGGATTCGGAGCTGAGGCTGGAGTTGTTGGGAATACAGCTTTAGAAGTCCCTCCAATGCCAGCCCAGGGACTGAATTATGGTTTCAGAATTTAGATTCCAAGACAGCCCAGCTGACCACCATCACCACTCCTAGCCTCACTTTGCCCCCTTGAGGACCATGGCATTATACCAGGTCTCCTCCCAGGGAAGCCAGGACAGAAGTCCTGCAAGGTGGATGACCCCTGTCTTCTTGCTCTTATTTCCCATTTATTCTCCCAACTGGGGAAAAAATGATAAAATTCAAAAGAAGTGAGGGCTTCTCAGAAGTGGCCTGGCTATGAGAAGGGAGATTTCTTGTCGGATCAGGGATATGGGGAGGCTAGCAGAGGAGGGGAGGCTTCCAGGCTGCCTTAGGAAGTGTTGTCAGGGATGTGAATTCTGGTGGAAGAAGTGAGAAGAGAGAAACAATTCATTTCGGGGGGGATTCTGGAAATCAGAGTTCCTGGCCAGATAATCCCGAGAGGAAATAGTCTGCTTAAAGTCTCACCCCAAACCCTATTTGAGAGAAAAAAAAAAGAAAGGGCCTGTAGGCCCAGAATCTGGGCCTATCCCATTCTGACTTCAGCGTTTTATATTTGGAGGCAGTTTGGGAGGCCTTCCACTGATTGGTCATTAATCCCGTGAGTTATTGTCTGCTAAACAGAGGTCAGTGGGAGAGAGGCATCTGATCTGTCAGGAGAGACCTGCGCAGTCAGTCCCTTGCAGCGACTCCCTGGGCCCTGTCTCTCCCTTGCCGGCTTCTCTCTCTCCTTCTCAATCCCCCCCCCCCCCCCCCCACCCCAGGCCCCCAGCTGTCCAAGATTTGCCCTTCTCCCTCTTGCCTTGCCCACCTTTTGTCTCGATATCGTCAGGGGTGGGGTTTGCCAGGCCAGGACAGAGCTTGTAGGTGAGGCGGGACCCCTGATACAGTGGAGCTCATACCCATCAGGGGTCCGCTCACCGACTTGGTCTGCGGCATAGGGGCACTGGCTCAGCCCCCTTGCTCACTGAGCAGACTTTGCAAACTGTTGTAGGAGCCTTGTTTTGTCTTCCTCTTTTTCTCGCCCCCACGCCTGGGGTTAGGGGCGAGTTCAGCTCGGAATTTACCTCAATTTCCTTCAGTCTCGGTCTTTTTCTTCTTTCGATCTCGGCTTCTACTGAGCCGGGTCTACACCAGCCTCCGCCCAGGCGGGAAATCTTCCTTCCTCTGCCCCTTTGTTCCCAGCAGCTCAGGCATCTTAGAAAGGTGGGAGTTCGGGATCCAAATACCAAGAGCAATTTGCAGTAGCATTTCCAATTTTACAACCCCATCTTTGAAATTTTGTTCATATTTAAAAGAGATGGAGATTCAGGTGTGTGTGTACTTTTCACGACTCTCCGAGGCCAGAGTTGGACAAGTGAAACTGGAAGAGTGTGGGACCCGGAACCCAGACAGGGCCGGAAAGAGATTGCTAAATGCCTCACTGCCCCTAGACCCCACTCCCAGGTCCTGGCTTCTTAGGGAGCCTGGTAGGCAAGTCAGATTTGGGGCTGGCTGAGCTGGGGGCTAGGCTGGGGCGGGGGGGGTGGGGAAAATCCCTTAGTCATCCCATGGCTGGTACCAGAAATCGATTTTAAAGGAACCAGCCAGTTTGTCCTTATTGAGAGGAGAATTTTCGTTTGTTCTTTGATGATTTTTGCGCGCAGAGGGCAACAGACATCTCCAATGGCCTCCAAGGATAGCCCCCGGTGATTGCTCAAGGGGATTTTAAGGGCCCAGTGTCCTGGTACTGGGTATGGATTAGAGGAGTGAGTGGTCTAGCTCTGGGGGAACAGGAAAGAATGTCTATGAAGGGGGGCATTTTCTCTGTTTTTTGCCTTTATTATTAATTTCTAAGGTTTCTGTGTCTTAATCTTTCTCTTAAAATTTTTAAAAATTTCTCTCTCTCACACACACATACACAGACACACAGACACATGCACACACACACGGTAAGTTGCCCAAGTTTCCGCGCTTGAATCCAGGAAGAGATTGTTTCCTCTTCTCTCTCTAGTCTCCCCCTAAATTATACCTTCACTATCAGGGATGATAAATCCCTCTCTCCTCCTTTTCCAGACCTCAGAGTCTTCCCTCCAGCCTCGCTGATGTTTCCCGCCCCAAGTTTCCTGCCCAGGCTCCTCACTGCCCCACTCCGTCCCTTGAAATTTGGAAGGTCTCTATCCTGTAGACGTACCTCAGACGAAAAGGGTGCCTTGGAGCTGCTGTTCTACCATTTATCCCTCAACCTCCCAGCCCCTCAAAGGGGCTATCTCCCAGCCAGAAATCTCCAAAAAGGAATAATAAAGTCCAGAAGGAAACCAAACTGGGATCTAATTGTGTCTCAAGCATTTGGAAGGGGCTTTACTCTCAGAAGTACTTAAGAAGTCCTTACTCTATTTCCTACTGCATTTGGGGGTGCGTGTCCTCTGAAAATTTGCTCCAGGTTAGCTTTCTTTCTCCCGGCCCTCTTTTTTGCTCCCACTCCACCTCCTTGTGTAACCAGAAGGGACCATAAGAATCCAGGCTCAGAATGGGGAGGAGTCCACTGCTGTGTCTGGAAAACTCCTCTGCCCTTGGCTTAGCTCCAGGCTGATCCTCTTGCAGGCCTGCAACTTACTGGATGTCCCTGGGTTCTCCCTTTATTCATTGGGGCGAAGCCTTGCAGGTCCCACAAGTGACCAGGTCCTCCTCTTCTCTTTATTTCACAATGATTCTCTCTCTCTGTAGTGGCAGTAACAGCTAGAAGAGTTGGAGGGTCTGAGATACATTCTTCACTTTTTAATGTGGGGGAGGAAACGATCCAAAGGTGCTGGTCTTTTAAACCTGTAGAAGCCTCCTCAGTGAGGGAGTCACTGACTCACCAGGCCTAGAGCTACATAAAGTCCAATCCAGCAGGTCTCTAGCCAGGGTCTGGAGATCTCAGGACAGACTCTTTGTAGCCTTGATTGTTTTCTCTGAGTGTCCTGGCTTGAGCCCCAGCAGTGGGTCCAGCTTGGGTATTTTCTTTTCTTGATACTACTAATAAACATAGAAAAATGGCTTCCACCTTCCATCTTCACCTCCCCACCACCCTCAGTCACCAACTCTCTAGGCAGGCATTAGGATCCTAGGGACCTCACAGTAGGAGACTCTTCAACCGGTTCCTTGCTGGAGGTTAGGAAGGCCAGAGTCCCCCTCTCCACTCCAATTCAGCAGGGCCCCAGGAAACTGACTGTTCCATCCCATGAAGTAAGCCTGACTTAGTGGGCCTGAAAGAAGTGGGGACTGGAGGAGGCCAGGGGCCATACTTTATGAAAATAGACAGTAGGACCCTTTCTCAGCCCAAAGCAAAGCCAGTGAGTGGGGAGCTATGGAGTGTGAGGGAAGCTTTGCCAGATACCACCACCCTCTCCCGAAAGGGAGACAATAGCTGGAAACCATTTCTCACCTTTGTTCTCCCAGTCCCTTCTCTCCTGGTCCATCCAGATGGGAAAAAGCAAAAGCCAAGGATTCTAACCAGGGCGTCACAGGGTAGTAGCTGGCTCTGTCTACGCAGAGTTAAGAGAACAAGTTTTCCAAGATGCCTTCGTAGAAAAAAGAAACTGCCGACTTCTATTTTATCCTCTAAGCCCGGAGTCAGCAGTTCTGCCAAATTGCAAACACTCCTGCTTTTGGAAAAATCCTGGTGCTTTTTTTGGTCTTTTTCTTCCACCAGGAATGGCTCTTCCCCACCCCCGCCCCAAATCTGCAGACACCTACATTCTTGCCTCCTGTTTTCCTCCTACAGGCCTCCTAGCCTTTCCCTGCCCTTCAAAAACACACTCTAAGACAATTTGAGCTTTTGTAGTTTTCCTCACTTGTTTCAAGAGTTCTAAATCTTGCAGAGCTAAGAGAAGTAAACAGATTTGTTCTGAATAATAACTATCCTCCATCTCTTTTGCCAGTGCATTTAAAATTAAGCCATTTTGCTGGTTCTTCGAATCTTCTTAGAAGTACAAATGTCCTTATCACCTCTTAGCCCCTTCTGCCTATCCGGAGGTGAGAATCTTAACAGAAACTTCTTCGTGAAGTTCTTACAGCCTCTCTATTGCCAGCAGTGTCTGGAACTCAAGCTAAACACAAGGTCTTCCTTTTGTCACCCTCTCCTCAACCCCCCTCCTCTACAAGATGGTCTGGATTTTTGAAATAATTACTCACCGCTTGTTGTCTGTTCTCAAAAATGGGAGGGGGCTTTTGGAAAGAAAGGTCTGGTTCCCCCCACCCCAGGTTGGAAACTGAGCCAGGAGATTTGCCGGGAGAGAGGAGGAATAGAGGGTGTGTGGGAGAAAAGAAACAGAAACTGCTGAGACTCAGCCACCAGTCCACAAGAGTGAAACTACTTTTAAAAAAAGTCCTAGTGTTCCCACTGCAAATGAATGCAGAGGGGCACCCAGGAAACATCCCCCCACCCCCACCCCTGCAAGGCCAGGGCCTCCCAAGCTACTTCTCTGCCTAGACAGAAGGGTTTACTAGTGGTGGTGGGGAGCTGTGAACTCCACCAGCTTTGCCTTGTCTTTGCGCTCCTCTTCCTCCTCCACCAAAATCTGAATTTAAAAATTTACCTGTCCTTAAAAAACAAAAACAAAACTTAAAAGCTCTACCTTCTTTCCTTTCTCACTCTTTTTTTCAAACTGGGGGGGCGTTCAAAATGCCCCCCTCCCCCATTACCACCATCACCTTCCTTCCTTATCAGGCATCTAAGCTTGCTAAAGGGGGAGAGGTGGGGGTGTGTGTGAGCTTGTGTGTGTGTGTGTGTGTGTGTGTGTGTGTGTGTGTGTGTGTGTGT